>CM031243.1:562060589-562109043 GCA_018340775.1 Taxus wallichiana var. yunnanensis | reverse complement strand
TCTAGTTATGGTTTGGAAGTATTGAAATATCAAAAGAGCCTCGCCTTTCTTTGTCTTTCCATATCCCCCCCTCTTTCAAGATCCATTTGGTAGAGGAAGTTCTTCTTAAAAACATGGTCTCGAAAACCCTTTGGATTTAATCATTTAATTTCCCAAACACATCTTAGAAGGATGAAGGAGAGGCTAAGCCATATAAAAACTCTGTTTTCCCTTTGGAGCATCTCGTCTCCCTTGCGGCATGAATAAAAGCTGCACCAATGGCGCACCCTCATGTTTGTTGCATCAAATACATTTGCGCCCTCAAGGTGCACCAACCTTCCTTGCTGCATCACATTAACATGCGCCCTCAAGGCGCACCCCCGCAATCGCGCAACACCGGCTTAACTGCGCCTAAGTATAAAGTTATAAAAGCGTAGGCACTTTCCTAAATCGCAAAAACATTTATGTTGTGCAAACCCTCTGTGCGTTGTGCCATGTTCCCTTTGGCGCACGAAAATTTCTTGTTACACAAAGCGACACATGTGCAAAGGGTGCACCAAATCCCAATGTAACATGAAAAATCCATGCGCCTTTGGCACATCCTGTATCCGTACAACACGATGTTTTTATGCACCCTTTTGCAAAATGCACTCTGCGTATTCATGCGCCTTTGCGCCTTTGGTGCCAGTTTAACCACTATGCAACACACTTTCCCATGTGCCTCACCTATTTAGCCACCGTAAGGTACAACTTTCATGTGCCATGCGCCCGAGTCTCAAAATCTCTAACTCTTTCTTCTGCTTAACATTTCAATGGAAGATCAAATGGCTAATTCAACCTTTTTGGATTGGGTCTCGCTTCTTCTTCATGCAGATCAACAACTGAGTTCGAAAGAACATATGTCTACATCCAGAAAGAGACCTACCAAATCCAAAGGAAAGGCAAAAATTACAGAAGAAGAGATGAAATATAAATATCAGAGGGTCATAATTCCCGAGTCCCAGGCCGAGTGTAGCATGGACGTCAGAGACTCAGAATTGGGGCATATTGATATGGAGGAATTCTGGGCCAGAACTCAGAAAGTCACAAGGAGTCCATGGATGGACAAGCGATAGCAAAGTGCCCTACACTTCTTTGGTGGAATCGATCGGCGCCGTCAACAATGAATTCTTGATGGTGATTGCCCAATGTTACAACAAAGACACAAGGTGTGTCGTAAACAGCAAGGGTGAGGTAATCATTAACCTCACTGCCCGTCACTTTGAGGAATACTCGGCATACCTCACCACCGGCACTTTGTGGCCGTCAGTCAAGCAGATTGCATTAAGGCATGGGATGACAATGCAGATCAGTGTATGCAACTAATGAATGAGGTTTACTTGAAAAACAAAAAGGTAGTAACCCGGTGGCCCCAAATCATCCACCGCAGTGACTTCTCAGAGGAGCTCAGTGACACCATTACGTTCCTGAGTAGGGTCTTTGGGCTTTCTGACGCCCATTATTTCCATAAATGGATGCTGCGGTACTTAGAGACCATGAACAAGAATATGCCTGATCAGCGCTTTTGCTGGGGAGAGATTATAAGCAGCACAATCTCTGAGCAGCTACAACAATTTAGCACAATGGGGACATTCCATATGAACTCCTACGTGGTCTACGCTGCAGCATCAGAGAGGGACTATCCAGGCCTGACGAGGAGTGGAGTTTGGCCTCAGGTCAAGATATACGAGTACTACCTGGAATTGAGGCTGGAGAATAGCATCTCCCAATTCACAAAAGTTAACGATGTGTTTTTCTATCACATCATCTACCTATTGAGGCTGAATATGACTTATGGTCGCATGACCAAAAGCATAGTAGCAGCCACTGAGAAATGGGGGGCCCTGTTCACCCAGTTTCCCACATTCACCTATCTAAGGGCTGCCAACTTTTTAGGAGAGCCAACCAGGCTACCAAGGTATGCTGGGCCTAAACTGATTCTACTAGAGCTGTCAAGGCAGCTGATCACATACCACGAGAAATGCCTGAAAAGAAAGAAGGGTGGAACTCCTTTCCCCCTCACAGTGGGCCGATATACATGCTCTACCCACCACAAGGTGAAGGAAATGTTCACAGAGCTGGAGTTACTCAATTTGAAACATGATTTCCCAGCTAGGCCTACCTTCGACCCAAGGAGTTGTCTGCCAAAGGTGAAACTTGATCCAATCCACATCCCTCAGATTGAGGACATTTACATTGACATCATCCATGAGGTGGAGCTCAGGAGAAAGGATCATTCTCACCTAGCCTTGGCAGAAATCATCCAATATGGGATAGCCATTGTCCCCAAAGGCTACCAAACTACGGAAGATGAAATAGACAAGGTATATACTGACACAGATGGGGACGATTGGCCCTTCCCGGCCATTGATAGAACTAAGGCCCCTCGAGACATTGAGGAGAGGGTCAAGGAGACTTTGTGACAGAGAGCATTGGTGCGGATGAATGACCTAATCTACCTTGGGGTTGATTTCACAACCTCCCCATTCGTAACGCACCTCCACGATCCAAACAGTAGCCTAAAGGCAAGGGCAAAGGCATAGAAGGTGAATCCAGCACCACTCTGGAAGAAGCCCCTCAGAGTCCTCCTTCCGCGGCACCCGAGCAGGTAATAACTCTGGCTTCGCTAGAGAAAGAAGCAGAAGAGGAAGTTCCAATAGTCCCATCCACTCAGGATGTCGGCATTGCCACAACAACCGAGGTCCCTTCCATCCCTCCTTCTTCTCTTCCTTCCCCTCCTTGAGTGACTCAAGAGACCATCCCTTTGGTCGTGTCCTCTTCCCCTTATTCTAATGTTCCCCTCGCCTCTTCGTCTATCTTCTCTTCCCTCGCTGATCTGTCCTCCTCCATTTCTTCCCTCATCTCCGAGCTCCCTTCCCTTCCTATGTCTTCCACTGCTGCAGTTTCCCTTCCTTCCGTGGGCACTTCTTCAGCTATTCTCTCAATACCGCCGCCATGTGTCTCCACGTTTTTCCCCTCTACTACTGCAGCTGCCCCCTCCTCTGTTTCTGGTCCTTCTACCATAGGTCCAGCTTGGATCTCTCAACAGCTAAGTCAGCAAAAGAGGAAAGTTCCCATCGCTCCGATGGACTTTTCGTGATCCCATCTAAGGGGGCGAAGAAGCGTAAGCTTTGCCACGCGCTTCTCTCAAAGTCTTTGTAGGAGAGAGAGTTATGGAAATCGCATACCCCAATCCCCTCAAAGAGAAAAAGGATCTGTCTCCGATAGATTTTACTGTGACCCAAGTCACAATGGGGACATCTTCCGAAAGTCTTCAAGGGGAGGCTCTTTTGCAGATCAACGCCTTTACAAGAAGCTTAAAGAGATAAAGGAAGAGAAAAGGCAATCGAAGGAGAAAAATAAATATCTACTCGAAGCCTTACAGAAGATGGGTAGTGCACCTCCCACAACTACCGCCGAGACTTCTGAGCTTCTCAGCCAAGAGAAAATTAACGAGTATACCAAGATCGGTGAGCAGGGTATGGCCGTTTCCGCTTGGAGGAGCCAAATCCTCAAAGACAGTGAAAAAGTGATCGCCGAGTTCTCTCGACTTGTACCTGAATATCAGTAAGGTGAATAAAGAGCTCCAAGCATTAGCAGGGCCCATATCAGAAGAGATGGAACATGCTAGACTGCACACGAGGCCTTCCAACAAATGTTCGACTATTCAGTTGAAGATCTAGTCAAGTTCGGCGTCTTCGGCCATCCAAGGGCCTCAACACAATCATGTCCACTCTAGACTACCGGGTGGATCAGCTAGAATTTATTCTAGAAAATATTGACAAAGTCAAGGAAGAAGCCACGGATGCGATGCACCAAATGGAACGGATTTTTCTTAATATGTCACGGGGTTACTTACTCCTTCCTTCACTTTAAGGAAATCTGATGAAACCACCCAGATCTTCAAGGAGATCGCTTCCCAAGGAACGGGGCTAGAGGTCACATTTGACACAGAATCTATCAACAACCTTTCTTTGGCTGTAGAGACTTCATCGGGTTCCTCATTGAGGCGAAAAGGACTATTCCAAACTCCCGAGAAGCTCATAGATGAGCGGGAGACTTGTGAGGCGATAAGTGATAGGCACAAGGATCCTTCTCAGGATCAACTAGGGCCAATAATCAACAAGTTCATGGAATACCGCTCTCAGTTCCATATCTCGTCACCTGAGGAGCAACAAAAGCAGTCCACCCCCTTTCGGCCGCAAGATGATGATGACGAATAGCTGCTACTTCTTCTTCTTCTTCTTCTTCTTCTTCTTCTTCTCTTTCTCTTCTTCGTCTTTCTTTTTGGAAATATCTAGAGTATGTTGATACAAATGATGACATCATCCATGTTGCATCATGGGATGATGTCATCCATCAAGTTGTAAAAAGTCAACATGACTTTTAGATATTTTGTAAATAGTTGTTGGCTCCTTTTTGCCTTCTTTTCTCTTCTTCTTCTATAAATACTCCAATACTTGTAGTATTGTAAGGGGGATGAATATCTTTCAGATGAAAAATAGAAGTGAAGAAAAAAGACTTTGAGCTTTCTTGTAACAGAAGTAAATAGTAATACAAATATTGAGACTTTGTGCTGAATAGCTGTGTTATGCATCAAACCTTTCTTATGTTAGATCTGTATGTGTTTATTCTGTTAGATTCATATCTACTTTTTTGTCATTTATTCATCATCAGTATTGCTTTGTTTGTTTATGCAAGTAGGTTTGGCTCCATTTATTACCAATCCCAAAACATAAATCTTCTGACCTTTCTACTTTAGAATTCATTTCTTTTCTTCCTTCGGACCTACTCTTTCTTCATTCCCTCTTCCTTTCCTTTCTTTTCACAATCGGAAACACCCCTACTAGGATGAAATCCCAAACCCCCAAAGGTAGAATCTGTGAGACTTGCATAGATTCCTGATGGTAGAATAGCAATAAACCAGTTTCGCTTTGCTGACTCAAAGAGGGGCTATGCCTCGCACACTTTGTTGGCTCGTCTCATCCATAGATCCGCTCTAGGTGATGATTTTTGGACAACATTTTTGGTGACTCATTGGGATCGAACAGATCTATCATATCTATAATGGTGGTAGGATAGAAAATTAGGAAAATCAGAAAATTGCTACCTGTTTGCAAATCTGCACATTTTGTCAAAAATCTAAATTTTGCAAAAGTGACTCAAATTGAAAAATTTTCTTCTGAGATCCATAGATCTGGCCTAGTTGGAGACCTTTAGTTCGCTGAGTTTTTGTATAAATCAGTATTTTGCCGTAGATCTGAGTTTTTGACTGTTTGCTAAAAGTTTGAAACCCTTTGAAAAAAGTCAAAATTAGATCCGAAAATCAGCTTACTAATCTTCTCTGCCGTCTTATCCTCATTGTTATTTGTCATTAACCGCAATCGGTTTTCTGAAGAGGATAGTTTTTAAATATTTAGAAAAGTGCATGCTGCTGGTTTTTATCAAAAAAGCCAGAAAATCAGCAAGTACATCCAAAAAGAAAGTTTGAATCCACGCTACGAAAACTGCAGATCGAAAAGACACACTGGTAGGTGAACCCTTCACGCGTAGCAGGAGAGCTCATGGAGAAACTGACCCTATTTTTGATTTGCTTCAAAGGCACAATTTCAGCGTAACACCGGCGTGTTTTTCAACACTAAGTTCAGCTGATCGGTCAGCCAGGAGTGTCTCACCTCCACGAAGAAAAAGTCTTTCGCAGGGGGCATCCACATCCCTTTGTAGTGCCTTGCTACTCAGTGGAACCATACTTCCAGCTCGTGTTCTCTTTCCGGCTTTTCAAATGGTAGTACCATGGGGAAACGCTATGGGTCCTTTGGCTTTACCACATCCAGTTCACGCACTCCCTCACGGAAATCGAAAGAATTTTCCCAAATTCGACGGGAGCGGAAATCAAAGCACGGATTCCCACATATCTGCATTCATCATGTCATGCAGTATTTTGGATGTAACTCATGAAGATGTGTCGAGTTCACTTTTTCTCGAAGGACCCTCGGTTTCTAACATTGGGCCCACAAGGATTTAAATGGGATCTATTACCGGTTGGGCCACATTGCGGGATGTGTAACATCCTCATTTCAAAACACCGTAACAAGGGAAATTTTTTTTTTTTTTTTTTTGATAACATTCTTTGTTATGAATTATGAAATTCAAACACATGTTCAAGTTTTACTAATTTTTCTCTGCCCAAACAACATAGTTTGGATCACACAATTTCTTTTTAAAAACGAATGTTCCCCTGTTCGCATATTTACAATATGGAACACACATTCAATGCCATTCAATCTTATAGCAGATTCTATACTGTCTGTGTAAATGACTCGATGAACGCCGATCTTCCATTTTCATGGCTCGGAGTTTCAACGATCCTTCATTTCATGACTCGGCAACAACCGATCCTTCATGTTCATGACTCAAGCAACAACCGATCCTTCATGTTCATTTATGCATAGTATATTATATATACCTATTCTCATAACCTTTCCCAGTTATCGAAGTGATCCATTTAAGAAGCCTATCTGAATATACTGATATTCATCTGACATCCTGCATCTTAAATTAAGTGATAAGGACAACGCAACCAACAATTGCGATACTTTGGCCAAAGATTTTCACATGCTTTGAATAATCATATTCCTGGATGTGATACACATCTATGGAATACGTCCTTCACTTCACTTCACCTATTATCTAGAATGGTCTTTCCTGGCTCCTACCAGTCCTCATCGTTTAAGGTCAGTTTTAAACTTTCAATTCCAGCTAGTAATATGAACGGGTATAGGAAGGCACTCCTGGTAACTAAAGATACGCAGACATACGGTGTCGTTACCCCATGACTCGTGTGTCTATTTATCTTTAGTATTAGAGTCACTCGTATATACCGAGATCATACCCTATCCCCTGCTAAGATCTACACATTCAGCCTATATATTCTAGATGTTTTAATTCGGGAGGGCATTGCTATATGTCAGCTGCAACATTGTGTCGTCATGAAGACCCCATCTTCATGAAGACACCTTGCTGTAGCTGGCGTATGCCAATGTCCTGCAGAATCCACCCATCGAGAATACACATCCTGCTCAAGTGACTTAGCCACGAGTTAATAATTAAAATCAACTTTCAGCATTCGTGTTGATCCCTTGATCCTCGTTTCCGTTGCAGTTGTATATAACTAAGAGGGACTAAACCGTCCATTAGTTTGTTATGTATCTTCACCTTCGTATCGAAGGGCTACAATTCCTTACTTGGTTTATTTCTTAATCATTGGATTAAGCAGTCCGTACCGACGGACGTGATAAGTTTAACCTATTAAACTTAGCCAAGATTTTTCCAACTGCAACTAATTTCAGAATATTAACTTATTAGACGTCATTCAAATGAGGTCTAAACTTCGAGAAATGAATTCATTTGTTCTCCTTAATGTTATATAGTTAAGGTCCATTAGTTATGGATATATTTATCCTATATCCTTTATTCTGAATTTTATCAAACGGGATCATTAATGGAGTTCGAAAGCGAAGTTCGATTACTCCGAAGTTGAATTGATATTCCTTAGCTCCTAAGCTAATCCTGAATACCTTCTGATTATGGAATCATACTCTTCTTAATCCTTTTTAATGTCAATTAAAAATTCATCTTTACCCAAGTATGAATTAATTGCATTTTCAACTTAAAAGTTGCATTTAAGTAAGAATAGACATCAGTTTCAATTCAGCATCCATCCAAGGACAATGAAACAATTCCAAATCAAGAAATAACATCATATTTCCAATTTAAACAACAATATCAAACTGATATAATTATTGAAAATATCACACTTGTAATTGTATTCAATATTTCAAGTCATAATTTGTACATTTGCCAATCCAAATGGGTTGGGCATAGTTTATACAAAACATCCATACAACTCATGGACAGAAGAATATATTTTCTTCTTTTCACAATTCCTCGAAGAGGAATAAAAGCAACAATTACAATTCATTATCAAATCAAAAGCATCAGAAAACAGCCAAGTCTTCATTCTAATCCAATTCCATCTGCAAAATGAATTGCACGGGTCAGTTCAATGAACTGAGCATATTAAGCACTTATCCTTAAAATAGGGTGCTTCAACTAACTGTTTCAATAAAAGAACCCTGCTTTTATGAAACGACAGTTAAACATCAATCACGAAATAGGCACAGAAGAAAGATCAGCATAACAACTGAACTATCAAAACTATCATCACAATCAGCCAAGGGACTGCTGTCCCGTTTCCACATAATCATTGCAAGTATCAATTTACAATATTTGTAAAGTTAGGAATACAAGTAGCTTGCTGCCTATAGCATCCAGTTATCCTTTCCACGCCTTTCATTAATAGCAAATGCAAAGGATGAAACTAACTGAAATATAAATTCATTACTTTCCTTTCCGTTCATGAAGCATATTAAATTCAAAGCATTCAAGTATGACATAAGAAAGCGAACAACAATGCATATAGTTGTTCCCATCTAAGCACTATAAAATTCATTATTCACAAATTCCAGGTTTCCAACTAAATGAAAGAAGAAAAGATCATTTTTCCAAGTCATTCATTCATATCTCTATTTCTTTCACATGTCTGTCCTAACAGTGGAATCCAAACGAAAGACAATTCAAGATAACAGTTCAGAGTGAAACTTACAAAATCCATTCGGAATTCACTTTCCGGCAGCAGGGATAATTTCATTTATAATCAGCTTTAAATGAAAACAGGGAAGAATTCATCATCCATATCCATACTTCATTTGAATCAGACTCATATAAAGATCCGAAACAGATTAGTACAACATTAGGTACATCCAAGATCAAACAATATAAGGCTGCATACCATATATTTTCCATAATAAAAGAAACCATATTTCTTTCGCTGCATGCTAAACAGAAACAGTATTTCAATCATGCAGTCAGTTAATCACATGATTATCTAATTCTAGGAACGTATCCCGTTCAGAATAACATTTATTCATTGTTGTTACCTACAGCAAGTCCAATATCCACATGCCTATGAATTTCATCAAGTTAGAACAGCAACAGAAAACGAATTCAATTCCCTTTAATTTCACTAAGAAACAATCATTTGTTCGAATGAAATAAAAACACTCAATTCGTGTTTATCTTAGCATGACAACTCAACTTATGAAGATAACAAAACATTTATTCTCATTGAAAAGCAACTCACATGCCTGTACAGTTTCAATCCAACATGCCACAACAATAAATATCCAATTCGAGTTCTATCTCGATCAACCGTTAACTCCAAAACAACATTCTCCAGATAGTTCAAACAGAAGGTCAAACCTCAACTATAAGACGCAATGGAACCAATTTTTCCATTACAGTAAGAAGAAAATATTTAATCATTCCTTACACAGAATACAAAACCAATTTATAATTGCATCTACAGTCCGAACAAGAAGACCGAGAAGCATCAATGAACACAATGAAACCATCTTATCCTCAAAGTGAGGGAAACACAGTCCATTAATATGTTTAAGAGGAAAACAGTTAACTTTTCCTATTCCACAAATACCCAATACGTATCTGTTTATTTCCTATTCAAGAAAGGCACAGCAAAGAAAATATTGCAATTACTTCATTCAAAACGAAATCAGATACTCATAGAAAACCCAAATACCATTTTCATTAAAATCCGTAACAGTGAAAGGAAGAGGATCTATTTCCTTATAAGTTTTAATAAGAACAGCTTAAACCAGCTATTGCTAAACTGTTAAACGAACAACACGACAGGAAGCAGTTCATTCGTGAATACTAGGACAGTCGAACTCAGCGACCAATAACAATAATTCATATTATTTCCAAAATGACAGCGATATAACATGACTGTAATTCCGTTTCCTCTTTTCATGCCAAGGCAGTTCAAGCCCAATTAGCGAAGAAAACGTTTACACTATAAGGAAATGCTTAAACAGCTTGTTCCAATTCATACAACATGTACTGAGACGAAAATGTCTATTTCCAACTTGATTCATACAGAAACAAATCAAGACCAAGCAACTAGAAACAATTCTTCATATCATTTTCCAAGCAAAAGAGAAGTAAGAATCGATAAAAACCCAAATCGAACAGACTTGACAACAGTCACAAAATCAAAACCCAAGAGCAGGGTTGTTTTAATGATACACTTAATCAAAGCAAAGATTTTTAAAGAGAAGGGCTTAACATGCCTGTATTCTCTCTTCCAAAACTCGAAGAAAGATCCGTTTGCCGCGTTTTTCCTTCCACAGCGACAGCACAAACTTTCCAACACTTCCTTCCTTCTTCAGGCTTAACAACAGCCT
Organism: Taxus wallichiana var. yunnanensis; assembly: GCA_018340775.1. Classification (NCBI taxonomy): domain Eukaryota; kingdom Viridiplantae; phylum Streptophyta; class Pinopsida; order Cupressales; family Taxaceae; genus Taxus; species Taxus wallichiana. Next base: position 562,098,703 of record CM031243.1, on the reverse strand, counting down.
CCAAACTCCAAGAAAAATGTCAAATGCTAAGAGCTGGTTCGACTGAACCAAGTCGGAAAAAAAACCAAATGCAGAGCAACTTTGCCAAAACCAAATCGAAACAATGAAAAATCAAATTCCCTCATGTTGTTTCCAAGGCGAGCTGGTCGCGAGGACCGAAACAATTAATGCAATTAAGGCTCTGCCTTTTTCCTTATTTTCCACGCCACCGCCACTTGAGTTGGCGAGCTTGTAAATTTCAAATTTCCCATGCCAACTGAATTTGGCTCTATTTCTAAATAGATGCCTCTAATCCCTTACCTGCCCCGCCAAAACTGGCGCTGTCCACGTAGGGACAGTTTATTAAATGCCAATGAATGCCCTTTCCATCCTTATCCCTTTCCTCCCAAGGGTCTGCGTACCCCTTAGTTTAGGATTAGTTTAGGTTGCATAAATCATTCAACCTAGGTCTTAGTTTAGCCTTAGGTTTTAGAACTTAGGTTTATTTCCCTTTTTTTTTTAATTTAAAAATCCACTTAGGATAGTAGTGTAGGATGTATGTTAGGCTTTAGGGTTAGTTTAGGTTTAATTCACACTAACCACTAACACTAACAACTTCCATCAAACCTCCTACTAACATACACGTTAATGCGAAGCGGGACGTTCCGTCCTTTGATTACGTGCAAGGCCACTCGTGTCAGGCATTTCTTGCCTCACGAGGTCCCAAATTCGACGAGACGGGGTTCAAGAATCGAACCCCTGTCGTTGGCTTTTTTGTGCTATTTGTTCACACTGTAAACAGCGCTGCACACTCATAACAATCTCGAGTCGGTTCAAGTGTGAATCGACACGAAATCACAAGAGGTGCTCGGCATACTTGAATCAATGGAATTGATTCGGGGTATCTTGTCAATCAAGCAACAAGAGCTAGCAAGTATACGACAATTTGTCGTCACTTCAAGCAAACACACAAGTACAATATTTGTTGTCTCATGTAATAAATCACGGTATGCAAGAATCCAAATTAGCAACACATTCTCTTAAGATCAAAACATATCTTAACATGTTTGCTTTCATTTCAACATGACTATAACGATTATGTAAAACATTCACCAAGTTAACATACAAAATCGAGTGTTACATTCTTCCTCCTTAAAGAATCATCGTCCGATGATCAGATTAACAAATCAAGGAGTTCCTAGGACAAATTTTAGTTATTGTCCTTTTGTTCATAAGTTCATACCAAAAGCAGATTCTCTCTTAAAAACAGCGTTTTAAGACAATGCACAAATAGACTAATAATTGTCTAAATTTGGTAAAATTATCGAGTTCTCGAATTTCAAATTCGATTAAACAGTGTGGAAAAGTAGATCTCATTTCTTCGAGATTCTCCCAAGTTGCACTTTCTTGCTGAAGCTGGTCCCCTTTGGACCTTACATTGGTTCACTTTACGATTTCTCAAGTACAATGGCGAGTTCCCAAGACTCGAATGGGCTTAACCACGATTATTCTGGGTCTTGGACTGCAAGGAATTCCAATTTAGCACATGGGATAAATCTATCACGTATTTCTTAAGCAAAGAAATATGAAAAACATCATGCATTTGAGACAAAGTAGGAGGTAATGCTAGATGATAAGCTACAGGGTTGATTATTTCAATAATTTCAAAAGGTCCCACGTAACGTGGCGACAACTTGGTAGCCTTGCAAAAGTTATTGAGCTCTTTTTCGGCTTCACCGAAGAAAGACCTTCTCGCCATGATTTATAATGCACAACCCGCTTCAAGTCTGCATAACTCTTTTGCCTATTGGCAGCCTCCTTTAGATGTTCTCGAATCATTTTGATTTGTTGTTCCATTTCCATAAGGATTTCTGGCCCAATTACCTCTCTGTCCTCAACGTTGTCCCGGTGATGGGGGTTCGCATTTTCTTCCATACAATGCTTCAAAGGGCGCCATTTTTAAAGAGGCATGGTAGGTGTTATTGTAAGAAAATTCTACCAGCGGAAGGTATTCCTCCCATTTATACTGCTGGTCCATGCAATACATCCTTAGCATGTCCTCTAAAACTTGATTAACTCTCTCAGTCTATCCATCCGTTTCTGGATGATATGCAGAACTGAAGTTTAATTTAGTTCCCAAGGCTGCATTAAGCGTTTTCCAAAACCTTGATGTCATCCTCGGATCTCTGTCTGATATGATTAATTCTGGTATTCCATGCAATCTAAAGATTTCATGTACAAATCTTCTTGCTAGCACTGGTGCATCGTCCTTCAAATTACTAGAAATGAAGTGTGCCACTTTGGTCAATTTGTCGACTACAACCAGGATAATGTCATGTTTATTTCTTGACATAGGTAATCCTTCAACGAAATCCATCGTTATCACTTGCCATTTATCTTTGCGGAATCTTTGTGGGGATACTGATAATCCAGCGGGGTGCATATGTTCCGCTTTAACACGCTGACATTCCAAGCAGTGTGTTACAAACTCTACCACATCCTTTTTCATCCCCTTCCAAAAATATTGCTGCTTAAGATCAGCAAGCATTTTTGTAATGCCAGGGTGTCAGAAAAAGGTGAATTATGGAATTCAGTTAACAATTTCCCTCTTAATTCATTTGCCACAGGTACATATACCCTGTTTCGAACCTCAGAACTCCTTCGTTATCAAAACGGAATCCTTTATACCTGATGTCCTGCGGTTCTGCAGCAAGTGCTGATTTGACTTGCTGGAAATAAGGATCTGATTCCAAGGCATCTTTTACCTCATCCTTAAACTGAGTTCTTAACGTTATAAGAGCAGAGATATGCTTCCTTCGACTCGAGCATCTGCTACTCTATTTTCCTTGCCCTTAATGTAGCTTATTTCAAAATCATCTTTGAGACAGAAATTCTAACCATCTTCGCTACCTTGCATTGATTTGGTGAGTGAAAATATACTTGATCCCGGATAGTCTTTTTAATTCAAAGGGCTTGCAAGAAGGTAATGCCTCCATATTTGAAGCGCATGAACAATGGCAATGAGCTCAAGATCGTGTGGAGCATAGTTCTGTTCATGTAACTTAAGCTTCTGCTTTCATAAGCGATAACATGGTTATTCTGTGAGAATACCTCCAAGGCCTTGTCTCCCGAGGCGTCTGTTACAACCATAAAATTTCCATTTGGATCAGTGCAGTCAAAATAGGTGCTTAGTTAAGTTGTTCCTTTAACTTTTTAAAGCGATTCACATTTTCTGTCCAAGACAAATTTCTTTTCTTTCTTTTACAACGAAGTGATTGGGGCAGCAATTTTTGAAAAGTCCTTGGCGAACTTTTGGTAATATCGGCCAAGCCCATGAAGCTCCTCACTTCATGCACGTTCTTAGCGCGAGCCACTCGATTATAGATGTGATCTTTGAAGGGTCAACACTATCCGTCTTTGCTTATAACATGTCCCAAATAATGCACCTCGCATCATAAAAGGAACATTTGGACAGTTTGCCATACAACTTCCTCTTTCTTAAGATTTCCAGCACTATCCTGAGATGTTCTTGGTGCTCTTCGACATTTTTAGAGTATATAAGAATGTCGTCTAAGAATACAAGCACAAACTTGTCTAAGTATTCTTGAAAAATGTTATTCATTAGATTCATGAAGGCGGCAGGTGCATTAGTCAGCCCAAAAGGCAACACCGTGAACTCATAATGCCCATACCTTGTTCTAAAAGTTGTTTTATGAATATCTTCCTCTTTTATTCTCAGCTGATGGTACCCTGATCGCAGGTCTATTTTTGAATAGACTGATGCTCCTCGCATCTGATCAAACAGATCATCAATCCTAGGAAGTGGGTATCAATTTTTAATGGTTGCTTTGTTCAGCATTCTGTAATCAATGCACAGCCTCAAGGTGCCATCCTTTTTCTTTACGAAAATTACCGGCGCTCCCCAAGGTGAGACGCTCGGTCTGATCAGCCCCTTAGTCAGGAGTTCTTGTAACTGAGCCTTCAGCTCTACCAACTCAATGGTAGTCATTCTATAAGGTGCCTTAGATATGGGTTCCGTTCCTGGCTTGATCTCTATAGCGAAGTCAAACTCACGTTTGGGCGGAAGACCCGGCAATTCCTCCGGAAATACATCACGAAAATCCCTCAACAATGGATATCTTTCCATGAAATCATTATCTTCCTCTTCATTTTCTGTCATTTTTACCGCATACAAGGTGCAGCCTCTATTTTTAGCCCTCTTTAGTTGCATAGCCGTCGGTTTCTGACCGCAACTTCCGTTTACACCTTGAATGACTACGCTTCTGCGCAGTCATCAAGGCAAACAGATTTGTTTTTCATAACAAATCGACCTTTGCCTTATGTTCAGCCAACTTGACCGTTAACTCCAATAATGATATCATATGATCCTAGAGGAGTGACATACAAGTCAACTTTGGTGGAGAAACCAGGCAGATCAAGAATTGCCCCAAAAAGGCACATTTCGACTGTATGGACAGCATTATTCCCATAATGCACTGTCCATGTTTTATCCATTCTTGCAGCCTTTCTTTTTAATTTCAAGGCAAGTTTAGTAGAAATAAAACATTCTGTAGCTCCAGTATCAAAAAGTACAACTACAGGTTTACCAAATAACTTACCCGTAACTTCTATGGGCGTCACTTGCTTTTCCTTGCTCATGCATTAGCCCACTGCAAAGCATGTATCCTATGTTGCTATCCGCGATCATCCTTCTTGAGAGGACGGTGATTCACATAGTGGTCCTTTCCACGATTGAAGCATCCTCCGGTGGCCCCTTTCTAGGCTCAAATTTGTTACCACTTTGAAGTTATCATTAAGCTTCCATAGGACTTACGCCCAATGCCATTAACTTTTGTAAAGCTGTTCCACACGCTATTTGCAGTCACATTCATCAGGTTTCTTGTTGTTATCCACAACAATTTTGTTTTTCACACCAAACCTTTTCCAAGGTCCCCTTTTTGGTGCAAGAGACGAAGAAGGATTGGGAATCTTCTTCCTTATCTCTTCCTGTGAGCGAGATATTGCTCTCAATTTCATTCTGTCGATTGCCTTTTCGACAACTCCATCCATGGTGGTTGGGCCGTGAACATCCACTTCGCCACCAATGATGGGATTCGGTCCCATTATGAATTTCCGTATTCGAACTTCTCATCGGCTTGAAGTCTTGCGGTACATACTTAAGGAGTTTAGTAAACCCTTCCCGAGATTCCGTTAAATGCCTTCCTTGCGACCGAGTTCTGAAATTCAGTCATTTTCCTATCAAAATAGAGTTGAGGCAGCCATCGTTGCCTAAAATAACCCTTAAATTGATCCCAAGTTATGTCCGATTCGACAATATTCAACTCAACCTTGCGGTTGTCCCACCATGATGATGCTTCATGAGAAAGCGATATGCTCCCCATATCACTTTAGTCTCTTCGGAGAAGTTTCTTATTGCAAAGTATTTCTCCATTTCACCGAGTCAGTTCTCAGCTCCGTCCCCAAGAGTTGTTCCATCAAAATTTGGAGGACTTATTCTCTTTATATCATTTGTAAGTTCAGCTGCTAATCTTGCCCTTTTATTTTCAGGGGGATTAGGAGCAATTACATTATTATCATCAACACCCAGATTCCCTCCGTTGATGTTGTCCATAGGAGGCAGCTGATCATTTATTTCAGCTTCATTCCCCTCCTCTTCATTGCCCATTGACTGCTGTTCCAGTACAGTCAAACGATCCCTCGTTTCAAGTAGGGCAGCAAGGATTTCATCCAGCTTTTGGGCAGTTGCTGCTTCTCCACCCTGCAACGGGTTATTCGCAGCATTCCCTCTTGTCCTGACCATTTTCTGTTCAATAAGAAAATGTAAACTTTATTAATATCGTGGACTCATTAGGTCCAAGAGCTGTAACCTTCAGCTCTGATACCAAGATGTAACATCCTCATTTCAAAACACCAGAACAAGGGAATTTTTTTTTTTTTTTTTTTGATAACGTTCACTGTTATGAATTATGAAATTCAAACACACGTTCAAGTTTTAATAATTGTTCTCTGCCCAAACAACACAGTTTGGATCACACAATTTCTTTTTAAAAATGAATGTTCCCTGTTCGCATATTTACAATATGGAACACACATTCAATGCCATTCAATCTTATAATAGATTCTATATGCTGTTGTAAATGACTCGATGAACTGCCGATCTTCCATTTTCATGGCTCGGAGTTTCAACGATCCTTCATTTCATGACTCGGCAACAACCGATCCTTCATGTTCATGACTCGGCAACAACCGATCCTTCATGTTCATTTATGCATAGTATATTATATATACCTATTCTCATAACCTTTCCCGGTTATCGAAGTGATCCATTTAAGAAGCCTATCTGAATATCTGTTACTGATATTCATCTGACATCCTGCATCTTAAATTAAGTGATAAGGACAACGCAACCAGCAATTGCGATACTTTGGCCAAAGATTTTCACATGCTTTGCATGATCATATTCCTGGATGTGATACACATCTACGGAATACGTCCTTCACTTCACTTCACCTGTTATCTAGAATGGTCTTTCCTGGCTCCTACCAGTCCTCATCGTTTAAGGTCAGTTTTAAACTTTCAATTCCAGCTAGTAATATGAACGGGTATAGGAAGGCACTCCTGGTAACTAAAGATATGCAGACATACGGTGTCGTTACCCCATGACTCCGTGTGTCTATTTATCTTTAGTATTCCGGAGTCACTCCGTATACCAGATCATACCCTATCCCCTGCTAAGATCTACACATTCAGCCTATATATTCTAGATGTTTTAATTCGGGAGGGCATTGCTATATGTCAGCTGCAACATTGTGTCATCATGAAGACCCCGTCTTCATGAAGACACCTTGCTGTAGCTGGCATATGCCAATGTCCTGCAGAATCCACCCATCGAGAATACACATCCTGCTCAAGTGACTTAGCCACGAGTTAATAATTAAAATCAACTTCGGCATTCGTGGCCGATCCCGATCCTCGTCCTCCGTTGCGGTTGTATATAACTAAGAGGGACTAAACCATCCATTAGTTTTTTATGTATCTTCACCTTCGTATCGAAGGGCTACAATTCCTTACTTGGTTTATTTCTTAATCATTGGATTAAGCAGTCCGTACCGACGGACGTGATAAGTTTAACCTATTAAACTTAGCCAAGATTTTTCCAAATCGCAACTAATTTTGAATATTAACTTATTAGGCGTCATTCAAATGAGTTCTAAACTTCAACAAATGAATTCATTTGTTCTCCTTAACGTTATATAGTTAAGGTCCATTAGTTATGGATATATTTATCCTATAACCTTTATCTCGAATTTTATCAAACGGGATCATTAATGGAGTTTGAAAGTGAAGTTCGATTACTCAAGTTGTTGATATTCCTTAGCTCCTAAGTTAATCCACGAATACCTTCGATTATGGAATCATACTCTTCTTAATCCTTTTTAATGTCAATTAAAAATTCATCTTTACCCAAGTATGAATTAATTGCATTTTCAACTTAAAAGTTGCATTTAAGTAAGAATAGACATCAGTTTCAATTCAGCATCCATCCAAGGACAATGAAACAATTCCAAATCAAGAAATAACATCATATTCCCAATTTAAACAACAATATCAAACTGATATAATTATTGAAAATATCACACTTGTAATTGTATTCAATATTTCAAGTCATAATTTGTACATTTGCCAATCCAGCGGGTTGGGCATAGTTTATACAAAACATCCATACAACTCATGGACAGAAGAATATATTTTCTTCTTTTCACAATTCCTCGAAGAGGAATAAAAGCAACAATTACAATTCATTATCAAATCAAAAAGCATCAGAAAACAGCCAAGTCTTCATTCTAATCCAATTCCATCTGCAAAATGAATTGCACGGGTCAGTTCAATGAACTGAGCATATTAAGCACTTATCCTTAAAATAGGGTGCTTCAACTAACTGTTTCAATAAAAGAACCCTGCTTTTATGAAACGCGATTAAACATCAATCACGAAATAAGCACGAGAAGAAAGATGAGCATAACAACCGAACTATCAAAACTATCATCACAATCAGCCAAGGGATCGCTATCCCGTCCCACATAATCATTGCAAGTATCAATTTACAATATTTGTAAAGTTAGGAATACAAGTAGCTTGCTTCTGTAGCATCCAGTTATCCTTTCCACACCTTTCATTAATAGCAAATGCAAAGGATGAAACTAATGAATATAAATTCATTACTTTCCTTTCCATTCATGAAGCGTATTAAATTCAAAGCATTCAAGTCTGACATAAGAAAGCGAACAAAGAATGCATATAGTTGTTCCCATCTAAGCACTATAAAATTCATTATTCACGAATTCCGGTTTCCAATTAAATGAAAGAAGAAAAGATCATTTTTCCAAGTCATTCATTCATATCTCTATTTCTTTCACATGTCCTGTCCTAACAAAGTGGAATCCAAATGAAAGACAATTCAAGATAATGATTCGAGTGAAACTTACAAAATCCATTGGAATTCACTTTCCTAAGAGCGGGGATAATTTCATTTATAATCAGCTTTAAATGAAAACAGGAAGAATTCATCATCCATATCCATACTTCATTTGAATCAGACTCATATAAAGATCTGAAACAGATTAGTACAACATTAGGTACATCCAAGATCAAACAATATAAGGCTGCATACCATATATTTTCCATAATAAAAGAAACCATATTTCTTTCGCTGCATGCTAAAGCAGTAAAGTGATTTCAATCATGTAGTCAGTTAATCACATGATTATCTAATTCTAGGAACGTATCCCGTTCAGAATAACATTTATTCATTGTTGTTACCTACAGCAAGTCCAATATCCACATGCCTATGAATTTCATCAAGTTAGAACAGCAACAGAAAATGAATTCAATTCCCTTTAATTTCACTAAGAAACAATCATTTGTTCCGAATGAAATAAAAACACTCAATTCGTGTTTATCTTAGCATGACAGCTCAACTTATGAAGATAACAAAACATTTATTCTCATTGAAAAGCAACTCACATGCCTATACAGTTTCAATCCAACATGCCACAACAATAAATATCCAATTCGAGTTCTATCTCGATCAACCGTTAACTCCAAAACAACATTCTCCAGATAGTTCAAACAGAAGGTCAAACCTCAACTATAAGACGCAATGGAACCAATTTTTCCATTACAGTAAGAAGAAAATATTTAATCATTCCTTACGGAATACAAAACCAATTTATAATTGCATCTACAGTCCGAACAAGAAGACCGAGAAGCATCAATGAACACAATGAAACCATCTTATCCTCAAAGTGAGGGAAACACAGTCCATTAATATGTTTAAGAGGAAAACAGTTAACTTTTCCTATTCCACAAATACCCAATACGTATCTGTTTATTTCCTATTCAAGAAAAGCACAACAAAGAAAATATTGCAATTACTTCATTCAAAACGAAATCAGATACTCATAGAAAACCCAAATACCATTTTCATTAAAATCCGTAACAGTGAAAGGAAGAGGATCTATTTCCTTATAAGTTTTAATAAGAACAGCTTAAACCAGCTATTGCTAAACTGTTAAACGAACAACACGACAGGAAGCAGTTCATTCGTGAATACTAGGACAGTCGAACTCAGCGACCAATAACAATAATTCATATTATTTCCAAAATGACAGCGATATAACACGACTGTAATTCCGTTTCCTCTTTTCATGCCAAGGCAGTTCCAAGCCCAATCAGCGAAGAAAACGTTTACACTATAAGGAAATGCTTAAACAGCTTGTTCCAATTCATACAACATGTACTGAGACGAAAATGTCTATTTCCAACTTGATTCATACAGAAACAAATCAAGACCAAGCAACTAGAAACAATTCTTCATATCATTTTCCAAGCAAAAGAGAAGTAAGAATCGATAAAAACCCAAATCTCAGTCCGGTTCAAGTGTGAATCGACAACACGAGAAATCACAAGAGGTCCTCAAGCATACTTGAATCAATGGAATTGATTAGGGGTATCTTGTCAATCAAAGAACAAGAGCTAGCAAGTATACGACAATTTGTCATCACTTCAAGAAACACACAAGTACAATATTTGTTGTCCCATGTAATAAATCATAGTATGCAAGAATCCAAATTAGCAACACATTCTCTTAAGATCAAAACATATCTTAACATGTTTTCTTTCATTTCAAAGCAGCTATAACAAAGATGTAAAACATTCACAAAGTTAACATATAAAATCGAGTGTTACAGGATGCTTTGAAAGACAGATACAAGCCTTCATAGGATGCATTTGCATTATTATCATGAATCGCTCACCTAAAGAAGGAGGCCAATGAAACCATGTGTGATTTTATCACCCGGTTCAATGCACTAATCAACCATGTCCCTATCGCCATGCTTCCAATGCTGGAAAATCAGAAGTGTTTCTTCGTGAACGCTATGAGTTCAAAAGTTAGTTTCTTACTCCTTCAAGACCGAGTGGCCACCTTGATTCTCACCCAAGCCGCTGCCATTTGAATAGAGGATAATCTGATAATATCTGGTGAATTGAAAAAGGAATCAGCCAAGCCTAAATCTTTGGGCCCTTCGCCCACTACTTTGTCTGATCCAGCCTTTCAAAAGATGGCAAATGACTTGCTTGCATTAAATAAGCAGTTGGCCCAGGCCTCCTCCAGTTCCTCATACCGGGATATTCCACGCAGAGGAATTTCATTCCTAACAATGTTTCACAAAGGCCGCGCTTACCCACAACTACTCCGTGGTTGGCACTTGAGGCTCCTCCGGTCAACGCTCTAGCCGAAATCAAAGAAGAAGAGCAGTATTATGAAGAACCTTTGTCTTAGGGCAAAGATGATCAAGATGTCGGTGAACCGACTGGTGACTCTACTATCGGGTATATGGAATTTGATGAGGAGGAATCTGATGAAGAAGAGGGTACCCAGGGATATGCAAGTGGACAGTCATACGCTGTTTTTACTCACTCGCAAGGAAAAGAAGCGGAAGTTGCTGCCCATGTCCAGCAGGAGAAGGCCGTGTCAAACGCGCCTCCGATCATTGCTAAAAGAGGTAATCCTCTTCCTACTCAACTCCCTGGAAAATATTTTACAAGGAAATCCTTTCCCCCTACCTCTCCTCCAAATCAATCCTCTCACGTTCCTACCAAGACCAGTAATCCTATTCCACCATCGCGAAGTGAGGGACTCATTCCTTCACCAATGCAACCCTTGGCTGCATTTGATATCATAGATCATGCAAAAAATACCAAGATCCAAATGTCTGAAGCTGAGTATCTTTAGTCAAATCCTGAATAGCTTGTAAGATTAACCAAGTATATTCAAAGTCAAGTTGTTGTATCTAATCAGGTTTCCCCAAAAGGAATCCTTTCCACTCCCCCTGAATCTCACATAAATGTTGCTTCAACATTGGCATCAGGCAAGATAGAGCCTTTCTATCTCTCCCTCCTAATCAATGGACACAAGCTGAGTAACTGCATAATTGATTTCGGGGCTTCTGATAACGTCATGCCAGTAAAAGTCACCCATGCTCTGGGCCTCACTCTTACCAAGCCTTTCGGCAGATGTTATTCCTTGGAAACCAAGCAGGTTCCGTTGGTTGGCCAAATCAAAGACACACAATTTGCATTTGCGGCTTTCCCAGATAAAAGAGTAAAAATGACAGTCCTCGTTGCTGACATTCGGCAGCCTATGGAATTTTGTTGGGAAGAAGTTTTTGTAGTGAAGTTGGTGGGGAAATTCATATGGACTGGTCTAAAGCTAGAATTCCTGTCAAAGGCGTAATGCAGACTTTGGAGCCGGAATCACAAAAAAAGTACTTGGTTACTAGCTCTGAGGACCCCAAAGCTCAAATCCTTTTTGAATCATCAGGGATGGGGAACTATTTCTTGTCTACCGAGTCTGATAAAATGGTTGTTCTCGTTCAAGAAGGAGATCTTAATAAGATCTGGACCTTGCAGTTCGATGGCAGCTGTGCAACCAGCGGATGTGGCACCGGAGCCGTGCTAATATCTCCCGAAGAAGAAGTCATTCCTCTCTCTTTCAAGTTGCAGTTCTTTAACACAAATAATACTGCTGAGTATGAATCTTTGTTACTTGGCATGCAAGCCGCAAGGGAAAGAGGGATTAAAAATCTAAAAGTACAAGGTGATGCAGAGTTGGTTGTAAACCAAGTCAAAAGGATTTACCAAGTGAAGAATGAAAGGCTCAGGCATTACCGTAATGCGGTGTGGGACAGCATCGAGGAATTCGATGCTTTTTCAATAGAATCCATTCCAAGGGCTCAGAATGACATGGCCGATTCATTGGCTATTTCAGCATCCCTCATGCTCCCATACCCAGGTTTGAGAACAAACAAATACACCATTGAGGTGGTTTTCCGCCCGAGTGTGCCGAGAAAATTCTCATTGATTGCAGGTGTTCAACGATGATAATCAACTCATTGCCTTTCTAGAGAAGGCAGAAAATTTTAAAGAATTGCACTTTGAAGGATCTACTTCCACTTGTCATGAATCGGTCACCAATCAAGATGGTGAATCCGAAGGAAACGATGGCATATGTCAGCTCAAAGGAAATAAAATTCCAAAGGCCTAGTTTCTCTCGGAGCGGTTATTTGTGTGCATGACTGTTTTGTAAAAGAAGAAGCGGGATGATCCCGACTCATCCTTAAACCGAACCGGTCAATTTAGGTGTGGTAGAGCACTGCAGCGGTTTTGTGAACATTGGCAAATGTTGCACACCGAGGAGAAACAGAAATTTGTCAAGTTGCTAAAAAGATATATGGACGTGTTGGCATGGTCCTATGCCGATCTAAAGTCTTTTAAACCAAAGGATGTCAGCATGACATCCCGTTGAAAGAAGATGTCAAAGCCTTTCACCAAAAGCAGAGGCACTATAATCCTAAGATCTCGGGCACCATCCAGGCCGAAATTTAGAAAATGCTGGATGCGAGAATCATCTTTCCTATCCACCACAGTACTTGGGTGGCAAATATTGTGCCAGTACGCAAGAAGAATGGCGAGATACGCATATGCGTAGACTTTCGCAATTTGAATCAAGCTTCCTTGAAAGACAACTACCCACTTCCGATAATGGATCAAGTTCTGCAAGTAGTAACTGGATCAGAGATGTTGTCCATGCTTGATGGTTTTTCAGGCTATAATCAGATTGAAGTTTCACCTGAAGATCAATTTAAAACAGCATTCACTACTCCCTGGGGTACATTTGCCTACAGCAGGATGCCTTTTGGCCTAACTAATGCTGGTGCCACTTTTCAGCGGGCCATGGATTTCACATTCAAAGGTATGATGGGGAAATTCATCGTGGTTTACCTAGATGACTTAACCGTGTTCTCTAAACAATGAAATGATCATTGTGATCATTTGGAGCAAGTATTGGCTAGTGCCGAGAACATGGGATTTCCCTAAACCCCAAAAAAGTTTGTTTTTGGAGTCACGGAAGGAAAGTTCCTAGGGCATGTGGTTAGCAAAGAAGGAACAAAGATAGATACCGAAAGAGTTAAGGCTATTCAAAGCCTTACTCTGCCTACAAGCAAGACTGGCATTCATTCTTTTTTCAGAAAGGTGAACTTTCTCAGCATTTTGTTCCGACTTTTTTGAGAAGACCGTCACATATTGAACATGATGAAGGGATCACCAAATTTCGGATGGAGTGAAGAGGGGAAAAGGTCATTTGAAGAAATAAAAGATTTCGTTGCTCATGCACCCCCCTGGTATGTCCCGATTTCTCCAAGGACTTCATCATGTATAGTTACGCATCTGATCATACTGTGTCCGCAATCTTGATGCAAAAGAACTCGGAGGATGTTGAATCTCCGATTGCATTCATGAGTTCTCCCCTCAAGCCTCACAAACTAAAAATGACTCAATTGGAAAAGCATGCCTTCGCCGTTGTCAAAGCAGTGAAGAATTTCAGGTATTACATTCTAAACTCGCATACGGTGGTGCTGGTCCCTGACACGGTGGTCAAATCAATTCTAACTCAGCATGAGTTAGGAAGCTTGCGAGGAAATTGGATCGCAAAGGTCCAGGAGTATGACCTGGATATTAAACCAACCAAGCTGGTAAGGGGCAAGGGCCTGTGTCAGCTTATGGCTGAAAACAAAAATTCAGAAAACCTTGATGAAAGGGGTGACTACACTGACGAAGCACAGGACCAGCTAGAAAAACCCGATTCGCTGCCTTTGGTCCTATTTGTCATAACTAGTGATGAATGGTATTCCAATATCACTTTCTTCCTCACCTACGGCGAATGCCCAATGCACCTAACTACAAAGGAAAAGTGCACTATAAAGCTCAGAGTAGCTAAATATGTCATCTGGGATGACGGTTTATATAAACATGGGATAGATGGCATTTTTTTGTGATGTGTTGACAAACCCCAGCAGTAAAACTACTAGAAATTTTTCACAATTCAACCTATGGGGAAATTTCTCTTCCTCCGTGATCGCACACAAGATCATTCGAGCTGCAGTACTATTGGCCAACACTCTTTCAGATACACCACGGGTGGCAAAGTGTGAACCTGCACAAAGAATTCGTCGGCAAGCCCAAGTTGGCTACTTTTCACCTTAGGCCTGTCATTATCAACGAACCATTCAGGCAATGGGGAATTGATTTTATTGGTGCACTCAATCCTCAATCGAGTGCCAGACATAGCTATGTCCTTACAAAGAATGATTACTTCACCAAGTGGGTAGAAGCTTATACCATCAAGCATGCCACCTCTGAGATGGTTTGTAATTTCATTAAAGAAAACATCATTGTCAGGTTTGGCGTTCCAAACAAAATTGTTGCTGATAATGCTTCTAACTTCTCCTCATAGGAAGTTATTAGTTTTTGTTATGAATATGGGATAACTTTGGCTCACGCCTCAGATTATTACCCTCCGGGAAATGGTCAGGTGAAATCCAGTAACAAGAACTTGGTGACCATCATACGAAAGTTAGTAGATGAGAATCAGTGAATGTGGCACAAGTCTTTGTACGACGCTTTGTGGGCCGATCGTATTACTCCCAAGAGATCTCTCGGCATGTCACCTTTTCAAGTGTTATATGGCACTGATGCCGAACTTCCCATTTCTGTGGAACTTCCTACTCTACGCTTGGCACGAGCTATCGAAGATGAAACTTTCCAAAATTCTCTTGAAAAGAGAATCATGTATCTGACAGAGCTCGAAGAAAAGAGAGTAAGAGTGATCGACAAGATCACCGAACATCAGAATCAAGTTAAGAGACTGTTTGATAAGAAGGCCAAGTAGAGGGATTTTCAAGTGGGAGATCTCGTCCTTTTGTGGGACAAGCGAAGAGAGCCAAAGGGCATGCACGGAAAGTTGGATTCCCTGTGGAGAGGGCCCTTCAAGATCAAGCAGCTCAACGGAGAGAATAGCTTCTATCTCTCATATCTGGATGGAACCGAGCTCCCGCTTCCTTATAGCGGGAAACATCTGAAAATTTTCAGGAAGTAGAGCTTGCTCTCTTCTTTGTACAGTTTTCTTTCGTTGTGTGTTTTCTTTCGTTGTGTGTTTGTTTTCGGTTTGTTGTTTGTTTCTTTTGCTCTCCCTCCGGTCGCCCTTGTTTTTGACTCTGTTACCCAATGGATAGGCACATGAGATCTGGGATTCTCTACCCCCGAGTTTGCTCAGGGATAGTCCCCAGAAAGAGCCAGTTGTTATCCCGTAAAATTGACAAGGGCAATTTTACCGATAACCATACCAAAATTTTGTTTTGATCCCTCGTTAGGGATCCCTTGCGTTCGGAACATTGCAAAATCCCTTTCCGGGAAATCTGGTTTTTCGGACTTAGTCTTTTTTGGTCTTTTTTGGCTGGGCGCATGGAATTACTATGTAACACCAACTTTTGGTGCGCCCCCTTTAAAGCCTTTGGCGCATATTTTCTGTGTCAACACAACTTTCGGTGCACCTTGTATGTTGAGTCTTCTATGCATGCACCAAGGCGCATGTGCCTTCATGTTAGCACAACTTTTGTTATGCCACTTTTCGGTGCGCCAAAGGGCGCACATAATCTAATGACAACACAACTTTTGGTGTACCAAAGGCGCGCTTAGTTTCATGCTGGAAAATGCTTTCATGCGCCAAAGGGCGCATGCCTTCCCATGTCGACAGCAACTTTGGTGCGCCCTTTCCAAAGTTGGTGGCGCATTTATGACTTGCTCACCTATATATATATGTGTTTTTGCGCCCACAAATGTCATTTTCACTAGTCGCGTAGCACGTGATTTTTATTCTCTGAGCCTGTCAGCCCCTGCCTCGTCGTTTTCAACGCCTTGTGGACCCGTTGCAAGTTTTTGCTATTTATCCAGGTAAGAGGTTATTCTCCCTCTCGTGCATTTTACATTTTTGTTTCTTGGTGTGCTTGTGGTCTGGTTATGGTTTGGAAGTATTGAAATATCAAAAGAGCCTCGCCTTCTTTGTCTTTCCATATCCCTCCCCCTCTTTCCAGATCCTTTGGTAGAGGAATTTATTCTTAAAAACATGGTCTGAAAACCCTTTGGATTTAACCATTTTATTTCCCAAACACATCTTAGAAGGATGAAGGAGAGGCTAAGCCGTATAAAAACTTTGTTTTTCCCTTTGGCGCATCTCGTCTCCCTCGCAGCATGAATAAAAGCTGCCAATGGTGCACCCTCATGTTTGTTACATCAAATACCTTTACGCCCTCAAGGTGCACCAACCTTCTTGCTGCATCACATTAACATCGCGCCTCAAGGTGTACCTATAATTTGCACAACACCGGCTTAACTGTGCAAGTATAAAGTTATAAAAGCACAAGCGCTTTCCTCGTCACAAAAACATTTATGTTGTGCTAACCTCTCTGGCGCTGTGCCATGTTCCTTGGCGCACAAAAATTTCTTGTTACACAAACCACACATGTGCCAAAGGGTGCACCAAATCCCAATGTAACATGAAAAATCCATGCGCCTTTGGCGCATCTTATATCCGTGCAACACGATGTTTTTATGGGCCCTTTACAAAATACACCTGCAAGTATTCATACGCCATGCGCCTTTGGCACCGTTTAACCCTTGTAACACACTTTCCCATGCGCCTCACCTATTTAGCCCCGTAAGCTACAGCTTTCATGCGCCATGCGCCTTGAGTCTCAAAATCTCTAACTCTTTTTCTTCGCTAACATTTCAATGAAGATCAAATGGCTAATTAAACCTTTTTGGATTGGGTCTCGCTTCTTCTTCATGCGAGATCAGCAACTGAGTTCAAAAGAACATATGTCTACATCCAGCAAGAGACCTATCAAATCCAAAGGAAAGGCCAAACTTATAGAAGAAGAGATGAAATATAAATATCAGAGGGTCAGAATGCCCGAGTCCCAGGCCGAGTGTAGCATGGACGTCAGAGACTCAGAATTGGGGCATATTGATATGGAGGAATTCTGGGCTAGAACTCAAAAAGTCACAAGGAGTCCATGGATGGACAAACTGATAGGCAGTGCCCTACACTTCAGCTGGTGGAATCCCAGTCAGCGCCGTCAACAATGAATTCTTGATGGTGATTGCCCAATGTTACAACAAAGACACAAGGTGTGTCGTAAACAGCAAGGGCGAGGTAATCATTAACCTCACTACCCATCACTTTGAGGGAATACTCGGCATACCTCACCACCGGCACTTTGTGGCCGTCAGTCAAGCAGATTGCATTAAGGCATGGGATGACAATGCAGATCAGTGTATGCAACTAATGAATGAGGTTTACTTGAAAAACAAAAAGGTAGTAACCCGGTGGCCCCAAATCATCCACCACAATGACTTCTCAGAGGAGCTCAGTGACACCATTACGTTCCTGAGCAGGGTCTTCGGGCTTTCTGACACCCATTATTTCCATAAATGGATGTTGCGGTACTTAGAGACCATGAACAAGAATATGCCTGATCAGCGCTTTTGCTGGGGAGAAATTATAAGCAGCACAATCTCTGAGTAGCTACAACAATTTAGCACAACGGGGACATTCCATATGAACTCCTACGTGGTCTACGCTGCAGCATCAGAGAGGGACTATCTAGGCCTGACGCGGAGTGGAGTTTGGCCTCAGGTCAAGATATACGAGTACTACCCGGAATTGAGGCTGGAGAATAGCATCTCCCAATTCACAAAAATTAACGATGTGTTTTTCTATCACATCATCTCACGCCTATTGAGGCCGAATATGACTTATGGTCGCATGACCAAAAGCATAATAGCAGCCACTAAGAAATGTGGGGCCCTATTCACCCAGTTTCCCACATTCACCTATCTAAGGGCTGCCAACTTTTTAGGAGAGCCAACCAGCTACTAAGGTATGTTGGGCCTAAACTGATTCTGTTGGAGCTATCAAGGCAACTGATCACATACCATGAGAAATACCTGAAAAGAAAGAAAGGTGGAACTCCTTTCCCCCTCACAGTGGGCTGATATACATGCTCTACCCACCACAAGGTGAAGGAAATGTTCGCAGAGCTGGAGTTACTCAATTTGAAACATGATTTCCCAGCCAGGCCTACCTTCGACCCAAGGAGCTGTCTGCCAAAGGCGAAACTTAATCCAATCCACGTCCCTCATATTGAGGACATTTACATTGACATCATCCATGAGGTGGAGCTTAGGAGAAAGGATCATTCTCGCCTAGCCTTGGCAGAAATCATCCAATATGGGATAGCCATTATCCCCAAAGGCTACCAAACTATGGAAGATGAAATAGATAACGTATATCTTGACATACGAGATGGGGACGATTGGCGCTTTCCAGCCATTGATAGAACTAAGGCCCCTCGGATAATTGAGGAGAGGGTAAAGGAGACTTTGAGTAGAGGGCCAGTATTGGTGCCGGATGAACGGCCTAATCTACCTCGGGGTTGATTTCACAACCTCCCCATTGGGTAATGCACCTCCATGATCCAAACAAAGTAGCCTAAAGGTAAGGGCAAAGGCGTAGAAGGTGAATCCAGCACCACTCTCGGAAGAAGCCCTCGAGTCCTCCTTCCGCAAAGCACCCGAGGCAGTAATAACTCAAGCTTCGCCGAGAAAAGAAGAAGAGGAAGTTCTAATAGGCCCATCCACTCAGGATGTCGGCATTGCCACAACAACCGAGGTCCCTTCCGTCCCTTCTTCTTCTCTTCCTTCCCCTCCTCGAGTGACTCAAGCAACCATCCCTTTGGTCGTGTCCTCTTCCCCTTCTTCTACTGTTTCCCTCGCCTCTTCGTCTATCTTCTCTTCCCTCGTTGATCTATCCTCCTCCATTTCTTCCCTCATCTCCAAGCTCCCTTCCCTTCCTATGTCTTCCGCTGCTAGTTTCCCTTCCTTCCATGGGCATTTCTTCGGCTATTCTCTCAATGCCACCGCCGCGTGTCTCCACATTTTTCCCTCTACTACTTGCAGCTACCCCTCCTCTCGTTATCGGTCCTTCTACCATAGGTCCAGCCTGGATCTCTCAGCAGCTAAGTCAGCAAAAGAGGAAAGTTCCCATCGCTCCGATGGACTTTTCCATGATCCCATCTAAGGGGGTGAAGAAGCAGAAGCCTGTCACGCGCTTCTCTCAAAGTGCTGTAGGAGAGAGAGTTATGGAAATCGCATACCCCAATCCCCTCAAAGAGAAAAAGGATCTGTCTCCGACAGATTTTACTGTGACCCAAGTCACAATGGGGACATCTTCCGAAAGTCTTCAAGGGGAGGCTCTTTCTGCAGTTGATGCCCTCTGCAAGAAGCTTAAAGAGATAAAGGAAGAGAAAAGGCAACTGAAGGAGCAAAACAAATATCTGCTCCAAGCCTTACAGAAGATGGGTAGTGCGCCTCCCACAACTGCCGCCGAGACTTCTGAGATTCTTAGCCAGGAGAAAATTAATGAGTATGCCAAGATCAGCAAGCAGGGTATGGCCGTTTCTGCTTGGAGGAGCCAAATCCTTAAAGACAGCGAAAAAGTGATCGCCGAGTTCTCCAACTTGTACCTGAATATCAGTAAGGTGAATAAAGAGCTCCAAGCATTAGCAGGGCCCATATTAGAAGAGCTGGAACATGCTAGACTGCAGCACGAGGCCTTCCAACAAATGTTTGACTATTCAGTCAAAGATCTGGTCAAGTTCGGTGTCTTCGGCCATCCAAGGGCCCTCAACAAAATCATGTCCACTGGACTACCGGGTGGATCAGCTAGAATTTATTCTAGAAAATATTGACAAAGTCAAGGAAGAAGCCCTGGATGCGATGCACTAAATGGAATGGATTATTCTTAATATGTCACTGTGGTTACTTACTCCTTCCTTCACTTTAAGGAAAGCTAATGAAACCACCCGGATCTTCAAGGAGATCACTTCCCAAGGAATGGGGGCAGAGGTCACATTTGACACAGAATCTATCAACAACCCTTGGCCTATAGAGACTTCATTGGGTTCCTCATTGAGGTAGAAAAGGACTATTCCAAACTCCTAGAGAATTTCATAAATGAGCGGAAGACTTGTGAGGTGATAAGTGATAGGCACAAGGATCCTTCTTAGGATCAACTAGGGCCAATAGTCAACAAGTTCATGGAATACCGCTCTCAGTTCCATATCTCGTCACCTGAGGAGCTACAAAAGCAGTCCACCCCCTTTCGGCCGCAAGATGATGATGACGAATAGCTACTGCTTCTTCTTCTTCTTCTTCTTATTCTCTTTCTCTTCTTCTTCTTTCTTTTTGGAAATATCTAGAGTATGTTGATACAAATGATGATGTCATCCATGTTACATCATGCGATGATGTCATCCATCAAGTTGTAAAAAGTCTACATGACTTTTATATATTTTGTAAATATCTTTGTAAATAGTTGTTGGCTCCTTTTTGCCTTCTTTTCTCTTCTTCTTCTATAAATACTCCAATACTTGTAGTATTGTAAAGGGGGATGAATATCTTTCAGATGAAAAATAGAAGTGAAGAAAAAAGACTTTGAGCTTTCTTATAAGCAGTAAAACATGATAATACAAATATTGAGACTTTGTGCTGAATAGCTATGTTATGCATCAGACCTTTCTTATGTTAGATCTGTATGTGTTTATTCTGTTAGATTCATATCTACTTTTTGTCATTTATTCATCACAAGTATTGCTTTATTTGTTTATGCAAGTAGGTTTGGATCCTTTTATTACCAATCCCAAAACATAAATATTCTAACCTTTCGCTTTGGAATTCATTTCTTTTCTTCCTTCGAGACCCACTCTTTCTTCATTCCCTCTTCCTTTCCTTTCTTTTCGCAGTCGGAAACACCCCTACTGGGATGAATTCCCAAACCCCCGAAGGTAGAATCTATGAGACTTGCATAGATTCCTGCTGGTAGAATAGCAATAAACCGGTTTCACTTTCTTTGACTCAAAGAGGGGCTATGCCCTGCACACTATTGGCTCGTCTATCCATAGATCTGTCTAGGCAACATGATTTTTGGACCAACAGGAGCTTGCCAAGTAGCTTTCTTTGGAACTCACCTAGTACCTCACGGGAGCTCACCATTTGAAGAGCTCACCTAGTAGCTCACTCGGGATATCTTCTAAGAGCTTGCTGATTAGCTCGAGTTGAGCTCACCCGGGAGCTCATAGAGTAACTTTCCGGGAACTCACGTAGGAGCTCACCGATAGCTCACCTTGTCACCTCGCCTTGAGATCACCTTGCCAACTCACCTTGAGCTCACCTTACTAACTCACCTTGAGCTCATCTGGTAGCTCACATGTAAGGTCACCGTAGAGATTACTGATAAGCTCACCTTCAAGCTCACCTAGGAGCTCACTGAGTAACTCACCTAGGAGCTTGGCTTGGAGCTGGACAAGTAGCTTAACTTTAGCTTGACTAAAAACTCACGGGAAATCACACGATAGCTCACCTTGCTAACTTTCCTTGAACTCACGGGAGCTCACTGACAACTCACCTTGCCAACTTGCATGGAACTCACCTAAGAGCTCATCGAGCTGCTCGACTTGTGCTCATCTCGTGAGCTCGTCAAGTAGCTCACCTGAAAACTCACATGAGAGCTTTCTGACACTCACCTTTCCAAATCACATGGGATCTCACGTACAGCTCGGCCCTTGCCGACTCACCTTGAGCTTTTGAGGAGCTCACCTTGCCAACTTACCTTGTAGTTCATCGAGTAGCTTGCCAAGTAGCTCACCTAATAGTTCACTGGGAGCTCGCCGAGTAGCTCAGTGATTAGGTTGACTTGAGGTCACTTGTGAGCTCACCGAGTAGCTCGTAAGAAACCTCTCTCCGGGAGCTTGCCAAGTAGCATACCGAATAGCTCATCAAATAACTCACCAAGTAACTCACCTAGGAACCCTTTTGGGAGCTCTTTGATCAGCTCAAGTTGAGCTCACCGAGAGGTCGTCAAGTAACTCACGTAGGAATTCTCTTGGGGTCTCACCTTGCTAACACACCTTGAGCTCACCTAGCTAACTCACCTTGAGCTCATCTAGTAGCTTGTATGGAAGCTCACCTCGGAGATTACCGATAAGCTCACCTAGGAACTCATCGAGCCACTCACCTAGGAGCTCGCTAGGAGCTTGGCAAGTAGCTCAGCCAGGAGCTCATCGAGTAACTCAACTTGAGCTTACCTAGAAACTAGCTTGGGATCTTCCTTGAAGGCTTTCCTTGTTAGCTCACCTTGAGCTTGTCTAGGAGCTTATTGAGCAGCTTGATTTGAGCTTACCAAGGAGCTCATCGAGTAGCTCACCTGAAAACTCACATGGGAGCTCACCGACACTCACCTTACCAACTAGCATGGGAGCTCACCTATAAGCTCACCTTGCGGTTCACCTTGAGCTCATTGAGGATCTCAACTTGCCAACTCACCTTCACTCATCTGGAGCTCACCGAGTAGCTCACCTTTTTAACTAACATTCAGCTCATCTAGTAGCTCACCGAGGATATCACCTTGCCAACTCCATAAGTAGGTTACATAGAAGCTCGTCAAGTGTCTCAACTTGAGCTTACGAAAATTTACCAGGAGCTCCCCGACAACTCACCTTGCTAGCTCACCTTGAGCTCACCTAGGAGCTCACCGAGGAGCTCAAATTGAGTTCACCCGAGAGCTCATCAAGAAGCTTTCTTAAAAATTTGCATGGGAGCTCACTGATGATACAGCTTGAATAAAAACTCACATGGGATCTCACCTATCATCTTACCTTAGTAGCTCACATTGAGATCACCGAGGAGCTCACCTATCAACAAGCCTTGCTAGCTCACCTTGAGCTCACCTCGAGTTCGTCAAGGAGCTCACCAAGTACCTCACCTAGGAGCTTACCTAATAGCTCACCTGGGAGCTCACCGAGTAGGTTGACTTGAGCTCACTTGTGAGCTAACTGAGTAGCTCACCGAAGACCTCGCTTAGGAGCTCTCCAAGTAGCTCACCCGGGAGATCACCTAGTAGCTCACCACGGGAGATCACCGAATAGCTCTCCAAGTAGCTCACATAGGATCTCACCTAATAGCTCACATGGGAGCTCACCAAGCAGCTCACCGAGTAGGTTAACGTGAGCTCACTTGTGATCTCACCGAGCAGCTCTCACCGGAGACCTCGCTTGGGAGCTCTCCAAGTTGCTTTCCGGGAGCTCACCTAGTAGCTCACCGGGAGCTCACCGAATAGCTTGCAAAGTAGCTCAACTAGGAGTTCTTCTAGGAGCTCATCAATCAACATGAGTAGAACTCACTGGGATCTCGTCAAGTAAATCACCTAGGAACTCACCGGGAGCTGGCCTCATAGCTCACCTTACCAATGCACCTTGAGCTCGACTTACCAACTTGGCTTGAGCTTGCCTTACCAACTCATCTTGAGCTCATTTGGTAGCTCACATGTAAGCTCACATGAAAGATTACCAACAAGCTCACCTTGGAGCTCACTGGTAGCTCACCGGTTAGCTCACCTAGGATCTCGACTATGAGCTCCACAAGCAGCTCACATGGGAACTCGTCGAGAAAAATGAATTTAGATTTCCTAGAAACTCTCTTGGGAGCTCGATTAACAGCTCACATTACTAACTCATCTTAATCTCACCCAATAACACATTGAGCAGCTTGAATTGAGCTCACCCAAGAGCTCATCAAGTAACTCACCCGACAACTTGCATTGGAGCTCACCGATGACTCACCTTACTAACTCGCATGGGAGCTCACATATCAGCTCACCTTACAGCTCTACTTGAGCTCATTTGAGGAGCTCACCTTACTAACTCACCTTGAGCTCATCTAGTAGCTCACCTCATAGTTTGTCAACTATCTCGCTAAGTAGCTCACTGGGAGCTTTCTAGTAGCTCTCCTCGGAGCTCACTAAGTAGCTCATCGAGTAGGTATACTTGATATCACTTGTGCAATCATCGAGTAGCTCACAGGGGACCTCACCTAGGATCTCACCAATTAGCTCACTTGGGATCTCACCTAGAAGCTTACATGGGAGCTTACCGAATAACTTGCTAAGTAGCTCACGGGAGCTCTTTAGAGCTCCCGATTAGCTCGAGTTGAGCTCGTCCTGGAGCTCCTAGATTAACTCACCTAGAAACTCACTTGAGAGCTCACTGACAGCTTGCCTTGCCAACTCACCTTGACCTCAAGTTTCCAACTCACCTTGACCTCAAGTTTCCAACTCACCTTGAGCTCATCTAGTAGCTCACATGTAAGAAAAACTTAGAGATTATTGACAAGCTTACCTTTGAGCTCACCTAGGAGCTCACCAAATATATCACCTAGGAGCTTTGGGAGCTCATTAAGCGGCTCGACTTGAGCTTACCGAAAACTCACATGGGAGCTCACCTAATAGCTCACCTCACCAGCTCACCTTGAGCTCACCCAAGATCTCACCGAGTAGCTTGACTTGAGATAATACAAGAGCTCGTAAAGTAGCTCACTGACAACTCACATGGGAGCTTACCGATAGCTCGCCTTGGCAAATAGCATGGGATCTCACCTTGCTAGCTCACCTTGAGCTCAATGAGAGGATCACCTTACTAACTCACCTTGAGCTCGTCGGTAGCTCACCTCGGGAATTGGTCAATTAGCTCGCCAAGTAGCTTACCCGGGGCTCTTCTAACAATTTGCTCGGGATCTCACCTAACAAATCCCTAAGAGCTCACGAGTAGGTTGACTTGACCTCACTTGTTAGCTCACTAAACAACTCATTGGGGACCTCTCCTTAGAGCTCACCAAGGACCTCAGTTAGGAGCTTTCCTACTAGCTCACTGAACAACTCACCAAGTAACTCACCTAGGAGCTCTTCTAGGAGATCCTTGATCTGTTCGAGTTGAGCTCACCCTAGAGCTCATCGAGTAACTCACCTAGGAACTCACCGGGAGTTTTCCTAACAACTCACCTTGCCAACTCACCTTGAACTCATCGGCATCTCACATGTAAGCTCACCTCGGAGATTACCAACAAGCTTACCTAGGAGCTCACCGAGTAGCTCATCTAGGAGCTTAGCTAGGAGCTCGAAGCAAGTAGCTCACTAGGGAGCTCATCAAGTAGCTCAACTTGAGCTTACCCGAAACTCACCTAGGAGGTCACTTGATAACTCACCTTGCCATCTCACCTTGAGCTCACCTTGGAGCTCATCAAGAAGCTCTCTTGAAAAATCACATGGGATCTCACCGATAGCTTGCCTTACCAACTCATATGGGAGCTCACCTTACCAGCTCACCTTGAGCTCACTGAGGAACTCACCTTACCAACTCACCTTGAGCTCATCTCGTAGCTCACCTTGGAGTTCGTCAAGCTCTCGCTAAGTAGCTCACCTAGGAGCTCACTAGGAGATCACCTAAAAGCTAGCACTGGTAGCTCACCGAGTAGCTCACTTGAGTAGGTTAACTTGAGCTCATCGGTAGCTCACCTTAGAGTTTGTTGAGTAGCTCATTGAGTAGCTGCCCCTTGAGCTTGTCTAGTAGCTTGCCTCGGAGTTTGTCGAGAAGCTTGGTAAGTAGCTCACGGGAGCTCACCTAACAGCTTGCCTAGAAGCTCGAGTAGGTTGACATGAGCTATTTGAGTAGCTCATTGGAGACCTCACCTAGGAGCTTACCAAGTAGCTCACCTGTGAGCTCAACTATCGATCACATGGGTGGTCATCGAATAGCTTGCCAAGTAGCTCACCCGAGAAATCTTCTAGGAGCTCACTAATCAACTTGAGTTGAGGTCACTTGAGAGCTCGTTGAGTAACTCACCAGGAGCTCACCGACACCTCACCTCGACAACTCGCATTGAGCTCATCTTGCTAAATTTCCATGAGATCGCCTTGCCAACTCATCTTGAGCTCATCGGTACCTCACATATAAGCTCACCTCAAAGATTTCCAAGAAGCTCACCTTTGAGCTCACCTAGGAGCTCATGAAGCAGTCACCTAGGAGCTTGGCTGGGAGCTCGGTTAATAGCTCACCTTGCCGGCTCACCTTGAGCTCACCCGGGAGCTCACCAAGTAGCTTGAATTTTGCTCACACGGGAGCTCATCAAGAAGCTCACCCAAAAACTCACATGGGAGATCACTTGATAGCTTACCTTGCAAACTTACATGGGAACTCTCCTATCAGCTCACCTTGAACTCACCGAGGAGCTCACCTTGCCAACACACCTTGAGCTCGTCTTGTAGCTGACCTTAGAGTTTGTTGAGTAGCTCACGAAGTAGCTTTCTGGGAGTTTTCCTAATAGCTCACTTGTGAGCTCACTTAACATCTTACTTGGGAGCCCACCGAGTAACTTTCCGAGTAGGTTGACTTGAATTCACTTGCTAGCTCACTAGGGACCTCACCAAGTATCTCACTTGGGAGCTCACCTAGTAGCTTATATGGGAGCTCTCCAAATAGCTCGCCAAGTAGTTCCCCTAAGAGCTCTTCTAGAAGCTCATCGATCAGCTCGAGTTGAGCTCACCTAGGACCATGTCAAGTAACTCACCCTGGGAACTTTCTGGGAGCTCACCGATAGCTAGCCTTAATAACTCACCCCGTACTCACCTTACTAACTCACCTTGAGTTCAAATTTCTAACTCACCTTGAGCTCATTTGGTATCTCACATGTAAGCTCACCTCAGAGATTGCCAAAATCTTAACTTTGAGCTCACCTGGGAGCTCACTAAGTAGCTCAACTAGGAGCTCATTTGATAGCTCACCTTGCTAGGTCACCTTGAGCTCACCGAGTAGCTCAACTTGAGCTCACCAGGAGCTCATCAAGTAGCTTGCTCAAAAATTACATGGGAGCTCACTTGACATCTCACCCGAAACTCACATGGGAGCTCGGCTATCGGCTCACATTACGAGATCATATTGAGCTCGTTGAGGAGCTAACCTTGCCAAATCACCTTGAGATCATCTTGTAGGTCACCTTGGAGTTTTCAAGTAGCTTACCAAGTAGCTCTCTGGGAGCTCTCCTAATGCTCAATTGGGAGCTCACCTAACAGACTTGCCTAGAAGTTCACCGAGTAGCTCACCGAGTAGGTTCGATTTGAGTTCACTTGTGAGCTCACCTCAAAGCTCCCGGGGACCTCACCACGAAGCTTTCCTAGTAGCTCACTTGGTAGCTCACCTAGCAATAAGCCTAGGAACTTTCCGAATAGCTCACCAAGTAGTTCGTATGGGAGCTCTTCTAAGATCTCATCGATCAGCTCACCCGGGAGCTCATCGAGTAACTCATCCGGGAACTCACCCGGGAGCTCGGTTGACATCTCACCATGCTAACTCAACTTGAGTTTGCCTTGCCAACTCTCCTTGAGATCACCTTACCAACTCACCTTGAGCTAATCTGGTAGCTCACATGTAAGCTCACCTCAGAGATTGTTGAAAAAATCACCTTTGAACTCACCTAGGAGCTCGGGTGGGAGCTCGGTAAGCATCTTATAGAGGAGCTCATAGAGTAGATAAACTTGAGCTTGCCAAAAACCTCACCTTAGATCTCACCTTGCTAGATCACCTTGAGCTCCCTAGGAGCTTGCCGAGTAGCTCGACTTGAGCTCACCCGAGAGCTGATCAAGTAACTCACCTGAAAACTCACATGGGAGTGCGCCTTACAGCTCACTTTGAAAACTCTCATGGGAGCTCACCTATCATCTTCCCTTGAGCTCACTGAGGAGGTCACCTTACAAAATCTCCCTAAGCTCATCTGGTAGCTCACCTTGGAGTTTGTCGAGTAGCTCACCTTGTAGCTCACCGGGAGCACACCTAGGAGCTCACCGAGTAGGTTGACTTGAGCTCACTTGTGAGCTCACCGTAGCTCTTTGGGACCTCACATGGAGCTCACTAAGTAGCTTGCCTAGCATCTCACCTAGGAGCTCACCAAACAACTTGCTAAGTATCTCTCACGGGAGCTCTTCTCGAGAGCTTGCCGATCGGCTCGAGTTGAGCTCACCTACGAGGTCATCAAGTAACTCACCTAGGAACTCACTGCGAGCTCACACGACAACTCATCTTGCCAACTCACCTTGATACCACCTTGGCAACTTACCTTGATCTCATCTAGTAGCTTGCATGTAAGCTCACCTCAAAGATTACCAACAAGCTCACCTTTGAGCTCACTAAGTAGCTCACCTAGGAGCTCGGTTGGGAGCTCGACAAGCGACTCACCTAGGATCTCATCGAGCAGCTCAACTTGAGCTTTCTAGGAAACTTGCATAGGAGCTCACCTAATAGATCAACTTTCTAGCTCACCTTGAGCTCACCCAAGAGCTTACCGAGTAGCTTGACTTGAGCTCATTTGAGAGACTGTCAAGCAGCTCACCCAAAAACTCACATGGGAGCTCACTTAATAGATCCCTTTATCTCACTAAGAAGCTCA
The DNA here is from genome assembly GCA_018340775.1 of Taxus wallichiana var. yunnanensis. Lineage (NCBI taxonomy): Eukaryota > Viridiplantae > Streptophyta > Pinopsida > Cupressales > Taxaceae > Taxus > Taxus wallichiana. Next base: position 562,069,915 of record CM031243.1, on the reverse strand, counting down.
CCTTGGTGTTCATCAAGGAGCTAATTTTGTACCTCACCTCGAGTTCATCGAGTAGCTCACCAAGTAGCTCACCTGGGAGCTCACCTAATGACTCACTGGGAGCTCACCGAACATCTCACTTGGGAGCTCACCTAGTAGCTCACCGGAATCTCACCGAACAACTCGAAAAGTTTCTCACCTAGGAGCTCTTTTGGGATCTTGTCAATCAGCTTGAGTTGAGTTTTCCTAAGTGCTCGTCGAGTAAATCACCCAGGAACTTGCTTGGGAACTCGCATTACAGCTCATCTTACCAACTTGATTTGAGCTCACCTGCTAACTCACCTTGAGCTCACCTTCCCAACTCACTTTGAGCTCATATGGTAGCTTACATGTAACCTCACCTCAGAGATTACTGACAAGCTCACCTTTTAGCTCACCTGGGAACTCACTAAGTAGCTCACCTAGGAGCTCGGCTATCAACTCAACTAATGACTCACTTTACTAACATGCCTAGAGCTCACCTGACACTCAAGTTGACAATTGGCCTTGAGCTCACCCAATAACTCACTAAGAAACTCAAATTGAGTTCACCTAGGAGCTCGTTAAGTAGCTCACCAAAAAATTGTCATTAGCGCTCACGATAGCTCACCTTGCTAACTCACATGGGAGCTCACCTATCAACTCACCTTGAGCTTCTTGACAATCTCACATTGCCACTCACATTAAGCTCATCGGTAGCTCACATCGAGTTCATCGAGGAGCTTTCCAAGTATCTCACAGGATCTCACCTAATAGCTCTCCTAGGATCTCACCAAGAAGCTCGCCAAGGAGCTCATGTGGGATGTTGTCAAGTAGCTCACTTGGGAGCTCTCCCTAGCAGCTCACCTAGGAGCTTACCAAATAGGTCACCAAGTAGCTCTCCTAGGAGCTCTTCCGGGAGCTCACCAATCAGCTAAAGTTGAGCTCACTCGAGAGCTCATCGAGTAACTCAGTGGGAACTTACCTAGGAGGTCACCCGATAGCTCACCTTTATAACTTGCCTAGAGCTCACCTTACCAACTTACCTTGAGCTCATATGGTAGATCACATGTAAGGTCACCTCGAGATTACCGATAAGCTTACCTTTGAGCTCACCTGGCATCCCATCAAGTAGCTCACCTAGGAGCTTTGCTAGGAGCTTGGTAAGTAGCTCACCTAGGAGTTCATTAAGTAGCTTGACTTTAGCTTACTTGGAAACACACATAGGATCTCACCGACAACTCACCTTGCCAGCTCACATTGAGATCACCCAGAGCTCAGCGAGCGGCTTGACTTGAGCTCACTCGGGAGCTCGTCAAGCAGCTCAACAGAAAACTCACATGGGAGCTCACCTGATAGCTCACCTTACCAACTTAAATGGGTGCTCACCTATCAGCTTGCCTTGCCAGCTCATCTTGAGATCACCTAGGAGTTCACCTTGCTAACTCACCTTGAGCTTGTCTAGTAGTTCACCTTAGAGTTTTTGTGTAGCTCACCAAGTAGCTTACTTGGGAGCTCACCTAACAACTCACCGATTAGCTCATCGAGTAGGTTAACTTGAGCTTGCTTGTGAGCTCAATGAGTAGCTCATCGGGGACCTCACCTGGGAGCTTACAAAGTATCTCACTTGGGATCTCACCTAACAGCTTACCTGGGATCTCACCTAATAACTCACTTGGGAGCTCACCGAGCGGTCTCTAAGTAGGTTGACTTGAGCTCGCTTGTGAGCTTGTCGAGCACTCACCGGGGACCTCAACCGAGAGCCTTCTAAGTAGCTTGATTCTAAACTTGCCTAGAATCTCACAGAATGGCTCACCAAGTAGCTAGCCTATAAGCTCTTTTGGGAGCTCACCAATCAACTCAAGTTGAGCTCACGGGAGCTCACCGAGCAGCGCTCACCTAGGAGCTCACCTCAGGAGCTTGCGTAGAAGCTTGCCGAATAACTCACCAACTAGCTCATCCGGGAGCTCTTCTAGGAACTCACCGATCATCTCGAGTTGATCTCACATAGGATCTCATCGAGTACTTCACTGGTAGCTCACCTCATAGCTCACCTTTTCAACTCACATTGAGCTCAAATTGCCAACTCAGCTTGAGCTCACCTTACCAACTCATCTTGAGCTCATCTGTTAGCTCACATGTAAGCTTAGCTTAGAGATTACTGAGAAGCTCACCTTTGAGCTCACCTGGGAGCCCACCAAGTAGCTCACCTAGAAGCTCGGCTACGAGCTCCACAAGTAGCTCACCCAGGAACTTGTCAAGCAACTCGACTTTAGATTGCCTAGAAACTCACTTGGGAGCTTTCTTGACAGCTCACCTTGCCAGCTTGTCTTGAGCTCACCTAAGAGCATGTTGAGTAGCTTAACTTGAGCTCACCTAAGAGCTTGTCAAGTAGTTCACCTAAAAGCTGACAACTCACCTTACCAACTCGCATGGGATCTCACATATCAGCTCACCTTACCAGTTCAGCTCACCGAGCTCGTTGATGAGCTCACCTTACCAACTCACCTTAGAGTTCATCAAGTAGCTTGCCAACTAGCTCACTTGGGAGCTTTCCTAACAACTCTCCTCGGAGCATGCTAAGTAGCTCGTCGAGTAGGTAGTCTTGAGCTCACTTGTGAGCTCATTGATTAGCTCATAGGGGACCTCACTTAGGAGCTCACCAATTAGCTCTCTTGGGATATCACCTAGCAACTTACGGGAGATTACCAAATAGCTTGCTAAGTAGCTCACTGGGAGCTCTTCTATGATCTCCCGATCATCTCAAGTTCAGCTCACCCAATAGCTCATAGAGTAACTCCCCTAGGAACTCGCCGAGAGCTCACCTAATATCTCACCTTTTCAACTCACCTTGACCTCACCTTTCCAACTCGCCTTGACCTCACCTTGCTAACTCACCTTGAGCTGATCTCGGTATCTCACATATAAGCTCACCTTAGAGATTTCGACAAGCTTACATTTGAGCTCACCTCAGGAGCTCGGTTGTGCCAGCTAGGCAAGTAGCTCACATAGGAGCTTGTAGATCAGCTCGACTTGAGTTTTCTGGAAACTCACCTCTAAGCTTGCCCGATAGCTCACCTTGTCAACTCACCCAAGAGCTCGCAATACTGGCTCAACTTGAGCTCGCATGGGAGCTTGTCAAGTAGCTCACCCAAAAATCACATGGGAGCTCACGTTGCCAACTCATTTGAGGAGCTCACTGTTTCACTCGGAATGTTTCATTCCTTTTAGAAACAGAGATAAGGGTTGGGGCTAGGAGGAATACTGTAGAATGTCGAGATGATGTGCGCGTGCACCGTAGAGAAAGATCGGGTGAATTTGCAAAGAACTCCTTATTGTCTTGGAAGGACTACCTACAAATAAGAACACAAGACCACAAGATTTTAATTAGACAATAAATGAGGAAATATAAAACTTCCTTTCGAAGGTGGTTAGTTCCCCGCTAATATGAATTAACACAAAAGACTATAACATATCAATTAAATTACTTTGTTGAAATGGGTAGGGGAAAGGTGGTTATTGGTTATAGTCGGTATAACCGATGCCGGTTGCCCGATAACCGATGGCGGTGTAGGCACCTAAAATTGGTTACTCAATTTAGTGTCCCTCCCATCCGTTTACTTGCCTAGGTAACTTGGGGCACGTTTACGTCACCAACTATCCCCTTGGGATATTATCCAATTTGCAATTTAATAGCTTACTCCAAATTTAATTCATCCCATCACATCTTATCTATGAGTGATTAAATATTAAATATTTGATTACGCTTTTCCCCATGCATCTTAATCACTTATCCACCCCAAATTTATTCTACCCATGCATTGCATCCATTTTTAATCTTCCCTAAGCGGGATATTTCCCGTGGTCGGGATAAGTCTTGTCTTTCTCGAATCGATCAATTTGGCCACCTAGGGAGTCTTCTCCGCGATCGGCGCCGACCCATATGGTCGGCGCCGATTTTCTAGGAGCGGCGCCGATTATAAAAGCAAGCCCAGAGCTCAGTTCTAACGACCGAAGAGACTACGGAAGAGAACGGAAGAGATTTCGAACGAGCGAAAAAAGCGAACAGAAGAGCGAAAGATACAGATTGAAAGAAAGAGAGATCTTCTTAGCATCAATTGTATCAAATTAGGGCAGATCCTGTCCAAATCAATCCCTGAGAGGAGCACCGTTACTCTGTCCCTGTCAGATCAGCGTCGCATCACCATCTATCATCTGGTGACCCTGTTCCAGTGTCTCGCCAACTTCGACACATCCAGCAGACCACATTCACCTTCCAATCCTCCAATCCTATCGCACAGTCCCTGATTGTTCAGTCTGCCTTCAGTTGACACTGATCTTGTCCAGTCGACGCCGATCAGTCTCAGTCGACGCCGATCACATCAGTCGCCGCCGATTAGACAGGGACCCGGTCGCGCGATTTCTCAGAGACGAGGTAAAAGGTCACAGGTAACACAAATCCAGTATTATTTCCTGTTCCTGTTTTACGTACTTCATACTGTACGCATTCGGTTCTGTTTTATTACTGCAATCAGAAAATCTAGTCTTTATTTACATCCTTTATCATGTATGCTCCTTTTCTTTATTGAAAACGTGGACTGACATCCGCCAAGGAAGCCCATCGCTTCCCGGACCCGCTTCTCGGGCAGTCCACCCATATATCTTCTAACGCCATCTTTTTCTGTCAAGCATCGGTGTTATGCAGGTTACTCGGATCTATTGTGCAAATTGCTCGTGTGCGCCCGTCTTGTCTACATCGGCTTCCTCATCCGTCTACATCTTCATCAGGTATCAATTTCATTGAGGTTTTTCAGGGTTCTTGTGTTTAGTTTGGTGCATTAACTTGGACAGGTAACAAACGCGAAATTCTTGATCTACATTCTGGCACGCCCGGTGGGACTTGAACCAAAGTCCCTTATTGGTAAGTTCACTTCTTTCCTAGTTTTGAACTTTGTTCCTTTTCTTCACTGATTTCTATCAGTCCTATTTGAGCATTTCTGTTCATCATTTCAATTTTGCTCTTAGGCGAAATCATTATCTTGAAATTTTTCTATTTTCTTAAAATAGAAGTTTTTCGTTTCGCCATTATCTGGATGTATCTTTCCGGATCTTGTTTGTTGTTTGCTTGATCCTTTCTTGCGGAGCACTTTGCTTGTTCGTGGGATTGTTCGAGGGGAAGAGCTCAACAACGCGCTTTTTGAAGTCCACACACCTTGGAGAGCTAAACCTACAGGTATTCCTCTTTTTCGGTGTTTTCTCCTTTTAGGATTTCTTTGTTGGTTGTCTATCACATCCAAACACTTCAGTTTTTGGTGCTTAAAAAGAACCTAATCGCATTTGGGAAAGAACTTGTTTGAATTGTCTTCATCGAAATCAAACATTTCGTTTTAAGTGCTTAAAAAGAACCTTTTCTTTGTCATTGCTGCATGCTTTTTCATCTAGTCTTAATTAGGTTGGAGAATTGATCAAAATCGGTAGTGACACTATTTGATTTTTATTTTTCACCCTTGCACACAAAGCCAAAATCACTAGGTATAAAGCATTTAAACAAAACTCCTTCCCTGGCCTCGCCTACTTGGAAGTGATATCCAAGAGGAAGAACCTACGCGGTACTCGGGCCGCGCTATAAATTCACGGAAGATTTTGGTATATATTGGCAAAGCACCCGACTCCCTTATCGCAGCGGTGTGTGAAGTGCGGGGGTAGGCCCCTATATCAAGCCACGTACCGGTCTTTTACTGAAGTGCCTTCGGGACTCCTCACCAAACATTACCCAAACCATCCTTAGTTTGGCTATCTGAGTAGTTCCTGTTCTAAAAAGCCTTCCCTAACATTTTCTTTTCTTAAAAGCATCAAAATTTAAAGGATATAATCACTTACTTGTTGCTTGAATTGTTTGTGCATTAATTAGGACAATCTTCTTTCTTGCTTGTTTATGACGGTTATCACCCGGTCACAATCTAGGAAAATGGCCCAATGAGTTCCTTCTTCCTCCGAAATCACCACCAGCGTGGATGTTTCGGCACCCCTCCCATCTTCCTCGGGACCACTGTTAGTTGGTTCCCCCTCATGGTCGTATAATCCCTTCCATCAAGCCAAAACAATCCCATCACGTCCAGCTTCTCCTAGTCCATCAGAAATATCTTCTGATTCGGAGTCTATTCCTCGCGGAGATCCTGAATTTCAGGCTCTCCTTGATCGCAATCCGGTAGCCCTCATGGACTACCTAGTACACAAGTCCATTCGAATATCTGATCAAGGACCACCAATCCAACAAGTGTACGATTATCCTCGTGGTTCATCCCAGGCCTATGTAGAACAGTTTTCATCCTCTCTCTTGCCTCGAGCCACGGAGAAGGGCGAGGTCCCTATGCCTCCCTTTTCTCTTCCACCTACCATGTCGACTAATTCTCAATTAGTCTTACCTATCCCTAACACTGCAGTTACCTCGAATATTCCACAACCCATTTCTGAGAGGTCTTCTGCCCTTGCTATAGTAAATGCGTCTGCACATCCGCACATTGCCGTCAATTCGTCTATGCCCTCTATCGTTTCTCAAGGTCAATACCTCTTCATGAGTCAACCCCCTCCGAATAGGCAGTTGGCTCCTACTTCTCGTCCTCTAGGGGGTCTTTCTTCCAATATTCCAGCTACTGTGACATTCGCCCATCCTCTAGTATCGGCACCCTTGATACCTAATTCGGCAGTAGAAGGCCCCTTTCAGGTCTTGTTCCCCAACATGACCAATCCAACCAACACTCATATTCCTCAATCTATCCCGATCCAATCAACAAACATAGGAGTCCACCAATCACAGGCTCCATCCGTCACCCAACCTTTATTTGCTCAACCACTTATTATCTCGCAGCCTGCCTATACGCAAGCTGCCTCACAGCAAATACCCCACCCGGTGTCACCCAGAACACCTGGTTATTCCTCTTATCATCCTATCCAACAACAGATGAATCCCCCATCGACACCTCAACAACACCCACTACTTGCTTCTCATATAGGACAAACCAATGCACCTCCTCCCCAATCGGATGTGGTTCAATTTCTCTTCAAGAAAATTGCAGACTTGGAAGCCTCCACAAAAGGAGCCCGCCCTTCATACTCCTTTGAAGAAGTATGCAATGAACCCATTCATCCTTCGGTGGCTTTTAAGCCTTATCCTCCCCAATGGGAACTTCCCAAATTTTCAAGATTTCATAGTCGGGAAGACCCCCAACAACATCTGCGAGCATTCAAACATGCTTGCTATCTCATTGTCCAAGATCAGGAGCTCATGCTCCGTACCTTTCCTATGTCTCTAGCGGGTCCCGCTTTGGACTGGTACAATAATATCCCTCAACATTCATTATTTTCTTTCTCTCAATTGGCCCAAATGTTTGTTGAAAACTTTTCAATAAATATTGCCCATAAGATCTCAATCACGAGATCTTTACAACATTCGCTTGATTCGAACGATGAGTCTATTGCAGACTTTGTCGCTCGTTGGAGAGGGATAATCAACCAATTGTCCTTCTCCCTCCCTCAATCTCAACAGATCGAGTTGTTCACCCGATCTTGTGCTAGTCACATTTCTTCCACGTTAAGAATCCAAACTTTTCATACTTTCGAAGAAGCCTTCACGATGGCACGCAAACTCGAATCTCGTGCCATTGAACAAGGAAAACTAAAACTTCGTTCCAAGTCTAAACCCGATTTTTCTCGGTTCACCAAACCAAATTCTTTCCCTCCTAAAGATAAGAATCAAGGGTCCACAAATACTATCGTATTAAAAACATCAAGAACTGATAGTACTCCTAATCAACCACCACGAAGAGACCCTTTCGATGCGCTCGAAAAAGGGGCTTCATCATCTCGATCCTTTACTCCCTTGCAGGGAATCCTATGCCTCTATCTTAGAAAAAATGTTGGAAGTTCGCATGATCGAACTTCCCCCCATTAGGGACATTGATGAAAGCCGAGAACGTCCATTCTGGTTTAGGGAAAACGATTTCTGTCATTATCACAGAACCAAAGGTCATGACATTGAACGATGTCAGACTTTCAAAAATCTTGTCCAAAAATTCATTGATAAAGGCGAGCTTATCCTGGATAACCCAAATGCTCCCCCAAATCAAGCACTGGACGTTTTTAAACAACCCTTCCCCAATCATGCCCCAAATCATAATTCTTCGGAATCTCAAAAACCAAACACCCATATTATCAACGTCATTTCTACTGAAGAATCCGCTTCGGAAACCACGTCATCTACAAACACGGCAATCGAATCAGAACCCTCTCCCACTTCACCAATCACTGAAAATCCCCCATCTTCCGATAGCCCACCTTTGAATATTCCTACATTGCTAAGCACGGATTCATCTCTCTCCGCTCCTTCGTCCGATCTTCCATCCATACCCGAGACAGTGTCATCCTCATCTGTCTCATCATCAGACATTCTTTCAATGCTCGAGGCAATCACATCCCTCCGAGTTTCCACTACGGACACATCTACTTCCGTTGCTCCCATTCCCGCCGCAACTATGCCTTTGGTGAATGTACCCATAATTGTGCCGACTTCGACGGAAGTGTCTTCGATCTTGACCCTTCCTATCTCTTTTCCAACTACATCAGAAGTCTTCCCTCCGCAAGGCACTCCTTCTTCATCACTCCCTTCTCCCATCAATAGTGTTACTTCACCTATTAAGGAAAAATCAAAAGAAGTAACACCGACACCTGCACACTCGATTCCTCAACCTAAACCGCGACAACCAAAATCTAACACTACACCATCAGTACCTCCCCACTTGCTTCCTCCGAAAAGGTTACAGTCACCTTATGCCGTGGAAGTTGTCACCATCCCTGAAAAGGGAAAACCCATATTTCGAACCATCAAGACCCTTGGTGCTCTTCCACAAAAATCTCTCTCCACGCCTCATAAACGATTGGATTTGCCCGTTGAGAAGGCGTCTTCTTCTACACATCCATCAAAGTCATCATCTTCTTCTTCATCAACACCCCTAAAAGTAGACTTACCTACCAAAAAGATGCCACCTCTTCCATCAAGATCCTCATCTTCGGTACCGACAACCAAAGCACCCTATCTTCCTCCAATTTCACCTACTTTGGGGGCTTCTTCCTCTTCTAAACCGACATCATCTAAGTCATCAGTAAATTCAACCAAACAACCCCCTTTGTCTCCAAAGACCACAAAATTTATCACATCTCCATCACCTTCAAAGTCTATTTTAGGGGCTCCTCCTCCACCAAAGTCAATCATGTCTCATTTACTCCCATCCCAAGCACCCAAGACTCAAGCTTCCTCCAAATGTCCAAACAAA
>CM031243.1:561990683-562060489 GCA_018340775.1 Taxus wallichiana var. yunnanensis | reverse complement strand
TGAGCTCGCTTAGGAGATCACCTTACCAACTCACCTTGAGCTTGTCTGGTAGCTCACCTCAGAGGTCATCAAGTAGCTCCCCAAGTAGCTTACCTAGGAGCTCACCTAATAGCTTCCCTAGGAGCTCAATGAGTAACTTGTTGAGTAGGTTGACTTGAGCTTGCTTGTGAGCTCACCAAGCAGCTCACTCACCAAGGACCTCGCATGGGAGCTTGCCAAGTAGGTCACTTAGGAGCTCACCTAGCAGCTCACCTAGAACCTCACCAAACAACTTATCAAGTAGCTCACCTAGGAGCTCTTCTAAGAGCTTATCGATCATCTCAAGTTGACCTTGCCCAGAAGCTCATTGAGTAACTCACCGGGGAACTCACAGGTCATCCAAGAGCTTGTTAAGTAGCTCACTTCAAAACTTACATGGGAGATCACCTTGCTAGCTCATCTTGAGCTCACCAAGGAGCTCACCTTACGAACTTACCTTGATCTCGTCCCAGTAGCTCGCCTTAGAGTTCATCGAGCAGCTCACCAAGTACCTCACCTGGGAGCTCACCTAATAGCTCACCTGGGATCTCACCTAACAACTCACTTGTGAGCTCGCTAGGGACCTCACTCTAGAGATCACCAAGTAGCTCATTTGGGAGCTCACCTAGTAACTCACCTGGGAGCTCACTAAAATAACTCGCTAAGTAGCTCACCTAGGAGTTATTCTGGGAGATCACTGATCAGCTTAAGTTGAGCTCACCCAAGAGCTTGTCAAGTAACTCACATAGGAACTCACCTAGGAGCTCACCTAACATCTTGCCTTGCTAACTCACCTTGAGCTCAGTTGGTAGCTCACATGTAATCTTAGCTCAGAAATTACATACAAGCTCACCTTTGAGCTCACCTAAGAGCCCACCTAGCAACTCTCCTAGGAGCTCATCCTGGAGCTTGGCAAACAGCTCACCCAGGCACTCGTTGAGTAGCTTGACTTGAGATTGCATGAAAAATCACCTAGGAGATCACCTTGCCAGCTCGTCTTGAGCTCACCAAGGAGCTCACCTTTCCAACTCGTATGGGAACTCACCTATCAGCTCGTCTTGCAAACTTTTCTTGAGCTCACTGAGGAGCTCACCTTGCTAACTTACCTTGAGCTTGGAAGGTGGATCACCTCAGAGTTTATCAAGCATATCACCAAGTAGATTACCTAGCAGCTTACCTAATAGCTTACCTGATATTTCAACTAACAACTTGCCTAGGATATCACTAACTAGGTTGACATGAGCTCACTTGTGAGCTCATCAAGCAGCTCACCGGGGACCTCACATGGGAGCTCGCCAAGTAGCTCACTTGGGAGCTCACCTAGCAGCTCGTGTGGGAGATCATCAAATAACTCATGAAGTAGCTCACCTGGGAGCTCTTCTAGTAGCTCAACGATTAGCTCTAGTTGAGATCACCTGAGAGCTTATCGAGTAACTTGTTAAGAACTCACCTGGGAACTCACCTTACTAAATTAACTTGAGCTCACCTTGCCAACTGGCTCACCTTTGAGCTCACCTGGGAGCTCATCGAGTAGCTCAGCTAGGAGCTTGGCTGGGATCTTGGCAAGTAGCTCACCCAGGAGCTCGTCGACCAGGTTGACTTGAGCCTACCTAAAAACTCATCTAGGAGCTTGCCTTGTCATCTCACCTTGAGCTCACCCGGAGCACACCAAACAACTCAACTTGAGCTCACTTGGGAGATTTTCAAGTAGCTCGCATGAGAAAACTCACATGCGGTCTCGCCTGACAGTTCACCTTACCAAATTAGATGGGATCTCACCTATCAACTCTCTTTGAGCTCACCGAGGAGCTAACCTTGCCAACTCACCTTGAGCTCATCTAGTAGCTCAGCTCAGAGTTCTTTGAGTAGCTCACCAAGTAGCTCACCCGGGAGTTCACCTAGTAGCTCATCGAGTAAATTACTTGCCATGTAGGTTAGCTTGAGCTCACCCGGGAGCTCGTCAAGTAGCTCACCCCAAAACATGTATGGGAGCTCACCTAATAGCTTTCCTTGCCAACTCACATTGAGCTCCCCTATAAGCTCCCCTATTAGAGTTCATCGAGTAGCTTACCAAGTATCTTGCTAGGGAACTTGACTAACAAACTCACTTGGGAGCTCACCTAATATAGCTCACTAGGCTCTCACCGAGCATCTCACTTGAGTAGGTTGACTTGAGATCACTTGTGAACTTGCTGAGTAGCTAGTTGAGGACCTTTCCTCGAGCTCACCCAAGAGCTCACTCAGAGCTCACCTAGAAACTCACTTGGGAGCTCACCTAGAAAATTGCATGGGAGCTCACTAACAACTAGCCAAGTAGCTCACCTAGGAGCTCTTCTGGGATCTCACCAATCAGCTCAAGTTGAGCTCACCCATGAGCTCGTTTAGTAACTCACCTAGGAACTCACCTGGGATCTCACATGACAGCTCACCTTGCCAACTCACCTTCAGCTCACCTTACCAACTCATGTTGAGCTCACCTTGCCAACTCACCTTGAGTTCATCTAGTAGCTCACATGTAATCTCACCTTAGAGATTGCTGAAATGCTCACCTTTGAGCTCACCTGGGAGCTCATCAAGTAGCTCACCTAGGAGCTTAGCTGGGAGCTTGGAAACAGGTCACCTAGGAGCTCATCGAGTAGCTCGACTTGAGCTTTCCTAGAAACTCACCTTGGAGTTCACTTGACAGCTTACCTTACTATCTCATGTTAAGCTCACCCAAGAGCTCGACTTGAGCTCACCTAGGAGCTCGTTAAGAAGCTAACCCTAAAATATGCATGGGAGCTCACTTGACAGCTCACCTAAAAACTCGAATGGGAGGTCACCTGATAGCTCACCTAGAAACTCACATGGAACCCCACCTATTAGCTCACCTTGTCACTTGCCTTAGCCTCACCGAGGAGCTCACCTTGCCATCTCACCTTGATCCCATCTCGTAGCTCACCTCAAAGTTCATCAAGTATCTTTCCAAGTATCTCACCTGGGAGCTCACCTAATAGCTCACCTAGGAGCTCACCTAATAGCTCACCCGGGAGCTCAATGAGTAGCTCGTTGAGTATGTTGACTTGAGCTCACTTGTGAGCTCACTGAGTAGCTTTCCGGGGACGTCACCTTGGAGTTTTCCAGGTACCTATCTTGGGAGCTTTCCTAGCAGATCACCTTGGAGTTTGCCAAACAACTCACCAAGTAGATCACTTGAGAACTCTTCTGGGATCTCATCGATCATCTTTAGTTGAGCTCAGCTGGGAGTTCATCGAGTAACTCACCTAGGAGCTCACCTAAGAGCTCATCTAATAGCTCGCCTTGCCAACTCCTCTTGAGCTTACCTTGCTAACTCACCTTGAGCTCATCTTTTAGCTCGCATGTAAGCTCACCTCAGATATTTTAGACAATCTCACCTTTGATCTTTCCGAGAGCTAACCAAGTAGCTCACCTAGGAGCTCACTGGGAGCTCAACAAGTAGCTCACCCAGGAGCTCCTCGAGCATCTCGACTTGAACTTGCTGGAAAACTCACCTAGGAGCTCACTTGACAACTCACCTTGCTAGCTCACCTTGAGTTTACACAGGAGCTCACTGAGCATCTCTACTTGAGCTCACATAGGAGCTCGTCAAGTATCTCACTCAAAAACTTACATAGGAGCTCACTGGCAACTCACCCATAAAATCACAGTGGGAGCTAACCTATCAGCTTGACTTACCACTCACCTTGAGCTTACTTAGGAGATCACCTTACCAAATCACCTTGAGATTTTACGGTAGCTCACCTCGGAGTTTTACGAGAAGCTCCCAAAATAGCTCACCTAGGAGCTCACCTAACAGCTCCCTTAGGAGCTCACCAAGTATCTCGTTGAGTAGGTTGACTTGAGCTTACTTGTGAGCTCACTGAGCAGCTCACCGGGACCTCGCATGGGAGCTCACCAAGTAGCTCACTTGGGAGCTCACCTAGCAGCTTTCCTAGAAGCTTGCCAAATATCTTGTCAAGTAGCTTACCTAGGAGCTCTTCTGAGAGCTTTCTGATCATCTCAAGTTGATCTTGCCCAAAAGCTCATCGAGTAACTCACTTGGGAACTCAAAGCTCGTCCAGGAGCTCATCAAGTAGCTCACCTGAAAACTCACATGGGAGCTTGACTTGTAAGCTCACCTTGAGCTCACTGAGGAGCTCACCTTGCCAACTCACCTTGAGCTCATCTGGTAGCTCACCTTAGAGTTCATCGAGCAGCTTGCCAAGTATCTCACCTAACAACTCACTTGTGAGCTCACCAGGGACCTCACTTGGGAGATCACCAAGTAGCTCGTTTGGGAGCTTTCCTAGCAATACACCTAGGAACTCACCAAATAAATTGCTAAGTAGCTTAATTAGGAGTTCTTATGGGAGCTCAATGATCAGGTTGAGTTGAGCTCACCCAAGAGCTTGTCGAGTAACTCACCTGTGAACTCACCTGGGAGATCACCTGACATCTTGCCTTGCCAACTCACCTTGAGCTTAGTTGGTAGCTCACATATAAGCTGACCTCAAACATTACAAATAAGCTCACCTTTGACCTCACCTAAGAGCCCACTGAGTAGCTCACCTAGGAGCTCAGCTAGGAGCTCGGAAAATAGCTTACCCAGGTGCTCATCAATCAACTTGACTTAAGATTGCACAAAAACACACCTAGGAGCTCACCTTGAGCTCACCCAGAGCTCGCTAGTAGCTCAACTTGAGCTCTTCAAATAGCTCAACCAAAAACTCACATGGGAGCTTACACTCGAGAGCTCACCATACTAACTTGAATGGGAGCTTGCATTGCCAGGCTCCCTTGAGCTCATTGAGGAGCCCACCTTGCCAACTCACCTTAAGCTTGTCTAGTAGCTCACCTCTGAGTTCATCAAGTAGCTCACCAAGTAGCTTACCTTGGAGCTCAACGAGTATCTCACCGAGGAGGTTGACTTGAGCTTGCTGAGTAGCTCACTAGGGACCTCACCTAGGATATTGCTAAGTAGCTCACTTAGGAGCTCTCCTAGCAGCTCACTTGGGAGCTCACCGAATAGTTCAAAAGTATCTCACTAGGGAGCTCTTCTAGGAATTTGATGATAAACTCAAGTTGAGCTCACTTGGGAGCTCGATGAGTAACTCACCTAGGAACTTTCCTGGGAGCTCACCTCACACGATAGCTCACCTTGATAACTTGCCTTGATCTTGCCTTGCCAACTTGCCTTGAGCTCACCTTGCTAACCTACCTTGATCTCACCTTGTCAACTCACCTTGAGCTCATCTTGTAACTTGTATGTAAGCTCACCGAGCAGCTCACCTAAGAGCTTGGCTGGGAGTTCGACAAGTAGCTAACCCAGGAGCTCGTCAGTAGCTTAACTTGAGCTTCTTTAGAAACTTAACCAAGAGCTTTCCTAATAGCTCACCTTACTAGCTCACCTAGCATCTCACCGAGCACCTCAACTTAAGCTCATTTAAGAGTTCGTCAAGTAGCTCACCGAAAACTCACATAGGAGATCACCTAATAGCTCACCCTAACAACTCACATGGGAACTCACCTATCAGCTCACTTTTAGTTCATTGAGGAGCTCACCTTACTAACTCACCTTGAGCTCATCTGGTAGCTCACCTTAGTGTTTGTCAAGTAACTCACCTAACATCTCACCTGGAGCTCACCTAATAGCTCACTTGATAACTCACCTGGGAGCTCACCAAGTAGCTCATTTGTCGAGTAAGATGACTTGAGCTCGCTTGTGAGCTCACTGAGCAGCTCACTAGGGTTCTCACCTGGGAGCTCGCTAATTAGCTCACTTAGGAGATCACCTAACAGCTCACCTGGGAGCTTTCTTGACATCTCACCTTGTCAACTCCCTTGAGCTCACCTTTCCAACTCGACTTGAACTCACCTTGCCACTCGCCTTGAGCTCATCTGGTAGCTGGCATGTAAGCTCACCTCAGAGATTACTGACAAGCTTGCATTTGAGCTCACCCAGGAGTTCATTGAGCATCTTGACTTGAGCTTGCCTAAAACTCACCTAGGAGCTCACCTGACAGCTCACCTTACTAGCTCACCTTGAGCTTGCCCAAGAGCTCACCTAGCAACTCACCCAAAAACTTACCTAGGAGCTCGCCTTGCTAGCTCACCTTGAGCTCATGTAGGAACTCACCCAGTAGCTCACTCGGAAAATCACATAGGAGCTCCCCTGACAACTCGCCTTGCCAACTCACATGGTATCTCACCTTGCCAACTCCCCTTGAGCTCGTCTAGTAGCTTGCCTTAGATTTCATCGAGTAGCTCACCTAATAGCTCACCTTGGAGCTTACCTAATAGCTCACTTGGGAGCTCAACTAATAGCTCACCTTGGATATCACCAAGTAGCTCACCGAGTAGGTTGACTTGAGCTCATGTGAGCTCGCCAAGTAGCTCATCGGGGACCTCGCCTAGGAGTTTTCTAAGTAGCTTGCTTGGGAGCTCACCTAGTAGCTCTCCTGGGAGCTCACCAAATAGCTCGCAAAGTAGCTCACCTAAGAGCTCTTTTGGGAGCTCACCGATCAAATCAAGTTGAGCTCACCTGGGAGCTCATCGAGTAACTCACCTGGGAACTCACATGGGAGCTCACCTGAGAGCTCACCTTGCCAACTCACCTTGAGCTCACCTTGCCAACTCACCTTGAGCTCACCTTGCCATATCGCCTGGAGCTCATCTGGTAGCTTGTATGTAAGCTCACCTAAGAGATTATCGATAATATTACCTAGGAGCTCTACTAGGATCTCACTGAGTAGCTCACTTAAGAGCTCAGCTGGGAGCCTGGTAAGTAGCTCGTTAAGGAGCTTGTCGAGTAGCTTGACTTGAGCTTTCCTGGAAACTCACCTAGGAACTCACCTTGATAGATCACCTTACTCACTCACCTTGAACTCACCCAGGAGCTCATCAAGTAGCTCACCCAAAACTCACATGGGAGCTCACCTAACAGCTCACCTTGCCAACTCACATGGGAGGTCACCTATCAGCTATCCTTGCAAACTCACCTTGATCTCGGTGAGGAGCTCACCTAGCTAACTCACCTTGAGCTTAGAAGGTAGCTTGCCTCAAATTTTTTTGTGTAGCTCGAGTTGAGTTCACCCGGGAGCTCTTCAAGTAATTCAACTAGGAACTTACTTGGGAGCTCACCTGACAACTCACCTTGAGCTCATCCTGCCAAATGACTCATCTTTGAGCTCACCTGGGAGCTCACCTTGAGCTAGGCTGGGAGCTTGGCAAGTAGCTCACCCAGGAGCTCGTCGACCAGCTCCACTTGAGCTTGCTTGAAAACTCACCTAGGAGCTTGCACTTACATAGCTCGCCTTACTAGCTTGCCTTGAGCTTGCCAAGGAGCTCACCGAGTAACTCAACTTGAGCTCACTCTGGGAGCTCATCAAGTAGCTCATGTGAAAACTCACATAGGAGCTCACCTTATCAAATTGGATGGGAGCTCACCTATCAGCTCACCTTGCTAGATCACAGAGGAGCTCACCTTGCCAACTCACCTTAAGCTCATCTTGTAGCTCACCTTGAAGTTCATCGAGTAGGTCCCCAAGTGGCTCACCTATGAGCTCACCTAACAGCACACCTAGAGCTCACCAAGTAGCTCACCGATTAGGTTGACTTGATCTCACTTGTTAGCTCACTTTTGAGCTCACCGAGCAGCTCACTGGGGACCTCGCCAATGAGCTCACCAAGTACCTCACTTGGGAGCTCACCTAGCGGTTCACTTAGGAGCTCACGGAATAGCTCATGAAGTAGCTCTCCTGGGAGCTCTTCTGGGAGCTCGCCGATTAGATCGAGTTGAGCTCACTCAGGAGCTCATCGAGTAACTCACCTGGGAACTCACCTGGGAACTCACCTGAAATCTCACCTTGCCAACTCACCTTAACCTCATCTAGTTGCTCACATGTAAGCTCACCTCATAGATTACTGATGAGCTCACCTTTGAGCTCACTTGTGAGCTCATCGAGTAGCTCACAAGATTACTGACAAGCTCACCTTTAAGCTCACTTGTGAGCTCACCGAGAAACCTTGACCTCACCTAGGAGCTTGCTGAGTAACTTGATTTGAGCTCACTTGGGAGCTAGTCAAGTAGCTCACCCAAAAACTTACATGGGAGCTCACCTTTCCAACTCACATGGAAGCTTGCCTTGCTAGCTTGCCTTGAGCTTGCTAAGGATCTCACCTCACCAACTCACCTTGAGCTCATCTGGTAGCTCACCTCGAGTTCATCAAGCATCTTTCCAAGTAGCTTGCCTAGAATCTCACCTAACAGACTTCACCTGGGAGCTTTCCTAACGGCTCACCTGGGAGCTCACCGATCACTCACTCACCAAGTATGTTTACTTGAGCTCACTTTTGAGCTTGTTGGGGACCTCACCCCGGGAGCTCACCCGGTAGTTCTCTTCGGAGCTCACCTAGTAGCTCACTGGGAGCTCGCTGATCAGCTCACCAAGTAGCTCACCTAGGAGCTCTTATAGAGCTCACTGATCAGCTCAAGTTGAGCTCACCTGGGAGCTCGTCGAGTGACTCACCTTCCCAACTCACCTAGAGCTTTCCTTTCCAACTCGCCTTGAGCTCGCCTTGCCAACTCACCTTGACCTCATCTGGTAGCTCACATGTAAGCTCACCTCAGAGATTACCAACAAGCTCAATTTTGAGCTCACATGGGAGCTCACTGAGTGGCTCACCTAGGATCTCAGCTGGGAACTCGATAAGCAGCTCACCCAGGAGCTCATCGAGCAGCTCAACTTGAGCTTTCCTAAAACACACCTAGGAGTCTCATGTGATAGCTCACACTAGGAGCTCATCGAGCAGCTAAACTTGAGCTCACCCAGGAGCTCATTAAGTAGCTCACCTAAAAAATCACATGGGAGCTCACCTAAAAGGTCACCTTGCCAGCTCACCTCAGAGTTTGTCGAGTAACTCACAAATTAGCTCACCTAGGAGCTCACCTAACAACTCACCTAGGAGCTCACCGAGTAGGTTGACTTTACCTCACTTTTGAGCTCACTTGTGAGCTCATTGAGCAGCTTCACTAGGGACCTCACATGGGAGTATGCCATATAGATCGCTTGGGAGCTCACCTAGCAGACTCACCTGGGAGCTCGTTAAGTAAGATTACTTGAGCTTGCTTGTGAGCTCACCAAGTAACTTGCCGAGGACCTCGCATGGGATCTCAACAAGTAGCTCACTTGGGAACTCACCTAGCAATTCACCTGGGAGCTCACCTAGCAGCTCACCTGGGAGCTCAATGAGTAGCTCACCAAGTAGCTCACCTGGGAGATATTTTGGGAGTTTTTTTATAAGCTCGAAGTTAAGCTCACTCGGAGCTCTTCGAGTAACTCATGTGGGAACTCACTACTCATCTAGGAGCTTGTCAAGTAGCTCACCTAAAACTCACATGGGAGCTCACCTTGCCAGCTCATCTTGAGCTCACTAAGGAGCTCACCTTGCCAACTCACCTTGAGCTTGTCTGGTAGCTCACCTCGGAGTTTTTCGAGTAGCTCACCAAGTAGCTCACCTAGGAGCTCACCTAACAACTCACCTGGGAGCTCATTAAGTAGCTCACCGAGTAGGTTGACTTGAGCTCACTTATGAGTTCACCGAGAAGCTCACCGGGGACCTCGCCTGGGAGATCACCAAGTAGCTCGCTTGGGAGCTCACCTAGCAACTCACTTGGAAGCAAAATAAATAGCTCACCTGGGATCTCTTCTGGGAGCTTTCTGATTAGCTTGAGTTGAGCTCACCCAGGATCTCATCGAGTAACTTGCATAGGAACTTGCCTAGCATCTTACCTGAAAGCTCTCCTTGCCAACTCAGCTTGAGCTAACCTTTCCAACTCACTTTGAAATCTCCTTTGCCAACTCACCTTGAGCTCATCTAGTAGCTTGCATGTAAGCTCACCTAGGAGCTTGGCTGAGAGCTCAACATGCAGCTTTCCCAGGAGCTCATCAAGTACCTCAACTTGAGCTTTCCTAGAAACTCACCTGGGAGTTTTCCTTGCTAGCTCACCATGAGGTCACTAAGGAGCTTTTCGAGCACCTCGACTTGAGCTCACCTAGGGCCTCATCAAGCATCTCACCTAAAAACTCACATGGGAGCTCACCTGACAGTTTGCCTTGCTATCTTTCATGGGAGCTCACCTTACTAGCTCACCTTAAGCTTGATGAGGAGCTCACCTTGCCATCTCACATTGAGCTCTTCTGGTAGCTCACCTCAAATTTCATCAAACAACTCTCCTAATAGCTCACCGAGAAGCTTACCGAGAAGCTTACCGAGTAGGTTAACTTGAGCTCCCTTATGAGCATGCCAAGTAGCTTGCTGGGGTCATCACCTGGGAGCTCTCCAAGTATCTCACTTAGGAGATCACCTAGAAGCTCACATGGGAGCTCACCGAATAGCTCGCCAAGTAGCTAGCTTAGGATCTCTTCTGGGATCTTACTAATAAGCTAAAACGTGAATTGAGCTCACCCCGGAGCTTATAAAGTAACTCACCTGGAACTCACCTCGAAGCTCACCTAATAGATCACCTTGTAACATCCCCATTTAAAGACACTAGAACAAGGGAATTTTTTTTTAATGTTCCTGCTTAAATTATATAATTCACAACACACAATCAAGTTTTATTAATTGTTCTCTATCCAATTAATGTAATTCGGATCACATAATTACTTTTAAAACCAATGTTCTCTGTTCACATATTTATAATATGGAGCACACGTTCAATGCCATTCAATCATATAACATATACCATATGCTGTTGTAAATGACTCAAAGAACTACCGATCTAAAATTTTATGGCTCAGAGTTTTAGTGATCTCTCATTTCATGACTCGGTGACTTACCGATCCTTTATGTTAATCCATGCTTTATATAATAGTATACTTGGTTCTCTTTACCATTTCTGGTTATCGAAGTGTTCTATTTAAGAGGCCTATCTGAATATCTGTTACTGATATTCATCTGATATCCTACTTCTTAAACTAGGTGATTAGGACAACGCAACCAGTAACTTACGATACTTTGGCCAAAGATTTTCACATGCTTTGCATGATTATATTCCTAGATGTTATACACATCAATGGAATACATCCTTTACCACACTTTGTCTGTTATCTAGAATGGTATTTTCTGACCTCTGTCAGTCCTCCCATCCAAGGTTATACTCTAACCCAAACTAGCAATATGAAAGAGTATAGGAAGACACTCATGGTGACTAAAGGTACACAGACATACTGTGTCGACCCTAGATGACTACATGTGTCTAGTTACCTTTAGTCCTCCGAGTCACCCCGTATACGTGGTCACATTCCTATCATCATCCAAGTAACTTGGTCCCAACTTATGTAAACTTGATGATTCGATTTGGGAGGGTGTTGTAACATGTCAGCTACAACATTGTGTTGTCATGAAGGCCCCACCTTCATGAAGACACCATATTGTAGCTGGCATGTGCCAAGGTCCTACGGAATCCTCTCATCAAGGGATACACATCCAACTATAAGTATGAGTAGATTATAATCTTAAATATTTAAGATCAATTTTCAACAACTATGTTGATCTTCTAACCTTATGGTTTGTTACAGTTGCATAGCAAAGAGAGAGACTTATATTGTCTTTAAAGCTTAATATGCCTTTAATCCTCTTTTACCAAGGATTACTTAATTCCATCTTAGTTCCTTAATTTACACTTTAGACTAACAGTCCATTACAACTTAACATAGTAAAATAAACTTACAAAACTTAACCAAGTTTTATCTCGCAACTAGATTTAAATTCATAATTCCATCTTATTAGACGTCATTTAAATAAGGCATGATTCCAAATGAATGTGTTCATTTATTGACCATAACCTTACTTCAATTAAGGTTTTTATGAAGAGATATGATTCCTCATACTAAATATCCTCTCGAATCAAAATCTCAAGGATATTAACGAAATCAGAGTACAAGATTCAACTGCCTCTTTTATTTATATCCATTAGCTTATATGACAGTTCTGAATATCGTTCATTTAAGAATTCATATTCACTTAAGTCTTTTCGATGTCAATATAAGATCCATACTAACCTAAATATGAATTAATTGTACATTTATACTTAAAAATGGTATTCAAGTAAAGAATAGATATTATAATTTTTTAAATTTGTCAACCGTCATTTGAATATATTCAAGTTTAATGAAAAAATTTATATTCTCAATCTTATTCTAACAGTTTCAAAGTGATAATGCCATTAAAATATCAAACCTTTCCTTGTATTCAATCCTTAAGATTTAAAATCTATACAATTTACAAGTCCATACAACTGGACTTCATTCATATCAAACAACATTACAACACATAAGGAAAGAAGAATGCAACTTCTTCTTTTCCCATTTCCTCGTAGAGGAATAATAAATTATCAGATACGATCCATCCTTAGCTACTCAAAAGAAGCATCAGAAAATAACGTGTCTTCATTTTTACTCAAGGAAACCATCTACAAAATTTACTTGCATGGGTCAGTTCATCGAACTGAGCATATTAAGCACTTATCATTAAAATGAGGTGCTCTTAATTAACTATCTCAATAAAAGAACCCTACTTTTATGAAATGTTTAAAAATTGAGATGGACATCATCCATGAATTAAGTACTGATAAGGATGAATAGCTTAACAACCCAATCCACTAATTACCATCACAATCAGACAAAAAAGATTTACTAACCTTTTCCCATATAATTACTACAAAAAGTAATTTCCTCTAAATAGTTTCAGATTAAAACATCTGTAAGAACTAATACACATATGTATATAATGTTGTTCTAATGTAATTGCTTTGTTAGTTCCATTTCCTTTTAATAGTTGAAATTTCAAGAGATGAATTTTAATTAAGAATTCCAACAGAACTACTTCCCTTTCGTACCACTCATTTAATTTCAAACAATCAAATGCAGAAGAGAAAAGTAGTCATTCACCATGAACACACTGGTGTCAATTCTCAAAATTCAACAAACAACATAATACTTCTTTCAAATCAGAAAGAAAGTAAACAAAATTAAATGCAGATGATTATGCCTAAGGCAGTAAGAAATTCATTCAATATCAAATATAGAATTTCAATTGGATAAGAGAAGAAATAATCATTACTTAAATTACTCATCCAATATTCTCTTTCTTTTCATCACAACTGTACTGAATAATTTAAACAAGAAGTGATATCAATCAATGATAACAACCAAAAGAGAAAGTAATTGAAGTCAATAATCAAATGAAAAGAAGGAGAATCATATTACCTCTTCTCATTGCTTAGCTGAATATCAACTATTTAGTGCAGACCGTTCCCATAGGGTGATTTCCTCTAACAATTATAATTCAGTAATTAAAAATTACTAACTACCAATCCAGAGAGTTAACAGAATTCATTTGCATCAGTCGTAAGTCTCAATATCAACAGTCCCTTAAAAAAATCATTTCCTTTAATTTTTCACCCAACAGACATTCTTGTCCAGATATCAACAAGTAAGAGTGTACATCAGACAACAATCATATTTTCAGCATGATAATAAAAGGATTCATTTTTTTTTCAAACACCAAAAGAAGAACCCAATTCATTCGGTTTTAATGCAAGATTCAAGAATTTTAATGCAATATATATATATATATATATATATTTTAGATATATATATATATGCATATATATATATATATATATATATATATAATATATATATATATATATATATATGCTAAAAACAATCATTCCCAGCTAGGTCTGAAATAAGTAAAAAAAGTACAACAAGCTATATTACCATAATTTCACTGTAATAGGTAAAGAACCCATTTTTTTACAAGAACAAGAATCTACTCAAGTTCAGTTCCAATCGAACACACTGAAGAAGTTCAAATATGCAGTTCGTATATCTATATTTTCATCATTAAATTCAAGGAAGAAGTAAAACGATTAAGCTCTATTCCACCCATCGATTAACTAGATTATTCTGTTCCAGGTTTAAGTAAACTATTCCCAAAAACCATTCATAGGTTTTAAAATCAAATAAGGAGACATTTAATCGTTTTTAAATCACGTAAGAGTAAAACGATGAAATAAATCCACTGTCCCAAAGAATTTGTATTCTATGCACTGTATTACGACCAGAGAAATAACTCACGCAAACAATTCCATCAAGCATTCTCACGGTTTTTCCAAAACCATTTATACACTCGAACACAAAAAACAATCTATTCATTACTGATACATTCATCAACTCAACCCATAATGGATAATAGAACTGAATACCCAACACTGTCAAAACAAAACTCATACAGCAAGGGTAGATCTCATTCCATTTACTCTTTTTGCAAAGAAATACCCAAATCGCATTCATCAAAAAAAGACTCAACCCATAAAATCACTTCAAACATATCAACAATTTCATTTAACTAAAACACCCAACATAAGAGCAGAGTTATTTTAATGAAGAAATTTAAACAACAGAAAAACAGTTTAAGGAGAAGAGCTCGACATACCTGTAAAATTTCTCATGGCTTGAAGAAAACTTCACCCACACCCACAAGAGCTATTCTTCTCCACGGAGTCAACAACAAGGCTTTCCCAACAATCTCCTAACTTCCACAGGCTCAAAAATAGCCATGGCTACTCCAAACAACCACAACAATAACCAGAATAATAGTAGGTTCAAAAGAACCATGAAATAAATGTAGAGAAAAACTCCAAAACCCAAATGAACACAATAACCACAAAAATTCCTCTATCCCCTTTCCATGGCGAGCTAGTCACCAAGACCGAGACCATTAATGCATTGAATGCATTGCTTTTTTTTAATTTCCACACCATCACCGACTCAGGTTTGGTGAGTTTCTTTTTTAAAATTTTGCATGTTATTTCCTTCTTAGCTACATAGCTAGTTGGATATCTCCAACTTTTCATGTTCCTGCCAAACTTGGCGTTGAAAACTGCAAGGACATCATTTACTATCCTTAATAAATTTCTAACCTTCCCTTCTTATCCACTTCATCAACATGGGTCTATAGGTCCCCTCCTTAGGTTAGCAATAGTTTTAGGTTACATTGTCCATAGTTAGGTATTCACCAAGGTCACAAATCATTAGGATTTGCAATATTTTAAATTCCTTTTAATTTATCAAACCCTCCTAGGATAGTTGTTAGGTCATAGGTTAGGACTTAACCCCGTAGTGTTTTAGTTAATAGGTTCCTTAGTAAGTTTTACAACTTACGTTCATATTCAGCATATGCAGGATGTTTGTTCCATGCCCGACATACCTATACCTTGTTTGCTTGCACCAACACTCTTATTGTCTTACGCTATTCGGTGTTACAATTTGTATGTAGTTCGTAAATCGAACCTTTTCCATTGGCATCAAGGTACTAGATATTTATACCTGTAACTAGGTTCTATAACATTTATAACAACCTTCAGTCTGGTTTCAGACTTCATTCCATTTAGAAAGTAAATAGACAAAGTGATCATAAAAGACCACAGCATACCTTGGATCAATGGAATTGATTCAAGGTGTGTTGTTAACAATAATATGTGTTCATCAGACACAAAAGTAGTCTACTATTTCACCCTTTGCAAAACACAAGTTATAATGATCTCCGTCTCAAGTAAACAAGTTACAGTAAAAAAGGGTCCAAATTAATAACACATTCTTTTAAGATTAAAAGATATATCTTAAGATAATTATCCTCATTTCCATAGTTACAACATCATGAAAAGAGGTTATCATAATAGCTTCTAAAAATCAAGACGTTACATTCCTCCCTTCTTAAAGAATCATCATCCCGATGATCAAATTAGCCAATTCATAGAGTTTCTAGGACAAAATTCAATTATCATCCTTCCATTCATAAGTTCATACCAAAAATAGATTTAATCATCAAAACAATGTTTTTAGATAACTGTAAAATAGACCAGTAATTGTTTATATTTGGTAGAATTATCAGTTTTTCGAATTCAATTTCAATCAAACAAGTATGGAAAAGTAGATCTCATTTCTTCGAGATTTTCCCAAGTTGCACTTTCTTCACTAAACTGGTCACATTTGACCTTACATTGATTCACTTCGTGATTTCTTAAGTACAACTGGCAAGTTCCTAACACTCGAATGGGCTTAATCATGATTATTACTGGTCTTGGACCTAGAAGGAATTCAAATTCATCACATGTGATAAATCTGATACATATTTCTTAAGCAAAGAAATATGAAAAAAATCATGCATTTGTGATAGAGCAGGAGGTAATTCTAGACGATAAGCTAGGGTTGATTATTTCAACAATTTCAAAAGGTCCCACAAAATGAGGTGATAACTTGGCAGCCTTGCCAAAAGTTATAGAGCTCTTTTTTGGCTTAACCCAAAGAAATCCCTTCTCACCAAGTTTATAATTCATATTAACCCGCTTTAAGTCTACATAACTCTTTTGCCTATTGGTAACCTCCTTTAAATGTTCCCGAATCATTTTAATTTGTTGTTCCATTTCCATAAGGATTTTCAGCCCAATTACCTCTCTGTCCTCTACGCTGTCCCAACTAACGGGGGTTCTACATTTCCTTCCATACAATGCTTCAAAAGGCACCATCTTTAAAGAGCCATGGTATGTATTATTGTAGGTGAATTCAACCAATAGAAGGTATTCCTCCCATTTATACTTGCCGGTCCATGCAATACATTCTTAACATATCCTCTAAAACTTGATTGACTCTTTCGGTCTATCCATCCATTTCTAAATGATATGTAGAATTGAAGTTTAATTTAATTCCCAAGGCCGCATTAAGCATTTTCCAAAACCTTGATGTCATCCTCGAATCTTTGTCCGATATGATCAATTCAGGTATTCCATGCAATCTGAAAATTTCATGTACAAATCTTCTTACTAACACTGGTGCATTGTCTTTTAAATTACCAGCAATGAAGTGTGCCAAGTTGGTTAATTTTTTGATGATGACCAGAATGATATCATGTTTATTCCTTGACATAGGTAATCCTTGAATGAAATCCATAGTTATCACTTCACATTTGTACTATGGAATACTTTGGGGATATAATAATCTAGTGGGATGCATATGTTCCACCTTAACATGCTGAAATTTCAAGTAGTGTTTCACAAATTCCACCACATCCTTTTTCATTCCATTCGTAAAATATTGCTGCTTGAGATCAACAAGAATTTTTGTAATGCCAGGGTGTCCAAAAAAAGGTGAATTATGAAATTCATTTAATAATTTATTTCTTAAATCATTTGCCAAGGGTATATATACCTTGTTTTCAAACCTTATAATCCCTTCATTATCAAAATGGAATCCTTTGTACTTCACATCCTTTGGATCTCGCAGCAAATGTCATTTTAACTTTCGAAAATAAGAGTCGATTCCATGACATCCTTCACCTCATCCTTAAACTGAGTTATTAACATTATAAGAGAAGAGATGTGCTTCCTATGACTTAGAGCCTCTGCCACCCTATTTTCCTTGCCTTTGATGTATCTTATATCAAAATCATATTGAGATAGAAATTCTAACCATCTTCGTTGTCTTGCATTCAGGTTTGGTTGAGTAAAAATATACTTCAACCCCAGATGGTCGGTTTTTAACTCGAAGGGCTTACCAAGAAGGTAATTCCTCCACATTTGAAGTGCATGAACAATGGTAGCAAGCTCTAGGTCATGTGGAGCATAATTTTGTTCATGTAACTTAAGATTTTTGCTTTCATAAGCTATGACATGGTTATTTTGTAACAGAATGCCTCCGAGACCCTCTCCAGATGCATCCGTTACGACCGTAAAATTTCCATTTGGGTTAGGTACAGTCAGAATAGGTGCTGTAGTTAACTGTTCCTTTAAAATTTTAAAGGAAGATTCACATTTGTCAGTCCAGAAAAATTTCTTATCTTTCTTTTGTAGTGAAGTGATTAGGGCAGCAATTTTTGAAAAGTCCTTAACAAACTTTCTATAGTATCCTGCCAGGCCCATGAAGCTTCTTACTTCATGCACGTTCTTAGGCATGGGCCACTCAGTTATAGCTAAGATATTTGAAGGATCCATAGCTATCCTATTCTTGCTAATAACATGCCCCAAATAATGCACCTCTGCATCATAAAAGGAACATTTAGACAATTTACCATACAACCTTCTCTTCCTCAAAATTTCCAGCACTACCTTTAAATGCTTTTGATGCTCTTCGACATTTTTGGAGTATACAAGAATGTCATCCAAGAAGACAAGCACGAATTTATCCAAATACTCTTGAAAAATATTGTTCATCAAATTCATGAAGGCGGTAGGTGCATTCGTCAACCCAAAAGGTAACACCGTGAATTCATAATGCCCGTACCTTGTTCTAAAAGTTGTTTTATGAATATCTTCTTCCTTTATTCTCAGCTGATGATATCCAAATCAAAGATCTATTTTTGAATAGACTGATGCTCCATGCATCTGGTCAAACAGATCATCAATCCTAGGAAGTGGATATCGATTCTTAATGGTTTCCTTATTCAACATTCTATAATCAATGCACAATCTTAGTGTGCCATCCTTCTTCTTTACAAAAATTATCAACGCTCCCATGGTGAGACGCTCAGTCTTATCATCCCTTTAGTAAAAAGTTCTTGTAACTGATCCTTAAGTTCCACCAACTCAAGGGTGGTCATTTGATATGGTGGCTTAGATATGGGTTTGGTTCCTTATTTGATCTCTATTGAAAATTCAAACTCTCATTTAGGTGGAAGACCTGGTAACTCCTCCGGAAATACATCACTGAAATCCCTTAATAATAGATACTTTTCCATGAAATCACTATCTTCCTCAACATTTTTTGTCATTCTTACAGCATACAAAGTGTAGCCTCTATTTTTAGTCCTTTTTAGTTAATAGGTTTGAGGTTTCCTAACTGTAACCTCACGATTTACTCCTTGAATGACTGCTGCTTTCTGTAGGTCATCAAAATAGCAAATCTATTTTTCATAGCAGTCGACCTTTACCTTATGTTCTAGCCAACCAATTAACTCCTATAATTATATCATATAACCCTAAAGGAGTGACATACAATTCAACTTCTGTGGAGAAACTGGGAAAGTCAAGAATTGCCCCAAAAAGGCACATATCGACTGTATGGACAACATTATTCCCATAATGCACTTTGTCCATGTCTTATCCATTCATTCAGATTTCCTTTTTAATTTCATTGCTAGTTTAGTAGAAATAAAACATTTAGTAGCTCCAGTATAAAAAATTATGACTACAGGTGTATCGAATAACTTACCCGAAACTTCTATGGGTGTAACTTGCTTTTTAGCTTGTTTGTTAGCCACCACATCATGTATTCTATGTTGCTGATCACGATCATCCTTTTTCAGAGGACAGTGACTCACATAATGGTCCTTTCCAAAGTTGAAGCAGCCTCCGATGGGCCCCTTCCTAGGCTCGAATTTACTACTAGCCTTGAAGTTATCACTCTGGATTCCATAAGACTTTTGTCCATTACCACTAATTTTTATAAAGTTGCTCCACACACTATTAACAGGTTTGTTCATTGCTGATTTCTTATTGTTATCCACAACAATTTTTTTTTTTCATACTAAACCTTTTTCTAGGGTCCCTTTTTGGGTGCGAGAGATGAAGAAGAGTTGGGAATCTTCTTCCTAATCTCCTCCCTATGAGTAGAGATTTCTCTTAATTTTTGTTCCTATCTTATTGCCTTTTTGACAACTCCTTCCATAGTGGTTGGACCGTGGACATCTACTTTGCCACCAATGATGGGATTCAGTCCCATTATGAAATTTCATATTCTGAAATTCTCGTCAGCTTGGTACTATGGCACATACTTAAGGAGTTTATTAAACCCTTCCCAGTATTCTGTCATCATCAGCCTTCCTTGTGACTAGTTCTGAAATTCAGTCATTTTCTGATCAAAATAAAGTTGAGGCAACCACCATTACCTAAAATAACCTTTAAATTGATCCCAAGTTATGTCTTTTTGACAATATTCAACTCAACCTTACGGTTATCCCACCATGATGATGCTTCATGAGAAAGCTAATATGCTCCCCATATCACTTTGGTTTCCTCGAAGAACTTTCTTATTACAAAGTACTTCTCCATTTCACTGAGCCAATTTTCAGCCCCGTCCCCAAGTGTTGTTCCATCAAACTTTGGAGGACTTATTCTCTTTATATCATTTGTAAGTTCAACTGCTAATCTTGCCCTTTTATTTTCAGGATGATTAGGATCATTCACATTACTATTGTCAACACTCGATTCCCTTCATTGGTGAGGTGGCTGATCATTTATATCAAGCATCTTCTTCCTCCTCCTCATTCCCCATTGATTGCTGTTCCAAAATAGTCAAACGATCATTCATATCGAGTAGGGAAGCAAGGATTTCATCTAGCTTTTGGGCAAGTTGCTTCTCCACCTGGTAATAGGTTGTTCACAGCATTTCCTCTTGTTTTGACCCTTTTCTATTCAATAAGAAAATATAAACCTTATTAAATTGTGGACTCATTAGGTCCAAGAGCTACAACCTTCAGATCTGATACCAAGATGTAACATCCCCATTTAAAGACATAGAACAAGGGAATTTTTTTAAAAAAATGTTCCCTATTCTAAATTATATAATTCACAACACACGATCAAGTTTTATTAATTATTCTCTGTCCAATTAATGTAATTCAGATCACACAATTACTTTTAAAACCAATGTTCTCTATTCACATATTTATAATATGGAGCACACATTCAATGCCATTCAATCATATAACAGATACCATATGCTACTGTAAATGACTCAAAGAACTACCGATCTAAAATTTTATGGCTCAGAGTTTTAGAGATCTCTCATTTCATGACTCGGTGACTTACCGATCCTTCATGTTAATCCATGCATTGTATAATAAGTATACTTGGTTCTCTTTACCATTTCCAGTTATCAAAGTGTTCTATTTAAGAGGCCTATCTGAATAATCATATCGATATTCATCTCGATATCCCGATTCTTAAACTAGGTGATTAGGAAAACGCAACCAATAACTTACGATACTTTGGCCAAATATTTTCACATGCTTTGCATGATTATATTCCTAGATGTTATACACATCAATGGAATACATCCTTTACCTCACTTCATCTGTTATCTAGAATGGTATTTTCTAACCTCTGTCAGTCCTCCCATCCAAGGTTAAACTCTAACCCAAACTAGCAATATGAAAGAGTATAGGAAGACACTCGTGGTGACTAAAGGTACGCAGACATACTATGTCGACCCTAGATGACTGCGTGTGTCTAGTTACCTTTAGTCCTCCGGAGTCACCCCGTATACGCGGTCACATTCCTATCATCGTCCAAGTAACTTGGTCCCAGCTTATGTAAACTTGATGATTCGATTCAGGAGGGCATTGTAACATGTCAGCTACAACATTGTGTCATCATGAAGGCCCCGCCTTCATGAAGACACCAGATTGCAGCTGGTGTGTGCCAAGGTCCTACGGAATCCTCTCATCAAGGGATACACATCCAGCTATAAGTGTGATTAGATTATAATCTTAAATATTTAAGATCAATTTTCAGCAACCATGTTGATCTTCTAACCTTACTGTTTGTTACAGTTGCATAGCTAAGAGAGAGACTTATATTGTCTTTAAAGATTAATATGCCTTTACTCCTCTTTACTAAAGGATTACTTAATTCCATCTTAGTTCCTTAATTTATGCTTCGGACTAACAGTCCATTATAACTTAACATAGTAAGATCAACTTACCAAACTTAACCAAGTTTTATCCGCAACTAGCTTTAAATTCAGAATTCCATCTTATTAGATGTCATTTAAATGAGGCCTAATTCTAAATGAATGTGTTCATTTATTCACCATAACCTTACTTCAATTAAGGTTTGTTACGAAGAGATATGATTCCTCATACTAAATATCCTCTGAATCAAACATCTCAAGGATATTAATGAAATCAGAGTACAAGATTCAACTGCCTCTTTTATTTATATTCATTAGCTTATATGACAGTTCCGAATATCATTCGTTTAAGAATTCATATTCACTTAACTCTTTTCAATGTCAATATAAAATCCATATTAACATCAATATGAATTATTTGTACATTTCAACTTAAAAATGGTATTCAAGTAAAGAATAGATATTATGTCCTTTTTAAAATCTATCAACCATCATTTGAATAAATTCAAATTCAATGAATAAAATTTATAATCTCGATCTTATTCAAACAGTTTCAAAGTGATACAGCCATTAAAATATCACACCTTTCCTTGTATTCAATCCTTAAGATTTAAAATCTATACAATTTACAAGTCCATACAACTAGACTTCATTCATATCAAACAACATTACAACACATAAGGAAAGAAGAATGCAACTTCTTCTTTTCCCATTTCCTCGTAGAGGAATAATAAATTATCAGATACGATCCATCCTTAGCTACTCAGAAGAAGCATCAGAAAACAACATGTCTTCATTTTTACTCAAGGAAACCATCTGCAAAATTTACTTGCACGGGTCAGTTCATCAAACTGAGCATATTAAGCACTTATCATTAAAATGAGGTGCTCTTAATTAACTATCTCAATAAAAGAACCCTACTTTTATGAAACATTTAAAAATTGAGATGGACATCATCCATGAATTAAGTACTGATAAGGATGAACAACTTAACAACCCAATCCACTAATTACCATCACAATAAGACAAAATATTTACTAACCTTCTCCCATATAATTACTACAAAAATTAATTTGCTCTAAATAGTTTTAGACTAAAACATCTGTAAGAACTAATACACATATGTATATAATGTTGTTCTAATTTAATTGCTGTCAGTTCCATTTCCTTTTTAATAGTTGAAATTTCAAGAGATGAATTTTAATTAAGAATTCCAATAGAACTACTTCCCTTTCATACCACTCATTTAATTTCAAACAATCAAATGTAGAAGAGAAAAGTAGTCATTCACCATGGACACACTGGTGACAATTCTCAAAATTCAACAAACAACATAATACTTCTTTCAAATCAGAAAGAAAGTAAACAACAATTAAATGTAGATGATTACGCCTAAGGCAGTAAGAAATTCATTCAATATCAAATATAGAATTTCAACTGGATAAGAGAAGAAATAATTATTACTTCAAATTACTCATCCAATATTCTCTTTCTTTTCATCACAACTGTACTGAATAATTTAAACAAGAAGTGATATCAATCAATGATAACAGCCAAAAGAGAAAGTAATTGAAGTCAATAATTGAATGAAAAGAAGGAGAA
The DNA here is from genome assembly GCA_018340775.1 of Taxus wallichiana var. yunnanensis. Classification (NCBI taxonomy): domain Eukaryota; kingdom Viridiplantae; phylum Streptophyta; class Pinopsida; order Cupressales; family Taxaceae; genus Taxus; species Taxus wallichiana. The sequence goes on along the minus strand of CM031243.1, from coordinate 562,037,174 downwards.
TCATATTACCTCTTCTCATTACTTAGCTGAATATCAACTATTTAGTGCCAACCTGTTCCCATAGGGTGATTTCCTCTAACAAATATAATTCAGTAAATAAAACTTACTAACTACATTCCAGAGAGTTTACAGAATTCATTTGCATCAGGCCGTAAGTCTCAATATCAATGGTCCCTCAAAAAAATCATTTTCTTTAAGTTTTCACCCAACAGACATTCTTGTCCAGATATCAACAAGTAAGAGTGTACATCAGACAACAATCATATTTTTAGCGTGATAATAAAAGGATTCATTTTTTTTTCAAACACCAAAGGAAGAACCCAATTCCGATTCAGTTTTAATGCAAGCAGCAAGAATTTTAGAATACAATGTGCATATATATATATATATTTGCTAAAAACAATCATTCCCAACTAGGTCTGAAACAAGTAAAAAAGTGTAGCAAGCTATATTGCCATAATTTCACTGTAATAGGTAAGGAACCCATTTTTTTACAAGAACAAGAATCTAATCAAGTTCAGTTCCAATCAAACATACTAAAGAAATTCAAATATGTAGTTTGTATATCTATATTTTCATCATTAAATTCAAGGAAGAAGTAAAATGATTAAGCTCTATTCCACCCATCGATCAACTAGATTATTCTGTTCCAGGTTTAAGAAAACTATTCCCAAAAACCATTCATAGGTTATAAAATCAAATAAGGAGATATTTTATCATTCTTAAATCACGTAAGAGTAAAACGAGGAAATAAATACACTGTCCCAATAATTTTTATTCTATGTATTATATTACTACGGATAAATAACTCACGTAAAAAAATCCATAAAACATTCTCACGGTTTTTCCAAAACCATTTATACGCTCAGAGCTCAGAAAACAATCTATTCATCACTGATACATTCATCAACTCAACCCATAATGGGTAATAGAACTGAATACCCAAAAATTTCAAAACAAACTCATACAACAAGGGAAGATCTCATTTCATTTACTCTTTTTGCAAAGAAATGCCCAAATCGCATTCATTAAAAAAACTCAACCCAGAAAATCACTTCAAACATATCAACAATTTCATTTAACTAAAACACCCAACATAAGAGCAGAGTTCTTTTAATGAAGACGCTTAAACAAGAGCAAAACAGTTTAAGGAGAAGAGCTCAACATGCCTGTAAAATTTCTCGTGGCTTGAAGAAAACCGCGCCCACACCCACAAGAGCTATTCTTCTCCATGACATCAACAACAAGGCTTTCCCAACAATCTCCTAACTTCCACAGGCTCAAAAATATCCGTGGCTACTCCAAACAACAACAACAATAACTAGAATAGTAGCAGGTTTGAAAGAACCATGAAAGAAATGTAGAGCAAAACTCCAAAACCCAATGAACACAATAACCACCAAAATTTCCTCTATCCCCTTTCCAAGGCGAGCTGGTCACCAAGACCGAGACCATTAATGCATTGAATGCATTGCTTTTTTTTTATTTCCACGCCATCACCGACTCAGGTTTGGCGAGTTTCATTTTTAAATTTTTCATGCTATTTCCTTCTTAGCTACATAGCTAGTTGGATATCTCCAAATTTTCATGTTCCCACCAAACTTGGTGTTGAAAACTGCAAGGACATCATTTACTATCCTTAATAAATTTCTAACCTTCCCTTCTTATCCACTTTATCAGCATGGGTCTAAATCTCCCCTCCTTAGGTTAGCAATAGTTTTAGGTTACATTGTCCATACTTAGGTATTCACCAAGGTCACAAATCATTAGGATTTGCAATATTTTAAATTCCTTTTAATTTATAAAACCCTCCTAGGATAGTTGTTAGGTCATAGGTTAGGACTTAACCCCGTAGTGTTTTAGTTAATAGGTTCCTTAGTAAGTTTTACAACTTACGTTCATATTCAACATATGCAGGACGTTTATTGCATGCCCGACATACCTATACCTTATTTGTTTACACCAATGCTCTTACTGTATTAGGTTGCTTAGTGTTACAATTTGTATGTAGTTCAGAAATCGAACCTTTTCCATTGGCATCAAGGTACCGAATATTTATACCTATAACCAGGTTCTATAACATTTATAACAACCTTCAGTCTGGTTTCAGACTTCATTCCATTTAGAAAGTAAATCGACAAAGCGATCATAAAAAGATTGCAGCATACCTTGGATCAATGGAATTGATTCAAGGTGTGCTGTTAACAACAATATGTGTTCATCAGACACAAAAGTAGTCTTTTATTTCACACTTTGCAAAACACAAGTTATAATGACCTCCGTCTCAAGTAAACAAGTTACAGTAAACAAGGGTCCAGATTAATAACACATTCTTTTTAAGATTAAAAGATATATCTTAACATAATTATCCTCATTTCCATAGTTACAACATCATGAAAAGAGGTTATCATAATAGCTTCTAAAAATCAAGACGTTACATTCCTCCCTTCTTAAAGAATCATCATCCCAATGATCAAATTATCCAATTCATAGAGTTTCTAGGATAAAATTCAATTATCGTCCTTCCATTCATAGGTTCATACCAAAAATAGATTTAATCATCAAAAAAATGTTTTAAGATAACTATAAAATAGACTAGTAATTGTCTATATTTGGTAGAATTATCAATTTTTCGAATTCAATTTTGATCAAACAAGTATGGAAAAGTAGATCTCATTTCTTTGATATTTTCCCAAGTTGCACTTTCTTCATTAAACTAGTCCCACATGACCTTACATTGATTCACTTCGTGATTTCTTAAGTATAACTGACGAGTTCCCACCACTCGAATGGGCTTAACCATGATTATTCCTGGGTCTTGGACCTAGAAGGAATTCCAATTCAGCACATGTGATAAATCTGATACTTTTTCTTAAGCAAAGAAATATGAAAAACATCATGCATTTGTGATAAAGTAGGAGGTAATGCTAGATGATAAGCTACAGGGTTGATTATTTCAACAATTTCAAAAGGTCCCACATAACAAGGTGATAACTTGGCAGCCTTGCCAAAAGTTATAGAGCTCTTTTTCAGCTTAACCCAAAGAAATACCTTCTCACAAAGTTTATAATTCCTATCAACCCACTTTAAGTCTACATAACTCTTTTGCCTATTGGCAGCCTCCTTTAAATGTTCCCGAATCATTTTAATTTGTTGTTCCATTTCCATAAGGATTTTTGGCCCAATTACCTCTCTGTCCTCTATGTTGTCCCAGCTAATGGGGGTTCTGCATTTCCTTCCATACAATTCTTCAAAAGGTGCCATCTTTAAAGAGGCATGGTATGTATTATTATAGTCAAATTCAACCAATGGAAGGTATTCCTCCCATTTATACTGCTGGTCCATGCAATACATTCTTAACATATCCTCTAAAACTTGATTGACTCTTTCGGTCTGTCCATCCGTTTCCGGATGATATGCAGAACTGAAGTTTAATTTAGTTCCCAAGGCTGCATTAAGTGTTTTCCAAAACCTTGATGTCATCCTCGGATCTCTGTCCAATATGATCAATTCGGGTATTCCATGCAATCTAAAAATTTCATGTACAAATCTTCTTGCTAACACTGGTGCATCATCTTTTAAATTACTAGCAATGAAGTGTGCCACTTTGGTTAATTTTTCAATGACGACTAGAATGATATCATGTTTATTCCTTGACATAGGTAGTCCTTGAATGAAATCCATAGTTATCACTTGCCATTTGTACTACGGAATACTGTGGGGATATAGTAATCCAACGGGATGCATATGTTCCGCCTTAACATGCTGACATTCTAAGTAGTATTTCACAAATTCCACCACATCCTTTTTCATTCCCTTCCAGAAATATTGCTACTTGAGATCAGCAAACATTTTTGTAATGCCAAGGTGTCCAAAAAAAGGTGAATTATGAAATTCAGTTAACAATTTCTTTCTTAAATCATTTGCCAAGGGTATATATACCCTGTTTTCAAACCTCAGAATCCCTTCATTATCAAAACATAATCCTTTATACTTCACATTCTTTAGATCTGCAGCAAGTGTCATTTTAACTTACTAAAAATAAGAGTCAGATTCCATGACATCCTTCACCTCATCCTTAAATTGATTTCTTAACATTATAAGAGTAGAGATGTGCTTCCTACGACTCAGACCATCTGCCACCCTATTTTCCTTACCTTTGATGTAGCTTATATCAAAATCATACTGAGATAGAAATTCTAACCATCTTCGATGTCTTGCATTAAGGTTTGATTGAGTAAAAATATACTTCAACACCAGATGGTTGGTTTTTAACTCGAAGGGCTTGCCATGAAGGCAATGCCTCCACATTTGAAGTGCATGAACAATGGTAGTGATCTCTAGGTCGTGTGGAGTATAATTCTATTCATGTAGCTTAAGCTTTCTACTTTCATAAGCTATGACATGGTTATTTTATAACAGAATGCCTCCAATACCCTCTCCAGATGCATCTGTTATGACCATAAAATTTCCATTTCGGTCAGGTACAGTCAAAATAGGTGTTGTAGTTAACTATTCCTTTAAAATTTTAAAGGAAGATTCACATTTGTCAGTCCAAAAAAATTTCTTATCTTTCTTTTGTAGTGAAGTGATTGGGGCAGTAATTTTTGAAAAGTCCTTAACAAACTTTCTATAGTATCCTGTCAGGCCCATGAAGCTTCTTACTTCATGCATGTTCTTAGGCGCATGCCACTCAGTTATAGCTGTGATCTTTGAAGGGTCCACAGCTATCCCATTCTTTCTTATAACATGCCCCAAATAATGCACCTCTGCATCATAAAAGGAACATTTAGACAATTTACCATACAACCTTCTCTTCCTCAAAATTTCCAGCACTACCTTTAAATGCTCTTGATGCTCTTTGACATTTTTGGAGTATATAAGAATGTCATCCAAGAAGACAAGCATGAATTTATCCAAATACTCTTGAAAAATATTGTTCATCAAATTCATGAAGACAGCAGGTGCATTCATCAACCCAAAAGGTAACACCGTGAATTCGTAATGCCCATACCTTGTTCTAAAAGTTGTTTTATGAATATCTTCTTCCTTTATTCTTAGCTGATGATATCCAGATCAAAGATATATTTTTGAATAGACTGATGCTCCACACATCTAGTCGAATAGATCATCAATCCTAGGAAGTGGATATCGATTCTTAATGGTTTCCTTATTCAACATTCTATAATCAATGCACAATCTTAGTGTGTCATCCTTCTTCTTTACAAAAATTACCGGTGCTCCCCATGGTGAGACACTTGGTCTTATCATCCCTTTAGTCAAAATTTCTTGTAACTGAGCCTTAAGTTCCCCCAACTCAAGGGTGTTCATTTGATATGGTGCCTTAGATATGGGTTCGGTTCCTGGCTTGATCTCTATTACAAAGTCAAACTCTCATTTGGATAGAAGACCTGGTAACTCCTCTAGAAATACATCAATGAAATCCCTTAATAATGGATACTTTACCATGAAATCATTATCTTCCTCAGCATTTTCTATCATTCTTATGGCATACAAAGTGCAGCCTCTATTTTTAGCCCTTTTTAGTTGCATAGCTATTAGTTTCCTAATTGCAACCTCACGCTTTACTCCTTGAATGACTGTTACTTTCTATAGGTCATCAAAATAGCAAATCTATTTTTCATAATAGTTGACCTTTGCCTTATGTTCCGCCAACCAATTAACTCCTATAATTATATCATATGACCCTAAAGGAGTGACATACAAGTCAACTTCTGTGGAGAAATTGGGCAAGTCAAGAATTGCCCCAAAAAGGCACATATCGACTGTATGGACAACATTATTCCCATAATGCACTATCCATGTCTTATCCATTTGTTCAGCTTTCCTTTTAATTTCATTGCTAGTTTAGTAGAAATAAAACATTCAGTAGCTCTAGTATCAAAAATTATGACTACATGTGTACCAAATAACTTACCCGGAACTTCTATGGGTGTAACTTATTTTTCAGCTTGTTTGTTAGCCACCACAGTGTGTATTCTATGCTGCTGATCACGATCATCCTTTTTCAGAGGATAGTGACTCACATAATGGTCCTTTCCATAGTTAAAGCAGCCTCCAATGGGCCCCTTCCTAGGCTCAAATTTACTACCAGCCTTGAAGTTATCACTCTGGCTTCCATAAGACTTTTGTCCATTACCACTAATTTTTACAAAGCTGCTCCACACACTATTAACAGGTTTGTTCATTACTGATTTCTTATTGTTATCCACAACAAAAAAAAATTTCATACCAAACCTTTTCTAGGGTCCCTTTTTGGGTGCGAGAGATGAAGAAGAGTTGGGAATCTTCTTCCTAATCTCCTCCCTATGAGTAGAGATTTCTCTCAATTTTTGTTCTGTCTTATTGCCTTTTCGAAAACTCCTTCCATAGTGGTTGGACCGTGGACATCTACTTCGCCACCAATGATGGGATTCAGTCCCATTATGAACTTTTGTATTCTAAACTTCTCGTCAGCTTGGTACTTCGGCACATACTTAAGGAGTTTAGTAAACCCTTCCCAGTATTTTGTCATCATCATCCTTTCTTGCAAACAGTTCTGAAATTTAGTCATTTTCCAATCAAAATAGAGTTGAGGCAGCCACCATTACCTAAAATAACCTTTAAATTAATCCCAAGTTATGTTTGTTTCGACAATATTCAACTCAACCTTACGGTTGTCCCACCATGATGATGCTTCATGAGAAAGCTGATATGCTCCCCATATCGCTTTGGTTTCCTCAGAGAAGTTTCTTATTACAAAGTACTTCTCCATTTCACTGAGCCAATTTTAAGCCCCGTCCCCAAGTGTTGTTCCATCAAACTTTGGAGGACTTATTCTCTTTATATCATTTATAATTTCAGCTGCTAATCTTGCCCTTTTATTTTCAGGATGATTAGGATCTTTCACATTACTATTATAACCACCTAGATTCCCTCCATTGGTGTTGTCCACAGGAGGTGGCTAATCATTTATATCAGCATCTTCTTCCTCCTCATTTCTCATTGATTGATTTTCCAAAACAGTCAAATGATCTCTTGTATCTAGTAGGGAAGCAAGGATTTCATCTAGATTTTGGGAAGTAACTACTTCTCCACTTAGTAACGGGTTGTTCGCAGCATTTCCTCTTGTTCTGACCATTTTTTGTTCAATAAGAAAATGTAAACCTTATTAAATTGTGGACTCATTAGATCCAAGAGCTGCAACCTTTAGCTTTGATACCAAGATGTAACATCCCCATTTAAAGACACTAGAAAAAGGGAATTTTTTTAAAAAATATTCCCTGTTGTGAATTATATAATTCACAACACATGATCAAGTTTTATTAATCATTCTCTATCTAATTAATGTAATACAGATCACATAATTACTTTTAAAACCAATGTTCTCTGTTCACATATTTATAATATGGATCACACATTTAATGCCATTCAATCATATAACGTATACCATATATCTCACCGTAAATGATTTGAAGAACTACCGATATCCCATTTTATGGCTCGAGTTTCAAAGCAATCTCTCATTTCATGACTCGGTGACTTATCGAACCTTCATGTTAATCCATGCATTATATTCTAAGTATACTTTGTTCTCTTTACCATTTCTAGTTATTGAAGTGTTCCATTTAAGAGGCCTATCTCGAATATCTCATTTACTTGTAACATCCTCAATTTTATACATTAGAATTGTAAAATTTTTTTTTTTTGAAAAATTCTTCCTGGTTCTAAATACATAATTTAAAACTCACAAATCAAAACAACCATTCTTATAACAGATAACCATATGCAGCTGTAATGACTCAAAGTACCTCCGATCTATTCATTCCATGACTTAGTAATCTACCGATTTATTCATGAGTATTAAGAGTTGGCATTTTTATTTAACACATCACTCTTGCGGTTCTCTTCCCTATTCTGGGATTCAGAATGCTCTATCCAAGGAACCTATCTGAATAATTGTTACCATTATTCATCGACATCTCATCCCTTAGACTAGGTGACTTAGGACAACGCAATCAGTAGCTTGCGATACTTTGGCCAAAGATTTGAAACATAATGCTTATGTCTCGTATTCCTTGACGGCATACTCATCAATCTGGAATACATCCTTCACCCCATTCCTATGTTATGTAGAATGTCTTATACTAACTTCTGTCAGACTCTCCTGTCCCAAGTTATTCACTCAGGAACGGATTAGTAAGATGACAACGTTATAGGGATGCTCCCGAGGACTAGGGATACATTGACATACTGGGTCAACCCTAGTTAATCCAGTGTGTCAAGATACCCCGAGTCTCCTAGGGCAGCCTTATAACGTGACCACGTTCCTAATCAGTCCCAGAGTAACTTGTTTGAGTTAAGGTGTAAATCTTAACGATCAATGCAAAGGGTGTCGCCATAAGTCACCTGCATTGTTGTATCTTCGAGAAGATCCTAATCTTCTTGAAGGTACAACCCTGCAGTTGACTTGTGCCATTAACCTTTAAATCCACCTCGATAAGATCTACTAAATTTTAAGGTGTTTCTTACGTTGAGTTAAAATTATACTATCAGGCGCTCCCTTAAGGGTAGTCTTTCCCAATCCTTGGGTTCCTCACCTTAGAACTACCTTTCATAGTAAAACCCATTACACAAGAGAAGTTATTAAGACTAGAGGTCCCATTATATCCTACTTATTAGTATCGAGATATAGTGATTAAGAATCCAATTAAACGTTGTCTTGCCTTAGATCAAGACTAGGAAGTAATAATTTATTCAGCTCGTTTAGCTTCCTGCTCAGGTTTATTTTAACCCTAGCTTCCCAAAAGACAATGATCTAAGTTCCAATTTAGCTATAAATAGATCATAATAGAACTACTAAACAATCATAAGAATTCAGTCACATATCCTTGCAAGCTTGCTTAGATATTCACAAAAATCTCCAAGTTATACAATAATAACAATGCTCTCAAGATCATTCGAACCGAAGAAGAGCAAACCATCAAGATACGAATACAAACACATAAGTAACAAATATCTCTTTTCATTCCTTTCAAAGCTAATCAAATACATTTTATGCATTCAACATATTTGATATAATACTCAACAGAAAAAGAGCATCTTTCTTCAAGTAGTACATTTAGAGAATCAAGTTGGATTTCATCATAAAACCAAATTAAACAATCTGAACATCATATCAGATCTGCGTGCCTTTACCACTTACGGGAATCATCTGCAAAAATTGTCAACATGGGTCAGTTCGGTGAACTGAGCATGATAAGCACTAAATCTTAAAACAATTGCAATCCACCAATTTTTTTCATTAAACAACCTGTTTAAATGAAATTAATTCACCAAACATGTAAACATATTTCAGACTATGCTCTTTTGTAATTCAAACATGACTATAACGCGTAACTCATATTATAGTTACTAAATAGTCCTAGATACTTTTCATATATTTCTTCATAAATGTTAGTGACCAAGAAGAACAAATGCATCTAAAACAACTATCCATCTGAATCCCAAGGACAACAAACATCCGACAAGCCATTATATTCAACAAAATGAATATCCTAACAATTCATGAATCCATCAGTATGTTTTACAAATCCAACCATTAAATATAAATTTATCAACATATACTTTACAGCAGAAGAGAAATAAACCGAGACATTCAGATTTCCCTTCCAATCATGCTCATGTCTGTACCGTCTCCTCAAGAGTAAAGCATTCACATTATATGCATGCGACTAAGTCAGACGAGACCACAAGAAGAACCACAGTTTCGTCAAAATTTAAATATAAAAATTCCCTGTAGCTTACTAAGCAATACAGTAGCTCTCGCAACAAGCAACAGTAAGTAATCCAAACTTAACAAATTCTACAATTCCTTTTCATAACATTCAACAATATGAATATACCCATCGCCATTGTTTGACAGAGCACAGCTTCATTCAACTAGGAAAATCCCAATAAATTTTTCCTCAAGGTTTCATTTGAAGTCGAGTTACTACAACATATAACAGGGTATCAACAAAATCAAGTTGATAAAGAAACCCCAACCTTTAATTCATCTCGAATCGAACTGAACATAACACAACGATATTAAGAAAGAGTCAAAATGATATGCATGCTTAGCGAGGACTGAAATTGAGAATCAAGCCAACTCACAGCATATCATGGACTCCAACAGTGCCAAATCCAACCAAAACTTATATTAAAGGTTTAAATTGAAGTTGAATTCATATGACAACAATCAAGAATCCTAAAAGTACTCACAGCAAAAACTTCTACAGAAGTTACAACATAAATTACCTTTCAGTGACTCCATCGAAGTCGATATTATTTAGTATTCATAATAAAACAACAAAATTCATAACCAAGCTTGATAGAAGTTTAAAATACTAGATACATTTCAAGGACTCTCACTGAGTCAATATCGACCGTAATCAAAACTGGGCTTACACAGTAGAAACACCAGTTACATATCAAGGACTCCAACTGAGTCCATAACAACAGTAATCACAACTGAGATTATTCAGAAGAGAAAACATAATATACACTTCCAGGATTAAAAAGGAGTCTTACCCATGTAGTATTCTTCAAATAAACTTCTACAGAAGTAGAAAGATACAAGATACCTATTAAATTCTAGAATTCCAACCAAAACAATAACATACCGTATTCACAACTGAACTCCTTCAGAAGTAGAAACGTATGGCATTCACGACTAACTTCTACAGAAGCCGAAATACAAGATATATATATATATATATATATATATATATATATATATATAAAAGGATTCCCACAGAGCCAATAATGATAAGTATTCACAACCAGTGCTTATACGAAGCGAAACACTGGTTTCATAACAAGGACTCCAACTGAGTCCATAACAACAATATTCACTCTAAGAATATACAGAAGAGGAAAACATAATATACGCTTCAAGAGTTCAAAAGGAGTCGAACCCAAGTAATATTCTCAATCTAAAACTCCTACAGAAGTCAAAAATACTATCTACTCAAGGATTCCAATGGAATTCAATAACATAATGTATTCACAGCTGTACTTCTTCAGAAGCCAAGACATAATTTCATTTCAAGAAGTCCAACAACATCAATAACATATATTACTCACGACATAACTTATACAGAAGTCGAAATATCATGTACATTCAAGAATTCCAACAGTATCCTTTTCAACAAGTGAAACAGCAAGGTATCGACGGAAGTCTGAATCAAACAAGAAAACAATTCATGGACTCCCACAAAGCCGAACACGTATATTAGCCTTGCAAGCATTTCTACGAAATCTAACCGAAATGCAAAACACAGCAAGATAATTCAACAGTATGAAACAAAATGCACACCCATCAAGGGTTCATTTGAAAAATCGAGCCAGTAAGAAGATACAACAACTAATTCTTACAAAGCTACCTTAAAAACCAACTGAACCCAAAAATCATCTGAACAGAGTTGTTCTAATGAAATCATTTGAAAGAAAGCAAGATTTTTAAAACTTAGGACCTAACATGCTGCAGTAACATTGCTTAAAAATTTGAAGAAGACCTCGAAAGAGCTCGAGCCTTCTCCTCTTTTCCATGTTAGATTCAACAACAATAATTTGTTATTTCCATGCCTTATAAACTTTCCTTGACAAAAGAAAAGAGCTAGTTATTCTCATAGTTTCCATGCAACACCAAGTAGGCTGTGCAAAGAACCAGTGATCAAACAAAGGAAACCGGAGCACATGAAAAACCAAATAAACAACCAGTTTTCCTTTTTGCATGTCTTCCCGAGAAATCCGAGCTCGGAGACCGAGTTCATTAATTGCATTAACTCCAAAATTCCCACTCAACCTCCATTGCCACCGACCGCCATAGTTGGCGATGGACAATTGCAAATCAAAGACCATTTCCAAATTTGGCGACTCTGCCATGTCGGCCTCACTAGCTGTTTGAAACCTCCGCTAATTCCTTGTCCTTCATGCTTATCCATCCCATTTAATGCCATAGAAACTGCCGCCCATGGCTCACACCCCTTCATAGGTCCCTTTCCTCCATGTTCATTAGTTAGGTTAGAAACATAGGTTAGAATTTAAGGTGATACTTAGTCTAACCTCCTTAGCGCTAGGTCACTAACCTTAGAACATTTAGTTTATAGTTTAGGCCTAGGTTAGATTAGCACTAATCTAACCCATAGGTTATTAACCTTAATAAATCCAGTTTAGGTCTAACATTTAGAATGTTCAGAATAAGAACCAACAGATATACATTCCCGTAATGGATTCAATCCAGTACTGATAATAAGCTAGTAGTATAAATGTATCTGAATTTATTACCTGGCCCACGATCAAGACCTTCCTGATATTACGATATCGGGAACCAATTCATTTAACATGATCAGCCTGAGTTAGACTCAAATAGCTTATTCAATGCATTCAGACCTTGCAACCTACGTAAGGTCTATAATTTTTGTTTATCCCGAATAAACTTAAAGCATCTCTTGGATCAATGCCATTGATCCAAGGCTGAGTCTTATAGATGGATAAATCCACAATTCATTCCAAGATTAGATTAAACTCAGGTGCAAAATGAAAGAAATAAAAGAGTCCAATCATATTCCGACTCAGTCAAAGATCTTCAATTGCAAAGAAGATACAGTCCATATCAAGCATGACTTCACAATCAAAGGAACACATCCTTTTACAGAAGAAATCATATATCAACACTTGAATGCTCAGGAGGAAGTAACAACAGTTCAGAGTGTTACATGCTTCCCTCCTAAAAGATTCATCGTCCCGATGATTACATATTCGATTAACCTTCAGGTCAACCAATTTATTAGTTCACAAAACAATGCGACTATTTCCAACTTGAATAGTTCCAGAAATCAATGTCACAATACATTTTATTCAACCTGAATAATGTTTGCCTCAATCTGGCTTTCATATAAACTTGAAAAAGATAAGTTCATGTAAAAAAATGTTTTGTCAATAGATTTCATCCTGTTGAAAAAGAAAAGGAAAAGCAATTTGCATTTCTTCCAGATTTTCCCAAGTTGCACTTTCTTCATTAAACTGGTCCCACTGGACCTTACATTGTTGTATTTCACGATTTCTCAAATGCAATTGGTGAGTTTCCAGCACTCGTGTGGGTTTAACCACGATTATTCCTGGGTCTTGGACCTACAAGGAATTCCAATTTAAGACATGTGACAAATTTGAAATGTATTTCTTAAGAAAAGAAATATGGAAAACATCATGCATGCGAGATAAAGCAGGTGGTAATGCTAATCGATAAGCTACGGGTTGATTACTTTGACAATCTCGAAAGGTCCCATGTAACAAGGTGATAACTTGGCAGCCTTACCAAAAGTTATAGAACTCTTTCTGGGTTTAACACGAAGAAAAACCTTCTCACCAAGCTCAAACCTTTGATCAACCCACTTAAGGTCAACATAGCTCTTCTGCCTATCCGCTGCTTCCTTTAATCGTTCACGAATCAGCTTAACTTGCTGTTCCATTTCAGTGAGGATCTCTGGTCCAATTACCACTCTATCCTCAACACTATCCCAACTAACAGGGGTTCTGCACTTTCTTCCATAAAGTGCTTCAAATGGTGCCATTTTAAGAGATGAGTGATAAGTGTTGTTGTATGCGAATTCAACTAATGGAAGATACTCTTCCCATTTATACTGTTGATCCATGCAATACATTCGCAACATGTCTTCCAACACCTGATTTACTCTCTCAGTTTGTCCATCCGTTTGGATGATATGCAAAACTGAAGTTTGGTTTCGTTCCAAAAGCAGTGTAGACACCAAATTTGTGTCTTACGACACCCTGTGCCCCACATCTCATTTCAAAACCTAACCTCATCACCTAAACCTTACACAATTATTTATTAATTAACTTATAATTAATAAATCCACATCACCATACCTGCCACCTCATTTTGCCACCTCATCATGACCTAGTCTTAACCCTAAACTAACCTAATTAAGACCTATAACTTGGTCCACATCCACACCCATGGCTAATTACTCCTCACCCGCACCTAAAACCAACCTCATAATGACTTGACCAAGCCCACAACTAATCCCTTGGGAGAAAAGGAGGGAAAGCTGGCTATTTTACCAAAAATAGCCCACTTTGACCTGACCGATACCGGTTCCTACTCGACCACCGTCGGTTGCGTAACTACCATCGGTTCCCTGTAAATGACCACTTCCAACCAAAAACAAGGGATCAGATTTTCATTTGATCAAGAAGAGGAGAAATCATTGAAAGAATCCAGATTTTGCTTGGCCGAGCAGAGACAAGTGAAGAAACAAGAAGAGTTTGCAGAGAAGGACATCAAGCCCAAGACTGCAACTGAATAACCAGACCAGTGACACTCATCCGAGCATCAGAAGAGGAGATAGCTCATCTTGGATTGTCAGATCATCCTATTTGAGCCCTGTCTTCATCATCACAGTCCTGGAACCTGCATCTTCATCAGGAACGAGTAAGTAGTGTCTTGTATGTTTCTAAGCACCATTTCTTGAGCCTGTGGATTGATAGTAATTATAAGCTCATTCCTAGATCTACCACCTACCAGCACCCTGCACTTAACCTTCATCCATACATCCTTGTATTGCCCAGAAGACCATTTTATCACACTCTGAGTCTTCCCTGTCCTCTCATTATTCCCCTCAGCCATCCACCAGTCTTAATAACCCCACAATCACCCTGCAACCAACCTCTATCTAGAAGCACCTAGATTGCTGACCCTACCGGTGTCGTTTATCCCCATCTCTTGCAATGCGGTTCTCTAACATGATCGGTTATCCAAAGTGACCGACATTGGTCACTGTGACTTATACCCCAAAACCTTCCTCTCGCCTATTTGTCACCTAACAACCTCAGATCCAGTCTGGTTTATCCCTGTAACTCAACCTGAATGTATCAACGACCAGTAACCGAACAAACAACGTGACTTTTTATTATTGATAGTTTAGCCTCTATTGCTTTGTAACGAGGTACCTAAATCGTGATTTTGCAATAGCTTTCTTTGTTATCATTTGTGTTAATTCGTATTAAAAGGGGAACTGACCACCTTCGAAAGGAAGTTTTATATTTCCTGGGCCTAAGGCAGCTCCCTCATTTATTGTCTAATTAAAATCTGGTGGTCTTGTATTCTTACTTGCAGGTAGTCCTTCCAAGACAAAAAGGAGTTCTTCGCAGTCAATCTGATCTTTCTCTACGGTACGTGCACACCATCTCAACATTCAACAGGTATTCCTCCTAGCCCTAACCCTTATCTGTTTCTCAAAGGAATGAAAGGATAGAAGCAATTCTATTCCACAGAGCCAAAACATTCCGTGCGAAACATCACCATCAAGATGAAATCCTTGCTGTTCCTTTACCTTTACCCATCAAGGAATTAACTGCCTAGATTTCTCTTCTCACAGATGAGCCTTCTTACACCACATCCTTGCAAGACTGTGAGCAGATGTTATCTAACTTATCTATTTCCCAAACATCTCCTTCTACCATTCTTACTGTACAAGAGGAAGGCTCGCCACTTCTTTTGTCATCCTTAGATGAGAAACCTCTTGCACCGACATCACCACATTCTTTAAACATGACGGATCCTCTCAAACACGCCCTCCTACCTATTAGTTCTTCATCGCCTAAATCTTTTCAGTGACCGGTTGACCTCTTAACACCCATTGATATAGTGCCTCATCTACCCCCTGTATCACACCCACAGTGGACTGGAATCACAACCCACCTTTCTTCCATACAAAAGTTCCTATTCACATGTGAGGACTGTCATTCCCCAGAAGATAGACAGGTCCTATGGGAATGTTTGAGTATGCCATATTCTACTCAAATGCAGATGACCGATCCAGATGCCTCTACCATATACCCGAAGTGTTTACAGAAGCTTAAAATGCCTATGTCCTCATCTTCACCCCCCTCATCTCTACCAAATACCTCATTCACTTCTATTAACCTAACCAAATCTTCCCCTACGCTTGGGACCTCACCAATACCCAGTCTAACACACCCACCTAAGCAACTTGATTTATCTAAAAATAAAGCTGTCCATCCCATTAGGAGACAGACTCAATCTCCTCAATCTATGCCGCTATCACAACTAAAACCCTCGTCGTCACACCTACCTTCCATATTGGGACCCCATCCCTCTACCTTGCATCAATATATCATACCTCCTACGTTTTCTTTAAAGCGACCTATGCCTTCTGCACCCATACAAAAATCCAAGGGTATAGCAACACCGTCACCCCGTGTATCCTGTCCACCTATCAACCCTAAACAAATTCCATCATCAAAATATTTGTTTTCTGTCACTCCTATTTCTCTGTGGTTGTTTTCTGATACCACATCATCTGTGGCCTCATCATCCAACCAGCTAAACATAGCTTCTGCGTCAAAGAAGCCACGTTTAGTTAAAACCCATTATCAAAACTCCTTGGCTAAACCACCACCCATACAAACCAACCATACCATGTCATCACCAGAATCGACCCAGTCAATAGCCTCCTCTTCCTCTGACTTTGACCCACTCAAAGGGTCTTACGCCAAAATCCTTGCTATGTTGGTAGAAAATGCAAACATTTCCCTACCCCCACTTCGACCTTATGATCCATCTAAACCTCGAACTATAGGTTACGATGAGTCTAAAATCTGCACTTACCACTACACACTAGGACATGACGTAGAGGGATGCAAAGTGTTGAAATCTATACTTCGTCAGTCACCTCTCTCAGATAGAAAAGTTAAGAAAGATAACTTAAGAAGAGAGAGAGACCTTTAGCTTCAATTCCCTCTCCTATACCACCTGTCCCCACCTCACCAAGATCTATCATTATTACAGCCCCACCTCTCGAAGACCATGACCTATCCCTACCATCTTCCTCCTCTCGTATTCACGAGATCAATATGATTAGTGTTGCTACTCGAGGGCAGAAAAACAATGGGAAAGTGAAAGAAAACACACCTGCGGCATCTCTTTCTCCATCCACCATCCCGATGGCACCACCACCTAAAGTGGTTATTCACGGACCCACCTATCCCGTCTCTAATGGAATTGCCCACCGAACCATGATCAAACAGCTTCACCAATCGCCTATAAAAATGACACTGTATGATCTCATTCAGACTTCTGAATCTCATCGACAAGCTCTCATTGAAATCCTTCAAGGGATAGAGGTATTACCTAATGAAACCTTTCCTGTTACCTCTATTCTAACACCTAATCACGTTGCTTCGCTCACCAAACAATCTATCTCCCCAACCACTTCGTCTGCATGCACGTGCAGCCGCTCTTGTCGGTTTCTCAAGATAAAATTATTGACTTTGGTACAAAGATCCCACCGCGATCTTTTAATCTCACTTACGTTCGGGACATTCAGGTACGTCGTGTTATGATTGATGGGGGCGTTAGCATAAACATCATCTCTTCAAAATCCTTCCAACAAATGAATATCCCTTATTCTAGCGCATGTGTGCCAACCCCATCATGTTGCGGTCATTCAATGATGCTATTACTTCTACCTTAGGCACCGTGATCCTTAACATTCGTGTAGGGCCACGCACTTTACCCGAACTCTTCTATGTCCTTGAGGGAGAGTTCCAATACAATATGTTGTTAGGCCACCCTTGGATCTGGGCTATGGGATGTGTTCCTTCCACCTTACATAGATGCATAAAATTTGAGTACGAGGGGAAGTCCTACACCGTAAAAGCTGATCCTCCCCCCTTCAAAACCTGCAATATGTTGTATCGCCCTAATGATGTGCTTGTACTAGTCAAGACACCCATTCATCCAACCCAACCATCCACTTCAACCGCACCTACACCTTCAACCAATGAAACCGCCGTCACAAATACTACTTCCTTTCCTGCGCAGATAACATCCCAACCTCCGACCCCTTAGTATATTTTTTTCAACGCCTTACGTTGGGGGAGTACCGCCTATATAACATTAGCTCTTTCCATACCCCGCAGGAGTACAGACATTTATATGCGCATCCTACCTACGACCAAGTCGCGTGGGGGAGGTAATCTCTTATGGACGACCCCATTGCGCACTTTTGACCTAACGTATGGGGGTGTTGACGCATCCTCCATTACCCCTGAACCTCCTCTTGGTGTGGTTCCCTTCCAATCTGATTTTCAATACTTGACAAATCATCATTTTGCCCTCACCTTCTTGACTCGCTGTGCTTGGAAAGGCTTTGGTTTTGGTCTTTATGAACAAGGCCGACATACACTCATTCCCGTGACTACATGCAAACACAATGATCGTAGTGGTCTCGGTTTTCCTGAAACACTTACACTAGAGAAACCTCGTGTCAGTTGTATCCTGGAAGATGACGATGTCACCCCTACCAAACCATCATCACCCATTTTGCCATCATCACCCACAGAGTCGATAGACCCTGAATCTATCCCTCCTAACTTTTTTTTTTCATAAATGCTATCTTCCTAGGTCCTCTCACTTATCAACGTGATAATGAGGACCCATCTTCTCTTCCCCTTCTATATCCAGACATGATCAAAGAGGATTCACCTTCGATTAATGTTGTTGAGTGCCAAGATGATGACTCCATCCTCACTTACCTTGGTGCGGATGACTCCTATATTCAACGCGCCTTACCGTCAGAAACTCAAACCATGTTGAATGAGTTGACTATAGAAATCAACATCCACACAGAGGAGGATCCTCACATTGTGAAGATCGGACAATCCCTTAACACATCAGAACAAGCTGCCTTTACTACCTTTCTCCGTACCCACAACCAAGCTTTCGCTTGGTCTTATGCTGACATGCCAGGAATTGATCCTGCCATTGCTGTCCATAACATCACCCTAAACCCCGATTCCAAACCAGTCAAACAAAAATGAGAAAAATACATCCACGCATTGCCCTCTTGGTCAAAGAAGAGCTTCAACGACTCCTTTCTATTTCCTTCATCTTGCCTATTGACTATCCTCAATGGATTTCTAACATCGTACCTGTCACTAAAGCAACGGGGACTTCGATATGCACATGATTTCGAGACCTTAACCTCACTTTCCCCAAGGATGACTTCCCCCTCCAAAGTATTGATTAACTTGTTGATCTCATTGCGGGCCATGAAATTCTTTCTCTCATGGATGGCTTTTCGGGATACAATCAAATTTTGGTAGCCCCGCTAATCAACATAAAACTACCTTCATAACTCCTTGGGGAACCTTCTATTATCATGTCATGCCATTTGGCCTTAAGAATGCTGGTGCGACCTATCGTGCGGGCTATGACTTACATTTTTCATGACATTATGCACACTATCCTTGAGGATTATGTTGATGATCTTCTTGGCAAATCTAAACATCGTAGTGAACATCTCGATGTTTTAACGATTATTTTCGATCACCTCTTACAATATTCGGTCTGGCTTCAACCAAAGAAATGTTTCTTTGGTGTTCTTTCGGGAAAAATTCTTGGCTTTATCGTCTCTTTGCATGGCATTGAGGTCGATCCATCTCAAGTCAAAGCTATCCTAGAAATGCCCCCACCCAAAAACCTCAAACAATTGTGTAGTTTGCAGGGTAAACTTCAATCCATCTGGCGTTTCATCTCCCAACTCTCGGATCGATGTCAACCTTTCCATCACCTTCTTAAAAAGGACATTTCCTTTCAATGGAGCGAAGAGTGTCACCAAGCCTTTGAATCTCTCAAAGCCTATCTCTTGCAGCCACCCGTACTTATCCCACCTCAGGATGATTGCCCTTTCTACCACTGACCATGCTATAGGAGCCATGCTCACACATCGGGACTCGGCACGTCGAGAACAAGCCATTTATTATATAAGTCATACTCTTGTGGATTACGAGACTAGGTATACACATGTAGAAAAATTGTGCCTAGCCCTATCATTCGTAGCCACCAAACTCCAACATTACCTCCTGAATCACAAAACTTTTGTCATCACCAACACGGACCCCATTCATTATATGTATACCAAACCACATCTAAACCAACGCATCACCCAATGGCTTATGCTCCTCGCTGACCTCGACCTTGAGTTTGTACAACAGAAGTCAATCAAAGGACAAACTATTGCGGACCAACTTGCGGAGGCCCCTTTACCTGGGGAACAATTTACCAATTTTAATTTCCCCGACGAACTCATCGCCACTCTTTCACTCAGGGAAGAGTCATATCCAATGACCCTCTTCTTCGATGGATCCAAATGCCAGTGCGACGGAGGGGCTGGCGTTGTTCTCATTCCTCTTGATCTTTGAGCCTATGCCTCTTTCATTCCGGCTCGATTTCCCCTGCACTAATAATACAGTGGAATACGAGGCCCTTGTTTTGGGTCTCCAGGTTGCGTTACACTTAGGTGTCAAATCTATTAATATTTTTGGCGACTCTCAATTGGTAGTCAATCAAGTTATGGGCATCTACCAATGTAAAAATGAGGAACTTCAAAAGTACAAACATTACGTGGATTCACTTTTGACCTCATTTACTCGTTATTCTATCCAGACCATTCCCCGCTCCACTAACAAATTTGTGGATACTATGGCTTGCTTAGCCTCACAAATTCCTGCCTCACCAACTGACTCTGACATATTCGTCTTGGTCCAACAACTCTTTTCCCCATCTTACTCAGCCTTCGGTTGTTTGTATGATAAATAATGTGTCTGCTAATTCGCAGGATACCTGGTACCACCAATTTCACGACTACCTTACAACCTCTATTCTCCCACCTGACCTAACTAGTACCGGAAAACGTGCTTTTCTTAAACATGTTTCTCATTATGTCGTCATGGGGGGACTCCTTTATAAACGTGGCTTTGATGGTATCCTCCTTCGATGTCTAACCGGCACAGAGGTCACCTATACCATCCAATAGGTCCATGACGGTATTTGTGGCGGACATTTTAGTGGCCTTGCTATGGCTAAATGAATCCTTCGCCTAGGTTATTATTGGCCTACTCTTAATAACGACTGCTACGAATATGTTAAGCATTGTGTTATGTGTCAACAACATGCCAACCTTCAACATACTCCTAGCCATCCGCTACAGGTCGCACGAGATCTTTGGCCTTTCTCACAATGGGGTTTAGACCTTATTGGTGAGATTCACCCACCCTCTTCACAACGTCACCATTGGATTATCACAGCAACCGAATATTACACAAAATGGGTGGAGGCCATTCCACTCATTTCAATCAAAAAAGAAAAAAAAATTGAATTTGTTAACCATCACATTATCTGTCGTTTTGGTATTCCTCATCGCCTAATAACAGATAATGGTAAATCTTTCAAAAATAAGTTGTTACAAGACCTTTGTGACAACTTTGGTACCAAACTTAGTTTCTCATCACCTTACTATCCACAGGCCAATGGTCAAGTTGAATCTTCTAATAAAACCCTAACCAAAATCCTCATGAAAGTTGTTAATGATTCTGGAAGAAATTGGCATGATCACATTCCCTTTGCCCTTTGGGCTTATCGTACTAGCATTCATACCTCCACTAATGCCACACCATTTTCTTTGGTATATGGTACTTAGGCTATCTTTCCTCTCAAAATACAAATACCCTCTCTCAGAATATCTCTTCAGGATATTCTCACCAATGATGATTTCCGCCAAGAGCGGTTAGCCCAATTAGAGCTTCTTGACGAGCGTCATCTTACGGCTCTTGACCACCTTCAAATCTATCAAAAACGCATCAAGCGTGCTTATGATAAGTGACTTCATGAGCATACCTTTAAGGTTGGTGATCTTGTCCTCAAAGAGAATCAACATGTAACCAAACTAGAAAAGAGCAAACATGGAAAATTTGCTCCTAATTGGATTGGGCCTTACATTATCACTCATACTTATGGATCAGGCACTTATCGTTTAGCTTCACTTAATGGTAAACCTGAGCCTGAGCCCCTTAATGCCTTGCATCTTCGACCATTCTACTGTTGAAATTAGTGTTATATCACTTCTTATCTACCTTACGCTCGTCCCTTGAGCTCATTTACCACCGCATACACTTTGTTTCTTACATCTCAAAATCAAATCAAGCTCACATGGTTTGATTATCACCTCCCCTTAAAAGATGCCTTCCCCTTTTTAGTCTAGTCCATGACTTCAAAGTATCAAAATAACACATTCTTAATTAAAACACTTATGGGATTTTCTTGAGTCAAACTTCCTACAAAACTAGATGCTTTATGCCCAACGGACATCTAGACCTCTAAATTATACAATAGACTGCTCCCTTGAAGGACAGCTATATGCCAAACTATTGCTACTATTATATATAGACTGCTCCCCCGAAGGACAGCTATACATAAACACCGCATCTGCTACTATAAATAGACTGCTCCCTTGAAGGACAGCTATACACAGTCAGCCTTTATCAGAAGCTTCTCGCATTGATCAGCTTCGTGAAGACCTCAAGAACAACAAAATACATATCCCATGTAGACTTCCCGCATCGATCAGTCTATATCCAGAAAAATAAAATAAAAATAAAAGCAGTATTTCAAAACACTTTTGAGTCATGGACTTGTCTATTTAGGTTTGGTTCTCTTTTGTCAGAATAATCATCTTATAATAAGTTCTCTGCACCCTCACCCACATCAACCACCTCACCTCACCATTTTTCAAAGCAACAAAACTCAAGGGACATGACGTATATCTGATATATTGTGATTATACCACTCTTTTCACCTATCGACTTCTCACCTATGCAAGGTACCTAGGGACTCAAGCTCATCCTACATTAATATGTGGTTTGTTTAGCTCTTCTCAACTATGGGACACTCTGGCCTCTTTTGCTCGACTCTAGGATTGTGTGTTGACCTTAATCAGGACACGATTCCCTACTACTTGGGTATGCTAACTTTCGCTTCACCTATACCTACACCAACAACATTACCCTACCAACACCAACAACATTACCCTACCAATGTCAATTTTTTTACCAACCAACAAATTGCCTAACCACAACAAAATTTCCCAATTCACCTCTCTTTGGTCCTAAGGAGAACTACTTGGTCCGAGGCTCTTCCTTGCTTTGTGCAATGGGCTATGTAGGCAGCACTTAGGAGACATGGGGTCTCCCAAGGTTAGCTCAACCATCCCCTACCATGTGTTGTAAATATAAATATTTTTATTGTGTATTTCTATTTGCCAACATTCATCTTTATCCTTTTTCAAACAAAACAAAAACAACATTCAAAAAACAACCATTCTTATTATTATCATCACTCAAAACCACATACATATTCAGTTTTATTTAAGATGTTAAACAAATACAT
This sequence comes from Taxus wallichiana var. yunnanensis, assembly GCA_018340775.1. Lineage (NCBI taxonomy): Eukaryota > Viridiplantae > Streptophyta > Pinopsida > Cupressales > Taxaceae > Taxus > Taxus wallichiana. Next base: position 562,013,860 of record CM031243.1, on the reverse strand, counting down.
CTTCTCTATCATCGACTCGTAGGTCGGCATCCTTATTTATTCTTATATTCCTATGAAATTCACTTAGACCCTTGCACCTCCTCCCAAATTAGGTGGTGATCGTGATCGTCGATGCCCCTCAGTTGGCCTCTCCATCCTCAAAGGTGCCACTGCCATTGGTTCCTCCCATTGATCCGCCAACATCTCCTGTAACATATAAATACGTCCTCTCGCGTGGAGAAATCTTGCCTCCAGTCTCTCCACTCATAACTGTGAAACCTCTAACAATCCCATTGTCTCATTCACCTATGTTTGAAGCTGGTGAGCCAAATCCTGCAGATGATCTCTCTCCGTTGTAATCACAGCTATGTCTGGGTGCTCACGTGTACCTCGCAGCTCTGCTACCCACCATACTCTATAGGCCTCTGTCGTTCCCGCATCCATTACCCTACGATCGGGCTGCTATCTCTTCTGGCCCTTCTGGAGGTGTAGGCCGGGGAGGTGAGAATGTTTCCTTGACGTCGATCCTCATGTATGGTCTATATGTCATAGGTATATCCTGAACGAACCCAAATTGTCGCCGCACGCGATCTAGAGGAATCCTCTCGTACTCACCCGGCCATGCCCCGTGATCCATCTCACCGCTCTACACCCCTCAACTCCTCAGCTATGTGCTCTGTCACCATATAGTTCCCGTAAGGCCTCCAAAAATATCCACAATCGTCACCATCTCCCATACCTGTCTATAATACTCGATGTCATCTATCACGGCCTGGGATCTCGCTTCTTGTTCTGTCTGGACCCATCATCTGAATCCCAACCTTTGCACTCCTACCTCTCCCGACTCGATGGGTCAGCCTATTAGATGCACACAAACAATATGCTCATAGGCCCAACAATGTAATAAGTATGAACAATCCAGTGTCGTCCTGTGTTTTTGCTTGCAGGCCCATAAACCCCTATATAACTCTGCCAGATATGCGGGTGCCCATGCGAAAGTCACACTCATTTCTATCATTTCCCAAATAACACTCATCAACGCTTTTGGAAATCTTCCCCCTTCCCCCTTGGCAATGCATAATACCCCACCGCTATCATTAATATCACGGCCAACCTTTTTCCTCGGGGTGTGTTGCATACATTGTACCATACGTAAATGATAAACCTTGCTTTGTGTCAAATCTCGTGCAATGAACCGAATCTTGCTATTATCACCAGTAACACCTGATACACTATTTTTCCTATCATTGGGAGTCTCAAAATATGGAACACATCTTCCAAAGTCACTTTGTAATCTACCCTGCTGTGGCGGATATAAGGTATTCTTTTCTGGATTCCATCTTTTAATCAACGCCTCGCAACATAGCATGGTTACGTGCGATTCTTGAATAATAGCAGATTCCACTTAACCCCAAACAATTTATCAATGCCCATTCAGTTGGTGTTACATCCGCTTGGATTCATGACAACAACACTGGCACAGTATCATTCATCCTTAACCCTGCTTCTACCTGCATACATCAAAATGACACATAATTATTCACAAGAACAAATCTCCACGGGTTTTTTCTCAAATTCTGGAAACTCTTACAGTGACCGATATCGGTTATGAATAACCGATACCGGTTTGCTAACCGATACCGGTTATTTCTAAACGATACCGGTCACTGTCAAAAATATACCTACCCTGCTTAAAACATACACCTACGATAATTATTTTGCCCGTTTACTCCTATTTATACCTAAAAACATACGTGACCACCCTGTTTACCTACCCCATAGCACTCACCCCATCCCCAACCCTTTCCTATCACCTTTTCTTTCTCATCTTTACCCACTTACACTTCTCTCATCCTATTCACAAAACATGCAAGAATCAAATTACAACCAAACAGTTTACCTCTCGGGATGCAGCAGCTTGGGGCGGAACATGTCTTCCCCCTCGTCCCTGCCTGCTGGATGCTTCTCCTCGTTCAGCCATGTTCACCACCCTCATCAAACATAACTTGTCTTTACGCCTTCGAATCTCAGCCCACGCTCACTTCACCTATCTCTTCCCTCCTTATCACTCAAATTCTTTCATGCAATTACCTGTAGCAGTTGTCAAACAGTGTCGCATTCGCATATTTAACTTGTTGCATGACTCTAAAAATAAGAATGCTAAAAATAAGAACTTAAGTTGCCAACCAAGCAGTTCTATTTTTAGGAAAATAATTCTTGCATAACCGATATCGGTTACATAACCGATATCGGTCATATAGCTACCGACATCGGTTACATAACCGATATCGGTCATGTGCCCCCTTGTTGCTTAAACCTAAGCCGTTTCTTCATTTTTGCAAATTTTTGTGGCGCCCGTCCCTTTTTCCTGCATAAACAACACCATTATCTATAATTTTTCATTAAATCCATATCTCATCACAATTTCATCAACATCATCTATCCATATTACAAAAACAACCAAGCCATCAACAAACGATATCAAACACCATCAATATATAAACCATGTGGATCAAACTCATCATACATTAAATATCACAAACCATCGACAAAACACTTAACACATTTTAAACATAGCATGTGGGTCAAAATCATCATATCTATACATCAAAAGTTTCAAATATACAATGTACCCTGCATAGGGGCCTCTGTGATCTCATAATAATACAAAGCCGACACGCAGGCCGTAAACAACTGTCAAAATATCGACTCGGCTCGCAGGCCGGTCTCTCATATCAAAAATATACTCGGCTCATAGGCCGGTATCAACGGTACAACCCGTACTCGGCTCGCAGGCCGGTATATACAATAAATGAATAAATAAATGAAAGAATCATATGTGGGCATGCAGGCCTCTCTATACATATCCGGTTCGCAGACCGGTGCCTCTATCTAATATCCATCTACAAACAAAACATCTCTCTCTCGACCCAAGGATGTCTCAACTCTCCCCACCACCCTCAGCACCTCTCCCTGCGGGTCCCCGGCCTGCTCCCCTCCTCCTGCCACCGACCCACCGATCAGTGCAGCAGCACCACCCTGGGATCTCTGACTCCGCGAGGTCTCGGCTCTGTGCGCTGCATATGGCTGATAGTCAGCCCCGGTACCATCTAGGACGTCCTGATAGTACCGGGCCTCTACTCTCGCCTCCATATAACGGGCCCGTGCCACCAAAGCTATTGGGGCTGGTCCCCCGACTCCTAATACCATCAAGCCCCGTCCTACCAAGACACCCCGTGCTGTATCTGGGGTGCGGTGGTGGTGGTACCGTGCTTATGGCTGTGCCGGTGGTGGTGCCTGCACTGTGCTCGTGGCTTTGGTGCCACTTTGGTGGTGCTGTGGTGGTACACACTGTGTGTGGTGCTCGTGGCTAGACTCGCACTTTGTGCTGTGCTAATTGCCCCTGTAGGACACTGCTCGTGCGTGTGCATGTGCAGAGCAAGCTGCCTCAGTAATAACTCATTTGTACCTTTCCCCGAGTTGGTCCCTCTCTGCTCTAACAGCTGCCAAGTATGGCTATGCGGGTTGTGCTCTCCTCACGGCTCTCTCCCCTGCCCACCATACCAAAATGATCTCAGTACACTGCATCATCCATCAGCGTATTGTCTTCCTACTGCTCTCTACCCAATCTGGGTCCATAGGCTGTGGTGCAGGTAGTGGAGCCTCTACATCATCCCTCCGGTACTGAGGGAAGGGAGGTGGCTCATCCTGTTGTAGCCACGACTATCATCGTATACTCTCCGGGGGTATCCGCTCATACTCTCCCGGCCTCGTCCCGCTATCCGAATGTATATTGGATCCACCGCACCGTGATCGGGCTCCTCATGCGGGCTGATGACCTCTCGTAATGCCTCCATACAATATCCGGGTAGTCACACCCTCTAATACATGCCAGTAATATGCTACATCCCGTCCGGCAAGAACTACCCATGGCTGGCCCACGACCCCGACCACCTCTCTCGAAAGCCATATCACAGAAATCACCTATGGCCTCAAGGCCGTTGGGGCAGCCCTCTTCAAGTTGAATGCATATGATATGCTCATATGCCCAATGTGTGTAACAAAACATAGAGCAAATCCCGAATCACCTCATCCGGCGGTAGCCCCACAGCTCTCGGTATAACTGCACCAGGTATACTGGTGCCCAAGCATAACATGTATGCTCCTCAACCATCTCATGTAATACCCCCATCAGCGCCCATGGAAAGCGGCCTCCCTCTGAGTCCGGGAGGGTGAAGCATGTAATGCCAATCATCATCAACATGGCAAGCCGTGTCTCATGTCGGTGGGCACGATACATATCCCCATAGGCGATGCTCGCGCTGTGATAAGTCAATAGCGCGGCTGCATCCCCGAATACCTGTAAGATGCTGTCCATGGCTATCTCTGCATCCACCTGGAAGACTACCTCTCCATCGATCGGTAATCTAAGGATGTGATACACATCCTCCAATGTAATGGTCATCTCTCCAGTCGGGAGATGGAACACATTGGTCACCGGATCCCATCTCTCGATGAGGGTGACCATAAGACTATGATCCCTCTCTATCGCCCTATAACGCTAGGGGACTGCATGAGTCCCACTCGCGCATGATGGCCCGGGGCCGCCGCGGACACGTGTGGCTGCATCCATCTCAACAACGGGGCATCCTATCCCACATAGTCAGCTGCTGATGTGCCTGCACAAATCACCCACTTCATTAGACCTACCCTTTCAAACAACAACTACTTTACCCTTCTATACCCCCTTTTACCCACCCGACCACAACCCGACTCTATAACACACACCTACACCCACCTATTTTACCCTAAAAACTTTACGATATCCCCTTGCCTTATCTCACACCCTACCATTTACTCATCTCTACTCTCGCCATTTACCTATGCCCCTACCAATTTAACACCTCCCCATTCATGCCCAACACCTAATCTATCCGAACCGCACCAACCACACAATCGCCCCATTTTTCCCCCCACTCACCAATCAACCTTCCTATTAACCTCTACCCCTTCCCTCTTCACCCCCACAAACACAAAACCCAAACCACTAATACCCAAACACCCAAAAATAGCCCAAACAACCACCAAACACCCCAAACCACAAAGAAACCCAACCAACAAAATAAATATTCCTAATTAGGGACTGGTACCGGTCACCCATGACCGCCACCGGTCCCCTCTCCTTGACCGACACTGGTCGGCTCTGTCATGCGTGCGTATGGCTGATAATCAGCCCCGTACCATCTAGGACGTCCTGATAGTACGGACCTCTGCTCTCGCCTCCATATAACGGGCCCGTGCCACCAAAGCTGTTGGGGTTGGTCCCCCGACTCCTAATACCACTGGCCCCTGTCCTACCAGTACACCCTGTGCCTGTACCGGTGCAGGTGGTGGTACCGGTGCCTGTGGTTGTGCCGGTGGTGGTGCTCATGCACAATGCTGTCTTTGGTGCCCTTTGGTGGTGCTGTGGTGGTACTGCACTGTGGTGGTGCTGTGGCTAGACTGCACTGTGCTGTGCTAATTGCCCACCTGTAGGACACTGTGCATGTATGTGTAGTAGTGAAGCTGCCTGTAAATAACCGTACCTTTCCCCGAGAGTTGGTCCTCTCTGCTCTAACAGCCGCCAAGTCTGGCTATGCGGGTTGTGCTCTCCTCGCGGCTCTCTCCCCTGCCCACCATACCAAAAATGATCCTGTACACCCGGCGTCATCCACTGTATCGTCTTCCTGCCGCTCTGCTACCCAATCTGGGTCCATAGGCTGTGGTGCAGGCAGTGGAGCCTCTACATCATCCCTCCGGTACTGAGGGAAGGGAGGTGGCTCATCCTGTCGTAGCCCCAACTATCATCGTACCCTCTCCAGGGGTATCCACTCATACTCTCCCGGCCTCCGTCCCGCTATCCAGAATGTATACTGGATCCACCGCAACTGTGATCGGGCTCCTCCGCGGGGCTGATGACCTCTGTAAGGCCTCCATACAATATCCAGGGTAGTCACACCCTCTAATACGTGCCGGTAATATGCTACATCCCGTCCGGCAAGAACTACCCGTGGCTGGCCCACGACCCCCAGCCACCTCTGAAAGCCATATCTGTAAATCACCTATGGCCCTGGCTGCTGGGGCAGCCCTACTGGTCGAATGCATATGATATGCTCATATGCCCAGCAGTGTAACAAAAACGTAGAGCAAATCCCGAATCACCTCATCCGGCGATAGCCCCACGACTCTCGGTATAAGCGCACTGTGTATATCTTGGTGCCCAAGCATAACATATATGCTCCTCAACCATCTCATGTAATACCCCATCGGTAGCCCATGGAAAGCGGCCTCCCTCTGAGTCCGGGAGGGCGAAGCATGTAATGCCAATCATCATCACATGGCAAGCCGTGTCTCATGTCGGTGGGCATGATACATATCCCCATAGGCGATGCTCATGCTGTGATAAGTCAATAGTGCGGCTGCATCCCCGAATACCTGTAAGATGCTTTGTCCATGGCTATCTCTGCATCCACCTGGAAGACTACCTCTCCATCGATCGGTAATCTAAGGATGTGATACACATCCTCCAATGTAATGGTCATCTCTCTAGTTGGGAGATGGAACACATTGGTCACCGGATCCCATCTCTCGATGAGGGCGACCATAAGACTGTGATCCTCTATATTGCCCTATAACGCTAGACTTTGCTTTGAGTCCCACCTCGCGCATGATGGCCCACTCCGCCGCGGACACGTGTGGCTGCATCCATCTCAACAACGGGGGCATCCTATCCCGCATAGTCAGCTGCTGACGTGCCTGCACAAATCACCCACTTCATTAGACCTACCCTTTCAAACAACAACTACTTTACCCTTCTATACCCCCTTTTACCCACCCGACCACAACTTTGACTCTATAACACACACCTACACCCACCTATTTTACCCTAAAAACTTTACGATATCCCCTTGCCTTATCTCGCACCCTACCATTTACTCAGCTCTACTCTCACCATTTACCTATGCCCCTACCAATTTAACACCTCCCCATTCATGCCCAACACCTAATCTATCCGAACCGCACCAACCACACAATCGCCCCATTTTTCCCCCCCACTCACCAATCACCCTTCCTATTAACCTCTACCCCTTCCCTCTTCACCCCCACAAACACAACACCCAAACCACTAATACCTAAACACCCAAAACCACAGCCCCAACAACCACCAAACACCCCAAACCATAGCAAAACCAACCAACAAAATAAATATTCATACTCTCATAATACACTCTCGGCCTCTCTCCGAGCCTCCAGTCCTTTATCCAGAATGTATATTAGATCCACATAAGCTGTGATCGGGCTCCTCCACGGGGCTGATGACCTCTGTAATGCCTCATACAATATCCGGGGTAGTCACACCCACCTCAATACGTGCCCATTAATATACTACGTCCGTCAAATGAAACTACCCATGGGTGGCCCGGCTGACCACCTCACGAAAGCCATATCTGTAAATCACCTATGGCCTGGGTACCTTGTTCCAGGGCAGTCCCTCTTTTGGTTGAATGCATATGATATGCTCATATGCCGCTATATATGCCCCGGCGTGTGTAGCAAAAAAAGTAGTGCAAATGCCGAATCACCTCATCCGGTGATAGCCCCATGACTCTCGGTATAAGCTGCGCGAGGTATCTTTGGTGCCCAAGCATAACATATATGCTCCTCAGCGATCTCATGTAATACCCCATCGGGCGCCCATGGAAAGCGGCCTCCCTCGAGTCCGGGAGGGTGAAGCATGTAATGCCAATCATCATCAACATGGCGGCGGTGTCTCATGTCGGTGGGCATGATCACATATCCCCATAAGAAAGCAATGCTGCGCCGTGATAAGTCAATAGTGCGGCTGCATCCCCAAATACACTGTAAGAATCATGTCCATGGCTATCTGCATCCACCTAGAAGACTACCTCTCCATCGATGTCCCAGTAATCTAAGGATGTGATACACATCCTCTAATGTAATAGTCATCTCTCTAGTTGGGAGATGGAACACATTAGTCACGGATCCCATCTCTCGATGAGGGTGACCATAAGGCCGTGATCCCTCTATATTGCCCTATAACGCTAGACTTTGCTGAGTCCCACCTCGCGCATGATGGCCCACTCCATAGCGGACACGTGTGGCTGCATCCACCTCACGACAACGGGCATCCTATCCCACATAGTCAGGCTGGCGCCGATGTGCCTACACAAATCACCCACTTCATTAGACCTACCCTTTCAAACAACAATGACTACTTTGCCCTTACTATATCCCCTTTTACCCACCCGACCACAACTGACTCTATAACACACCTACACCCACCTATTTTACCTAAAAACTTTACGATATCCCTTGCCTTATCTACGCACTACCATTTCCTCGAACTTTACTCTCACCATTTACCTATGCCCCTACCAGATTTAACACCTCCCCATTCATACCCAACACCTAATCTATCCGAGACACACCAACCACACAATGCCCCATTTTTCCCCCACTCACCAATCAACCTTCTATTAACCCTACCCACTTCCTCTTCACCCCCACAAACACAAAACCCAACCACTAATGCCCAACACCCCGAAAAATAGCCCAACCACCACCAAACACCCCAAACCACGTGAAAGAAAACCAACCAACAAAATAAATATTCCTAATTAGGGACTAGTCTAGGTCACCCATGACCGCCGACAGTCCCCTCTCCTTGACACTGCGGTCGACATATGTGACAGCTACGGTCACCCGAAACCCACCCCTACCCCAAAATTTCTTGGTATTTGATGCCGGTCGCTTGGTGAATAGACATCGGTCACTAAAAATCAGGCTTTCGAACCCAGCTGGGTCCTTGAGGTCCACCCAAATCCTTTTTCCTATTTATACCTATTTACCCACCCAAACACCTAAAAATCTACCCACCCACCGCCGCACTTGCCCTCTTTCACCCATCTATCCTCTTCATTTTTCAAAAACTTCCAATTTATTCATTATTTTACCAAAACATGGATTCTACCCAAACCCTAAAAATAGCTTAACAACATCAAATTCACACCCATGAGGAGGTTTTGAACCTCTGGATGCGACGACACGTCGTAGCGTCAGTCGTAGGATGGGTAGTGGTGGTCCCGGCTAGTCAAGCACCTCAGGCTCCTCCACAGCTCTGCCATGGGCTATAAACTCTCCTCTCTTGGGTCCTCCACCAATCAAATGCCTCCTCCTCGCTTAGGGCCTGCACCAATCACTCACTTCTCCCTCAAATAGTGCCACCTCAGCCCGACAGACTCAACAATCTCACCACAAGACCTCGGACAACTAAAATTTGTTTTCAAATTGACAATATGACAATGATAAGCCGTATTTTTTTCTTTTTATAGGTTTTCGACCTATAACCAATCTAGGATTATATTGTTGCCTGAGAGCCTAGTATCGGTCCACCCTGGCGATATCAGTCATAGACAATCGATATCGGTTTTATCCCACCTCTTCCCGAATTTTTGCCCTTATTTACTAATCTCCCTTTCTCCACTGACATCACCTATATCACCTTGGTGAAAACCCTTTGTTAACTTCGCTTGGCCCGACCAGAAGTACCGTAACCCGAACCATGCGCCTTGCAGGCCACAGCCAATAATTTGGCCCAACCTAAGGTCCGTAACCAATAATTGCTGGCACCCAAGTAGGCCGTAACCTATCATATGGCCTTGACCAGAAGCGGAACCAACCATACGGCCCGGACCAAGTCACTGTGCTAACTAATTTGGCCCACCCCAGAGGCCGTAACCAACTCATTTGGCTTTGACCCAAGGCCGAATACCAACCCATTTGGCTTTGACACAAGGCGCGCACCCACCATTTGGCCCGACCTAAGGCCACACCATTAAATACCTCGTGACATAAACACAATACAATTTTATCCACCCATCATGTAGCTTTTTGTTATTCGAGCTCACTGTTCGTGTTTTAGCATGATTAGGGTCCTTGACTTGATCGATCGACCAAATTTGCCTAGACCAAGACCATGATGTTTATCTCAACCAAACCAACCATTTGGTACTTCCGAACATGCCTAAATGTTCTGTACCTTAAACCGTTATATCCACTTGGAGCTCACTTCCCCCATGCAGGATACAGGATTATATCACCCTTGTTTGGATAAACTATCGACCTTTGCTATGAATTGCTTGTTTTCTCTTCAAATCATGTACCACTGGTCACACTACTACATGTCAGCGTTAAGTCTTCTTCCTTGGACCTACCCCACCATCTTACCATTATCTAAGCACCATTTACCCTTTATCAACCTATCCTCCCGATTTCATGCTTTACCTCAATACATGCATGATAGATTTGAGGGATTACCTATACCATAACGAGGTAACCACTTCTTATTATTGTCGTCACGGTTTTAACAAGACAAGCTACCACGACAAGAAGGTGCTAATGTAGACACCAAATTTGTGTCTTACGACACCTTGTGCCCTGCATCTCATTTCGTGACCCTAGCCTCATCACCAAACCTTACACAATTATTTATTAATTACCTTATAATTAATAAATCCACATCTCCATACACCACCTCATTTCGCCACCTCATCATGACCTAGTCTTAACCTAAACTAACCTAATTAAGACCTATAACTTGGTCACATCACACCTATGGCTAATTACTCCTCACCCGCACCTTAAAACCAACCTCATAATGACACTTAAGGCATTGACTAATCCCTCGGGAGAAAAGGAGGAAAGGCTGGCTATTTTACTAAAAATAGCCGCTTTGACTGGCCGATGCAGTTCCTACTTGACCACCGTGTTACGGTTGCATGTATGTCAGCCGTGTTCCTGTAAATGACCACTTCAGCCAAAACCAATGGATCGGATTTTCATTTAATCGAGAAGAGGAGAAATCATTGAAAGAATCCAGGATTTGCTTGGCCGAGCGAGGAGACAAGTGAAGAAGCAAGAAGAGTTTGAAGATAAGGACATCAAGCCCAAGGCATGCAACTAAATAACAGTATGTAGTGAGCACTCGTTCGAGTATCGGAAGAGGAGATAGCTCATCTTGGATTGTCAGATCATCCTACTTGAGCCCTGTCTTCGTCATCACAGTCCTGGAACCTACATCTTCATCAGGAATGAGTAAGTAGTGTCTTGTATGTTTCTAAGCACCATTTCTTGAGCCTGTGGATTGATAGTAATTATAAACTCATTCCTAGATCTACCACCTACCAGCACCCTGCACTTAACCTTCATCCATACATCCTTGTATTGCCCAGAAGACCATTTTATCACACTCTGAGTCTTCCCTGTCCTCTCACTATTCCCCTCAGCCATCCGCTAGTCTTAATAACCCCACAATCACCCTGTAACCAACCTCTATCCAGAAGCACCTAGATTGTTGACCCCAGGTGTCGTTTATCCCCTGCCGTGGTGGTTCTCTAACATGATCGGTTATCCAGGTGAAACGGCATCGGTCAACTGTGACTGTACCCCAAAACCTTCCTCTACTTATTTTTCACCTATGAACCTCGGATCGATCACCGGTTTATCCTGTAACTCAACTTTGAATGTATCAGCGACCGGATAACTAAACAAACAACGTGACGTTTTATTATTGATAGTTTAGCCTCTATTGCTTTGTAACAAGGTACCTAAATTGTTATTTTGTAATAGCTTTCTTTTTATCATTTGTGTTAATTTGTATTAAAGGGGCCGTGATAGCCACCTTCGAAAAGGAAGTTTTATATTTCCTAGGCCTAAGGCAGCTCCTCATTTATTGTCTAATTAAAATACGGTGGTGCAGTATTCTTACTTGCGGGTAGTCCTTCCAGACAAAAGGAGTTCTTCGCGATCGATCTGATCTTTCTCTCTACAGTGCGTGCACACCATCTCAACATTTACAATTATTCCTCCTAGCCTAACCCTTATATCATTTCTCAAAGGAATGAAAGGATAGAAGCAAGTCTATTCCACGAGTAAGGAAACATTCCAAGTGTGAAACAAAATTTGTATTAAGCGTTTGCCAAAACCTTGACATCATTCTAGGATCTCTGTGAGATATAATCAGTTACAGTACACCATGTAACCTGAAAATTTAGGTATCACGAATCTTTTGTGCCTTTGGTGAATCATCCTTTAGATTTCCGGCGATGAAATGAGCTACCTTAGTTAGTTTATCCATAACTACCAGGATAACTTCATGTTTATTCCTGGACATAGGTAACCCCCTTGTACAAAGTCCATTGTTATTACTTGTCATTTGTCTTTGCGGTATCTTTATGAGGATATAATGATCTAGCGGTGTATATGTTCTACCTTAACTTGTGACATTCAGACAATGAGTTCTGAATTCAATGACATCCTTTCTCATACCTTTCCAAAAGTATTGTTGTTTCATATCAACAAGCATTTTTGTGATACAGGTGTCTAGAGAAAGGTGAATTATGAAATTCAACTATAACTTCTTTCTCAAATCATTCGGCATAGGTACATATACCTGTTTTCATAATCTGAAAATTCCTTCGTTATCAAAATGAAAACCTTTATAGCTTTCATCATTAGGTTACTGCGTAGTCTTTGCTTTTACTTCTTTGAAAGTAAATATCGGATCTCGAGGCACTTTTTTACCTCATCCTTAAAGCTGAGTTCTTAATGTTATAAGGCGAAATGTGCTTCCTATGACTTAGAGCATCTCTTTACTCTATTCTCTTTCCCTTTTATGTAGCTAATTTCAAAATCATATTGAGATAAAAAATCTAACCACCTTCTCTACATGTCATTTAGATTAGGATGAGTGAAAATATATTTCAGTCTAAGTGATCGGAGTTTTCAACTCAAAAGGTTTCCCAAGTAAATAGTGTCTCCAGGACTTGGCGTATGAACAATTGCAGCAAGCTCCAAATCATGTGGTGCATAATTCAGCTCATGTAACTTAAGTTTTCTACTTTCATATGTCTATGACTTGATCATTTTGTAACAAAACACCTCCAGGCCTTCCCACGAGGAAGCATCCGTTACACCGGTGATAAAGCTCCGATTAGGGTGCAAGTACAGCTAATATAGGTACGGAAGTCAAGCTGGATTTTCAGAATTTTGAAAGCCGCTTCGCACTTATCATTCCAAATAAATTTCTTATCCTTCTTACTGCATGATGAAGTTATCGGTGCATGACCACTTTAGAAAAATCCTTAACAAATTTTCTATAGTAACTTGATAAGACCCATGAAGCTTCTTACTTCCATTGCACATTCTTTTCAGTGCGAGGCCACTTAGTTATTGCCACTATTTTTGAAGGATCTACAACAATTCCTTCTTTACTAATGACATGACCCAAATAGTGAACTTCTGAATCAAAGAAAGAACATTTGGATAACTTACCATACAACTTTATTTTTCTCAAAATTCCCAAAACTATCTTGAATGCTCATTGTGCTCTCAACACTTTTAGAATAAATGAGAATATCATCCAGAATACAAGTACAAACTTGTCCAAATATTCTTGAAAAATATTATTCATTAAATTCATAAAAATTCTTGAGTGCATTAGTTAATCCAAAGGGTAGAGCAGTAGAATTCATAATGTCAGGTACCTTGTTTGGAAAGTTTTTATGAATATCTTCTTCTCTAATCGTTAGCATTGATAACCAAATCGAAGATCTATCTTAGAATAAACCTTTGCCCCATACGCATCATGCGATCAAATAAATCATCGATCCTTGGAAGTGGATATCTATTCTTGATTGTGGCTTTGTTCAACATCCAATAATCAATACCACGACCTAAGTGTTCCATCCTACTTTTTCACAAATATTACAGTGCTCCTAAGGTGAAACACTTGGTCTAATTAAACCTTTGACAAAGTTCTTCTAATTGTGCCTTAAGCTCGAAGCTAACTACCTTGTAGTAGTCATCTAATAAAGTGATTTGGAAATAGGTTTGTTCTGGTTTGATTTAGATGGTGAATTCAAATTCCCTCTTGAGTGGTAACCACAGTAATTCCTCACACGGAAAAACATCCACGAAACTTTGTAGCGAGAGGAAATTGTTTCATGGAATCACCATCTTCTTGAAAATTCAGATATCTTTCTGCATAAAGGGTACATCCTTTGTTTTTAGTCTTTTTAAGGTGCATGTAGCTAATAGTTTTCTTACTTGAAATTTCCTATTTCACACCTTGAATCTCTGCTTGATTTCAGCCGATCATCTAAACATTTGATGTTCTTTTCATGCTTGATCTACTTTTGCTTTATGTTCAGCTTAACCAATTGACACCAATGACAATGTCGTAAGACCCCAAGGTGTAACATAGAGTCCAACCACGTGGAAAAGTTAGGTAAGTCGAGGACTACTCCAAAAGACACATACTCACTATATGAACATAGTTATTACCATCACACTGGTCCCGAGATTTATCCATTTTTTCCAACTTTTCTCTTAAGTTTAGAAGCAAGTTTATTAGAAATAAAACATTCGGTGGCTCTGTATCAAAAAGAATGGTAATAGGTATGCCAATTAACTTACAGGAACTTCATAGGTGTCAAACTTGCTTTTGACAGCATGCCTCTTTGCGGCATGTATCTTATCTTTCTTTGATTACGATCATCCTTCTTCAAGGGCAGCGATTTGTGTAGTGGTCTTTGCCACAATTTTGACCTCTCTACGGGTCCTTTTGGGCTCAAAATTGCCTCTAGTCTTGTAATTATCACGTTGTCCTCCATAGAGCTTACGCGCATTTGTTATAATTTTTGGCAAAATTGTCCCATTACATTTCTAGCGGGGCTTATTTGCTCTTCTACTTTTCTTACTATTATCCACCAGAGCTTACTTTTGTTTCCAACTTTCCATGGTCCCTTTTTGGGTGTAAGAGGTTGAAGAAGGGTTTGCAATCTTCTTCCACTTCCTCTTTGTGAGCAGAAATAGCCTTTAATTTTTGTTCTTGTCTTATGGCCTTTTTCACAACTCCTTCCATAGTGGTTGGGTGAACATCGACCTCTCCCCTATCACGGGATTCAATCCCATGATGAATTTTAAATGATACAACTTCTCGTCTGGTTTGATCTTTGTGGTACATACTTGAGGAGTTTTGTAAAAGCTGCTCCCAGATATTCGATTCTTTGTTGCTTCCCTTGAGCTAAGTTCTGGAATTCTGTCATTTTTGATCATAGAAAAGTTGTAGCGCCATCGTTGCCTAAAATAGCCCTTAAATTGATCCCAAGTAATGTGGTCCCTTGATATTTAGCTCTCCCTTCACGGCTATCCCACCACGAAGATGCTTCGTGGGAAGCTGATAGGCTCCCCAAATAGCTTTGGTTTCCTGCTGAAGTTTCTTGTTGCAAAGTACTTCTCCATTTACCCATTTTGAGCTAGTTCTCAAGCTCCATCTCCTAATGTGGTGCCATCATGCCAGGTGGGCTTATCCTTTTATATCATTAGTGAGTTACTAGCTTTACCCAATCTGGCCTTTTTGTTTTTGGTTGGGCAGTGCATTTCAATATTAATATCAACACCCATATCGGGTTGTCCTCGGGAGGAGTGGCTGATTGTTATTACTAGCTTCTTCATCCTCCTCATTTCCCATCACCTCTTTGTTCAAGTACAGCTAAGCAATCTCTTGTGTCCAATAGGGCCGACGAGGATCTCATCAAATTTTGGGTTGTTGCCGCCCTCCTTTAGGTGGAGCATTATTCGCAACATTCCCCTTGTTCTAACCATTTTACTATTACAAGAAAATTCAGGTTTTTTTCAGATTATGGACACGATAGGCCCCGAGGAGTTTAACGACCTTGACTCACGATGCCAAGATGTAACATCCTCAATTTTTATACATTAGAACAAGTAATTTTTTTTTCGATAAATGCTTCTGGTTCTAAATACATAATTTAAAACTCACAAATAAAAACAACCATTCTTATAACGAGATAACCATAATCACGAGCTGTAATGACTTCGGATTACCTCGAATCTATTCATTCCATGACTTCATTAATCTGCGATCTATTCATGAGTATTAAGAGTGGCATTTTTATTTAACACATCAATTTTACTGAGTTCTCTTCCCTATTCTAGGATTGAATACTCTGTCCAAGGAACCTATCTCGAATAATTATTACCATTATTCATCGGCATCTCATCCCTTAGACTAGGTGACTTAGGACAAACGCAATCGAGTAAACTTGTGATACTTTGGCCAAAGATTTGAAACATAATGCTTATGTCTTCGTATTCCTTGCCAGCGGCATACTAAATCGATCTGGAATACATCCTTCACCCATTCCTATGTTATGTAGAATGTCTTATACTAACCATGGAGACTCTCCTGTCCCCGAAGTTATTTCACTTTTCAGGAGCGGATTAGTAAGATGACAACGTTATAGGGATGCTCCTGAGGACTAGGGATACGATTGACATCTTGGAGTCGACCCTAGTTAATCCAATGTGTCAAGAATACCAGAGTCTCCTAGGGCAGCCTTATAACGTGACCACGCGTTCCCTAATCGGTTCCCGAGTAACTGTGTTCGAGTTAAGGTGTAAATCTTAGCGATCGATGTAAGTGTATGCCATAAGTCACTGCATTGTTGTATCTTTCGAGAAGATCCTAATCTTCTTGAAGGTACAACCTACTAATTGACATGCCATTAACCTTTAAATCCACCTCGATAAGATCTACTAAATTTTAAGGTGTTTCTTACGTGTAGAGTTAAAATTATACTATCGTGCGCTCCCTTAAGGGTAGTCTTTCTCAATCCTTGGGTTCCTCACCTTAGAACTACCTTTCATAAAGTAAAACCCATTACCACAGAGAAGTTATTAGGACTAGAGGTCCCACTATATCCTACTTATTAGTATTGAGATATAGTGATTAAGAATCAATTAAACGTTGTCTTGCCTTAGATCAAGACTATGAAGTAATAATTTATTCAGCTCGTTTAGCTTCTGCCGTGAGTTATTTTAACCCTAGCTTCCGAAAGACAATGATCTAAGTCCCATTTTAGGCTATAAATAGATCACAATAGAACTACTAAACAATCATAAGAATTCGAGTCACATATCCTTGCAGAAAGCTTGCTTGAGATATTCACAAAATCTCCAAGTTATACAATAATAACAATGCTCTCAAGATCATTCGAGACAGAAGAAGAGGCAAACCATCAAGAATCACAGAATACAAAACACATAAGTAACAAATATCTCTTTTCATTCCTTTCAAAGCTAATCAAATACATTTTATGCATTGGCATTATTTGATATAATACTCAACGAGAAAAGAAGCATCTTTCTTGAAGTAGTACATTTAGAGAATCAGTTGGATTTCATCATAAAACCAAATTAAACAATCGTTCAGAACATCATATCAGATCTGCGTGCCTTTACCACTTCAGGATCATCGCCCAAAATTGTCAACATGGGTGGTGTTCGTTGGGCCCAGGCATGATAAACACTAAATCTTAAAACAATTGCAATCCCAATTTTTTTCATCAACACAACTGTTTAAATGGTAAGAATTAATTCACGAAACATATAAACATATTTCAGACTATGCTCTTTGTAATTCAAACATGACTATAGCAGCGTAACTCATATTATAGTTACTAAATAGTCCTAGATACTTTTCATATATTTCTTCATAAATGTTAGTGACCAGAAGAACAAATGCTTCTAAAACAACTATCCATCTGAATCCGAAGGACAACAAACATCGTGACAAGCCATTATATTCAACAAAATGAATATCCTAAAAATTCATGAATCCATCGGTATGTTTTAAAAATCCAACCATTAAATATAAATTTTATCAACATATACTTTACAGAAGAGAAATAAACAAGAGACATTGATTTCCTTCCAATCATGCTCATATCTTTGTATCATCTCCTCAAGAGTAAAGCATTCACATTATATGCATGCAGACTAAGTCGGGCGAGACCACGAAGAAGAACCACGACCGTAAAAATTTAAATATAAAAATTCCACACCCTTAGCTTACTAAGCCCAATAATACGGTAGCTCTCCATGACAACAGACGATGGAGGTAATCCAAACTTAACAAATTCTACAATTCCTTTACATAACATTCCAACAATATGAATATACCCATCATGCCATTGTTTGTGAGCATAACTTCATTCAACTAGGAAAATCCCGATAAATTTTTCCTCAAGGTTTCATTTGAAGTCGAGATTCTTTACTGACATATAACGAGGTATCAACAAAATCGAGTTGATAAAGAAACCCCAACCTTTAATTCATCAAGATCAAGAGCTGAACATAACACAACGATGATAAGAAAAATTGTCAAAATGATGCATGCATGCTCAGGCGAGGACTGAAATCGAGAATCGGGCCAACTCACGACATATCATGGACTCAACAGATGCAAATCCAGCCAAAACTTATATTAAAAAGTTTAAATTGAAGTTGAATTCATATGACAACAATCAAGAATCCTAAAAGTACTCACAACAAAACTTCTACTGAAGTTACAACATAATTACCTTTTAGTGACTCCCGTGAAGTCAATATTATTTATTATTCATAATAAAACAACGGCATTCATAACCAAGCTTGTGAAGTTTAAAATACTAGATACATTTCAAAGGACTCTCATTGAGCCAATATCGGCCGTATTAATCAAAGCTGAAGCTTACACGGAAGAAACACCAGATTACATATCAAGGACTCAAGCGAGTCCATAACAACGATAATCACAAGCAGTGAGATTATTGGAAGAGAAAACATAATATACACTTCCCGAGGATTAAAAAGGAGTCTTACCCATGTAGTATTCTTCAAACAAACTTCTATAGAAGTAGAAAGATACAAGATACCTATTAATTTCTATAATTCCAACCAAAACAATAACATACCATATTCTACAACTAAACTCCTTGAGTAAAATATACGGCATTCACATTACTTCAGCGGAAGCTGAAATATAAGATATATATATATATATATTAAGGATTCCATGAGCCAATAATAATAAGTATTCACATGACCCAGGCTTATACGAAGTAGAAGCATTTGGTTTCATAACAGGACTCCAAGCGAGTCCATAACAACAATATTCACTCTAAGCTTATACAGAAGAGGAAAACATATATTACTCATGACATAACTTATCGAGAAGTTGAAATATCATGCATTCAAGAATTCCAACGTATCCTTTTCAACAAGTGAAATAACAAGGTATCGGCGATATGTCTGAATCAAACAAGAAAACAATTCATGGACTCCCACAAAGGTGAACACGTATATTATCCTTGCTAAGCATTTCTACGAAATCTAATCGAATGCAAAACCACAGCCAAGATAATTCAACGAGGATGAAACAAAATGCACACCCATAAAGGGTTCATTTGAAAAATCAAACCGGTGAAGATAAAACAAATAATTCTTAAAGCTACCTTAAAAACCAACCCGAACCCAAAAAATCATGTCCCCGAATAGAGTTGTTCTAATGAAATCATTTGAAAAGAGCAAGATTTTTAAAACTTAGGGCCTAACATGCACAGTAGCGTTGCTTAAAAATGCGAAGAAGACCTACGAAATAGCTTGAGCCTTCTCCTCTTTTTCCATGTTAGATTGACAACAATACAATTTGTTATTTCCATGCCTTATAAACTTTCCTTGTGAGAGAAAATGGCTAGATTATTCTCATAGTTGCCGCTCTTGACACCAAGTAGGCCCAGTGCGAAGAACCGGTGATCAAATAGAAACCGAAACCGGGCACGCATGAAAACCAAATAAACAACCGATTTCCTTTTTTCATGTATTCTCGAGAAATCAAGATTGGAGACCGAGTTCATTAATTGCATTAACTCCAAAATTCCCACTCAACCTCCATTGCCACCAGCCTCCATAGGTGGCGATGGACAATTACAAATCAAAGACCATTTCAAATTTAGCAACTCACCTTGTACATACGTCGGCCTCACTTAGCCATTTGAAACCTCTGCTAATTCCTTGTCCTTCATGCTTATCCATCCCATTTAATGCCATAAAAACTGCCATTTGTAAGCTCGCACCCCTTCATAGGTCCTTTCCTCCATGTTCATTAGTTAGGTTAGAAACATAGGTTAGAATTTAAGGTGATACTTAGTCTAACCTCCTTATTAGGTCACTAACCTTAGAACATTTCTTTTATAGTTTAGGCTAGGTTAGATTAGCACTATCACCTCCTTAGCGCTAGGTCACTAACCTTAGAACATTTATTTTATAGTTTAGGCCTAGGTTAGATTGGCACTAATCTAACTTATGGGTTATTAACCTTAATAAATCTAGTTTAGGTCTAACATTTAGAATGTTAAGAATAAGAACCAGCAGAGGATATACATTCCCGTAATGGATTCAATCCGGTGCCGATAATAAGCTAGTAGTATAAATGTATGTCTGAATTTATTACGGCCCATTGATCAAGATCTTCACGATATTGCGATACATCCAGGGAACCAATTCATTAACACACAATCGGCACGAGTTAGACTCGAATAGCTTATTCAGCTAGCATTGGACCTTACTGACTTACGTAAGGTCTATAATTTTGTTTATCTAGAATAAGAATTAAAGCATCTCTTGGATCAAATGCCATTGATCGAGGCTTAGAATCTTATAGATGGATAAATCCACAATTCATTCAGATCCCAGATTAAAACTCGGGTGCAAAATGAAAAATAAAAAGAGTCAATCATATTTAGGAAGCTACGTTCAAAGATCTTCCAATTGCGAAGAAGATACACGGTCCATATCAAGCATGACTTCAAAATCAAAGGAACACATCCTTTTTACGAAGAAATCATATATCAACGCTTGAATGCTCGGGAGGAAATGTGACAGTTCAGATTGTTACATTACCCGATATTCATCGATATCACCGCTTCCCTTAAACTAGGTGATTAGGACCGCATGACTTCATGACTTGCGATACTTTGGCCAAAGATTTTCCGCATCTTTGCATGATGATTATATTTCTATACATTATACCGTTAATGGAATACATCCTTTACCTCACTTTTTACCACTTGCTCTAGAATGGTCTTTTACGACCTCTGTCAGGTCCTCCCATCCAAAAGGTTATACTCTAAGCCAAACTAGCAATGATATGAAAAGAGTATAGAAGACACTCATGGTGACTAAAGAATACGTAGAACATGCTGTGTCTCGACCCTAGAATGACTACATGTGTCTAGATTACCTTTAGTCCCGAAATCACCGAGTATATGGGTCACATTCCTATCATCGTCGAAGTAATTTGGTCTAGCTTATGTAAACATTGAGTTTGATTGGGGAGGCGTTGTAACATATCAGCTACAACATTGTGTCATCATGAAGGCCTCGCCTTCATGAGACTACGGATTACAGGCCAACTGGCATGTGCTCAAGGTCTGAGATCCTCTCATAAAGGATACACATCTAGCTATAAGTATGATTAGATTATAATCTTAAATATTTAAAGATCAATTTTCAGCACGGTGCTGATCTTCTTAACCTTATGGTTTTATTACGATTACATAGCTAAGAGAGACTTATATTGTATTTAAAGCTTAATATGCCTTTACTCCTCTTTCTTGAATGATTACTTAATTCCATCATAGTTCCTTAATTTATGCTTCGGACTAACGGTCCATTCTAGAACTTAATGTAGTAAGATCAACTTACCAAACTTAACCAAGTTTTATCAACTAGATTTAAATTCAGAATTCCATCTTATTAGACATCATTTCGTAAATGAGGCATAATTCCAAATGAATGTGTTTATTTATTCACCATAACCTTACTTGAATTAAGGTTTGTTGTGAAGAGATATGATTCCTCACTCTTGAATATCCTCTGAATCAAACATCTCGAGGATATTAGCGAGAATAAGAGTACAAGATTCATCTTCCTCTTTTATTTATATTCATTAGCTTATATGATAGTTCTGAATATACGTTTGTTTAAGAATTCATATTCACTTAACTCTTTTTGATGTCAATATAAAATCCATATTAACCTAAATATGAATTAATTGCTTACGTTTGACTTAAAATTGGTATTCGAGTAAAGAATAGATATTATATCCTTTTTGGAAATACATCGACCATCATTTGAATATATTCCAATTTAATGAATAAAATTTATATTCTTGATCTTATTCTAGGTTTCAAGTCAATTGATAATCTGCCCATTAAAATATCACACCTTTCCTTATATTGATCCTTAAGATTTAAAATCTATACCGATCTACAAATCCATACAAATTTGGACTTCATTCATGCTCAAACAACATTGTTCTGAACACATACGGAAAGAAGAGATTTCAACTTCAACTTCTTTTCCCATTTCCTTGTAAGAGGAATAATAAATTATCGAGATATGATCCATCGCCATATGCTACTCGGAAGAAAGCATCAAAAAAACAACATGTCTTCATTTTGCACTCGAAAGAGCCATCTACAAAATTTACTTACGCGGGTCGATTCCTTGGTTTGAGGCATATTAAGCACTTATCATTAAAATGAGGTGCTCACAAAAGAATTAACTATCTCAATAAAAGAACCACCTTTTTTTATGAAATGTTAAAAACATGAGATGGACATCATCCATGAATTAAGTCTTGAAAGTAAAGTTAACAAGCTTATGACCCGATCCGTTAATTACCATCACAGATACCAAGAAAAATATTTACTAACCTTCTCACCATATAATTCTTGCAAAAGTAATTTTCTCTAAATAGTTTTAGACTAAAACATACTGTAAGGAACTAATGCACACATATGTATATAGTATTTGTTCTGATTTTAATTGCTGCTAGTTCCGTTTCCTTTTTAATATTTGAAATTTCAGAGATGTAATTTTAATTAAGATTCTAATGAAGACTACTTCCATGTTGTGACACCAAATTCGTGTCTCCGGCATTGCTGTGACCCGCATCATTTGCAACCTAACCTCATTACCTAAACTTTACACAATTATTTATTAATTACCCTTGCTCAATGATAAATCCCACATCCTGCCACCCAGCCACCTCAGCACACCACCTCATCATGACTAGCCTAACCTAAACTAACCTAATTAAGACCCATGACTTGGGTGAACTCACATCCATAACTAATGCCTCGCCTGCACCAAATCTGATCTTCTAGCCCACTTGACCAAACCATGGCCCAGTCTCTCGGGGAGAAGCGAGAAGGTGAGCAATACGTAAC
>CM031243.1:561784793-561990583 GCA_018340775.1 Taxus wallichiana var. yunnanensis | reverse complement strand
GCGCGGGTTTTGAGCGCGTTACAGGCCGAAAGGGTGCGCCTAAGAGCGCATGATTTTTAACTGCAGCATGCTGGGTAGACGCGCCGAGGGGCGCGACTGTCTTCATTGCAACATGACGCAACAGTGCGCCATGGAGAACACTTTAATCATTTAGTCGTTTTTCAACTCAATCTTCCACCCGAAAGGAGGCTTGGTATGACAAGGTTTTTATAAGGAGGATCTCAGATGGCGCTGATGCGAAACCACCCCCCTTTTTCCAACAAATCCGGAAAGAGGAAAGGAGTAGGAAAAGAAGAAACCGACAGGACAGGGGAGAAACAAGCCCAACAAGGCCGGCTAGCCATTAAAGAGACAGACCATGCAAGCAACAAACAGACCCGCTAAAGAAATAAGCTCGAACGAGAGAAAACACAGACCAAGAACGTGAAAGCTTTCAAAAACAAACCAGGAGAACCACCTACCTCGAATATATATCGAAAATTTGTGGCGAGTGGGTCCACAGAGCAATGACGGCGACAGGGCAGAGCTGACAAATCCAGAGCGATCACGTGCTTGTCAAAATGGAATGAAAATGACAGGGCGGGCACCGTTATATATAACAAAACTTTGTCATAAATGCGCCACCCACTATTTGAAAAGGCGCGCGAAAACGACATGTTATCCATCCAAGGACAAGTAAATAAATCCAAATCAAGAAATAACATTATATTTCCAATTTAATCAACAATATCAAACTGATATAGTTATTAAAATATCACACTTGTATTTGTATTCATCAATCCATTTCATAATCCATACATTTGCCAATCCAACTGACTGGACTTTGTTTACATAAAACATCATTACAACTCGTAGATAGAAGAATGTACTTTCTTCTTTTCACAATTCCTCATAGAGGAATAACAACTAACAAATACAATTCATCTTCTGATAATCAAAAGAAGCATCAGAAAATAGCCATGTCTTCGTTCTAATCAATTTCCATCTGCAAAATTACTTGCACGGGTCAGTTCAATGAACTGAGCATATTAAGCACTTGTCATTAAAATGAGGTGCTTTAATTAACTGTCTCAATAAAAGAACCCTGCTTTTATGAAACGACAGTAAGAACATCAATCAAAAATCAAGCATCAAAAGAATGGACAGCATAACAACTGAACCATCAAAATACCATCCCAATCAGCCAAAGAATTGCTGTCCTATTTTCCACATAACCGTTACAAGTTCCAAATTACAATATTTGTAAAGTTTAGGAATACAAGTAGCATACTGCTGATATAACATAACTGTTATCCTTTCCATTCCTTTCATTAGTAATAAATGCAAAGGGTAAAACTAACTGAAACGTAAACCAATTACTTTCCTTTCAGTTCATGCATCACATTGGATTCCAAGCAATCAAGCACAGACGAGAAAGCAAACAACAATGCATATAGTTGCTCATACCCAAGCACTACAAAATTCGTTCTTAAACGATTACAGATTTCCAACTGAATGAAAGAAGAAAATACATTTTTTTGAGTATCCATCCACATTCCTATTTCTTTTCTCATGACTGTCCTAAAATTGAATCCAAATGAGACACAAATCAAGATAACAGTTCAGAGTGAAACTTACAAAATCCATTCGGAATTCACTTTCCAACAGCAAGAATAATTTCATTCATAATCATCTTTAAATGAAAACAAGGAAGAATTTATCGTCCTTATCAATACTTCATTTAAATCAGGCTCATATGAATACCCAAAAATAGGTTAGTACAACATCGTATTTATCATAGAACAAATAGTATAAGGATGCATACTATGTACTTACTGTACTAGAAGACTCCATACTTCTTTCACTGTATTTTTAACCAAATAACAGTTATACAATCACGTAATCAATTATTCACATGACCTTCTATTTCCATGAACGCATACAGTTCAAAATACAATTTACACATTGTTGTTACCTACAAAGAAGACCAATTATTATTATGCACATGTAGGCTTCCAATGTTATTTCCGAAATCAAACAAAAAAGAGAAGAATTTGTTCCTATAATTATTCAAATAAGAAAATAACCTCTTTCTTTAACTCAACAAGAATTATTCATGCCGATTTCATTTCTTCTAAATGACTGTGCAAAATCAGAGACCACAAGAAACATTCAATTATTTCATTTGTATAGAAAACTCAGCACTCGGAAACAATTTAAATGCCACTGTCCTCTCTACCGACTGAACTTGTAAAGTTCAATAAACCACCTGACTACTGATTTTATCAAATCAAACAATAGAAAGAAGAAGAATACGTTTCCCCATAATTTCAGTGAGAAACAATCATTTGCTCAGAATGAAATAAAACACCCAAATCAAGCTCACTGCCAACAAACATTTCTACCCGAAATCCATTTTTCAAGTTCATGATAATATGCAGAACTTCAGAATGCAATAATCAGTTATCATTACCTCTATCAAAGTAAACCCGTATAGGGTGTTAAATGCATAAGTCTGGTACAGTCAAGACAAACCCACACAACAAGACAAAATTTCCATGCATTTATTCTTTTGCACAACAATCCAAAGCTAAGTCGTATTCACAAAGACAGTCCGAACTAGAAGATCGAACAACATCAATAAAACACAACAAATCATCTAACCCCCACAGCAAGAATCAACATAATTCATTTAATGCACAGAAATACAAGCCAAGCTCATTTTCACGACTACTGTCCAAACTGTAAGATCAAGTCATTTCCATAAAACACAACAAAATCAACCTTTCATCTCAAGCAAGAAAGAATGTAATCATTTATAAGTTCAGAAGAAAACAATTTCTTTTCTAGCTCCCACGAATACCCAAATTGTATTCGTCCATTTATATAAAAGAAGAAGCACAACAATAATTACATTACTATCATTTCCTTCTAACCGAGCTCGTAATGCTCAGATAAAACTCTAATGCCAATTCCTTTAAAATCCAAAAATGCTATTTCCTTCTAATCCCGAAACAGCAGAAGGAAAAGAAAAGTCTTATTTCCTTTAAGAAAAATTTCAGTATAGAAACGACATCAAGCAACTCGTACATCCTGTACAATTTTATCACAAAAGTTCATATAACAAAAGAACAATCGCACAGCAATGAAAACAACCCACACTGCCTGCACCGTTCTTATATAGCATTTAATCAGAGAAAAACCCATTTCGAATTCCCAAATACCGTCAACAACCAACACAACAAGTTCTTATTCCAACTCAATTCATGCAAAGACAGATCAAATCACAATAGCAAGAAACGATTTCACCCATATCATTTCAAACAATGACAGCAAGAATCGACTAACCCAAATCGTCTCAACATGACAACAATCAGATAAACCAAAAACCCAAGAGCAGGGTTGTTTTAATGAGACGCTTAAACAAAGCAAGTGTTTTAAAGAGAAGGGCTTAACATGCCTGCAATTTCTTTTCCAAAACTCGAAGAAAACCGCGTCTACCGAAGGTATTTCCTTCCACGGCGACAGCACGAGCTTCCAAACAATCCTTTCCTCTTCAGGCTCAGCAACAGCCTCCAAATTTCCAAAGAACAGTGATAAAACCAAATGAAACTGGTTCGACAGAACCAAGCAAAAACCAAATGCAGAGCAACTTCTCAAAATCCGAATCAACACAATAAACAATCAACATTTCCTCCATACACTTTCCAAGGTGGACTGGTCACGAAGACCAAAAAAGTAAATGCATTAAAGGCTCAGCCTTTTCCTATTTTCTCACACCACCGCCAATTGGGTTGGCAAACTCCCAAGCTCAAATTTTGCATGTAAAACCAAATCTAGTGTATGACCAACTAGCTACCTCCATCTTTCTCCCTGTTCACGCCAAACTGGTGCTGTCCACATAAGGACTAACATTAACTACCATTAATTCCCTTTCATCCTTATTCTCTTCCCCCAAGGGTCTGCGCATCCCCTTCTAGGTTAGGATTAGTTTAGGATTCATATTAGTGTTCGACCTAGATCATAGCCTGGTCTTTAGGTTAATAGAACTTAGGTTTATTTCCACCCTTTTTTTTTAAAATTTAAAAATCCACTTAGGATAGTAGTTTAGGATGTAAGGTAGAGCTTAGGATTAGATTAGGATCTAATTCCCTCTAACACCTAACACTAACCACCTTCAATCCTGTCAAGTCTTCTCGACTAACTTCTAATTCCAACACTTTGTGCAGACATTCATCCTTTGTTAACATGCCCGAGCCACCCTATATCCCAAAGCATTCCTCACCTTACGGGTCTCACGTTACACAGTGTGTATGGTTCATGAATCAAACCCATTTCTATTGGCATCTACGTACAAAGTGCTTCATACTGCAATCGGTGCTACACATTTATATCAACCTTCAATTCACCAAGAGTAAATCGACAAAGTGATTACAAGAAGGCCACAACATAAAGAGTTTAGCAAGCATACGACAATTTGTCATCATATCAAGAACATACAGCAACAATAATGTTGTCCCATGTAAATAAATTACAACATGCAAGAATTCAAATTAGAAACACATTCCTTTAAGATCAAAATATATCTTAACATGTTTTCCTTCATTACAAAGATTACTAACATGAAAAATAATCACCAAGATAACTTACAAAATCGGGTGTTACAGACTTGAGCTCACTTGTGACCATGCCAAGCAACTCACCTGGAAGCTCACCAAGTAGCTCGCTTGGGAGCTCACCTAGTAGTTCACCTGGGATCTCACCAAATAGTTCACCAAGTATCTCACCTAGGAGCTCTTTTGGGAGCTTACCAATCAACTTGAGTTGATTTCACCTAGGAGCTTGTCAAGTAACTCACCTAGGAACTCACTTGGGAGCTCACATGACAGCTTACCTTACCAAGTCACCTTGAGCTCACCTTTCCAACTTGCCTTGATCTCACCTTGCCAACTCACCTTGAGCTCATATGGTAGCTCACATCTAAGCTAACCTCAGAGATTACCGACAAGCTCACCTTTGAGCTCACTTGGGAGCTCACCAAGTAGCTCACCTAGGAGCTTAGCTAGGAGCTCAGCAAGTAGCTCACCTAGGAGCTCATTGACCAGCTCAACTTGAGCTTGCCTAGAAACTCACTAGGAGCTTTCCTAATAGCTCACCTTGTCAGCTTGTCTTGAGCTCACCCAGAGCTCACCGAGTAGCTCGACTTGAGTTCACTCGGGAGTTCATGAAGTAGCTCACTTGAAAACTCACATGGGAGGTCACATGATAGCTCACCTTGCCAACTTGCATAAGATCTCACCTATCAACTCACCTTGCCATTGATCAGCTCGAGTTGAGCTCACTTGGGAGCTCATCGAGAAACTCACCTTGAGATCATCTGGTAGCTTGCACGTAAGCTCACCTTAGAGATTATTGACAAGCTTACCTTTGAGCTCACCGGGAGCTCACCGAGTAGCTCACCTAGGAGCTCGGCTGGGATCTCGGCAAGCAGCTCACCCAGAGCTCATCGAGCAGCTCAACTTGAGGTTTCCTAAAAATTCCTCAAGAGCTCACTTAATAGCTCACCGTAACATCTCACCTTGAGCTCACCCTGAACTCATTAAGTAGATTGAGTTGAGGTCACCTAAAATCTCATCAAATCACTCACCTGAAAACTCACATGTGAGCTCACCTTGATAACTCACATGTAAGCTAACCTATCGCTTCCCTTACCAACTCACTTTGAGCTTGTTGAGGATCTCACCTTATTAACTCACCTTGAGCTCATCTCGGTAGTTCATCTTAGTTTTCATCGTGAAGCTTGCCAAGTAGCTTGCCTAGGACCTCACCTAATAGCTCACCTAGGAGTTCACCGAGAAACTCACCGGGGACCTCTCACCGGCTCATGCCAAGTAGCTTGCTTTGGATCTCACCTAGCAGCTCACTGAGTGGCTTACCAAGTAGCTCACCTGAGAGCTCTTCTGGGAGCTCGATGATCAGCTCAAGTTGAGCTCACCCCAGGAGCTCATCGAGTAACTTACTGGGAACTCACGTGGGAGCTCACCTGATAACTCACCTTGCCAACTCTCCTTGAGCTCACCTTGCTAGCTCACCTTGAGCTAGCCTTGCCAACTCACCTATCAAATAACCTTGAGCTAACCTTTAAAACTCTCCTAAGGTTTTCTGGTAGCTCAGATTAGAGTTCATCGAGTAGCTCACCTTGTAGCTCACCTGGGAGCTCCCCTAATAACTCACCTGGGAGGTCACCGAGTAGCTTACCGAGTAGGTTGACTTGAACTCACTTGTGAGCTTCTGAGAAGCTTACCGGGGACCTCGTATAGGATATCACCAAGCTTCTGGGGAGCTCACAAAACATCTCGTTAAGTATCTTGCCTAGGAGCTCTTGCCATCCTGAGCTCACTGATTAGCTCAAGTTGAGCTCACCCAAGAGGTCATTGAGTAACTCACCTGGGAGCTCACTTGACAACTCATCTTGCCAACTCACCTTGAGCTCACCTTGCTAACTTTCCTTGAGCTCATCTAGTAGCTCACATGTAAGCTCACTCTAATAGCTCACCTTGCCAGCTCACCTTGAACTCACCTAGGAGCTTGCCGAGTAGCTCAACTTGATCTCACCCGAGAGCTTGTCAAGTAGCTCACCTAAAAACTAACATGAGAACTCACCTGATAAGCTCACCCAAAAACTTACATGGGAGCTCACCTATCAGCTCACCTTGATCTTACTGAGGAGCTCACCTTTCCAACTTGCCTTGAGCTCATCTTTTAGCTCACCTCGGAGTTCGTCGAGAAACTCACCAAGTAGCTCACCTAAGGAGCTTACCTAATCACCGCTTTGCCTTTGAGGAGTTCACCAAATATCTCACTTGAGAGCTCACCTAGAAGCTCACTTGGGATCTCACCAAACAACTCACTAAGTAGCTCATCTAGGAGCTCTTCATGGATCTTACCAATCAGGTTAGTTGAGTTCACCTAAGAGCTCATCAAGTAACTCAATCGAGAACTCACTCACTGGGAGCTCGCATTATAGTTCATCTTGCCAATTAGCCTTGAGCTCACCTTGATAACTTGCCTCACTGAGCTCACCTTTCTAACTCACCTTGAGCTCATATGAATCTTGACTTGAGTTCACCTGGAGCTCACCTTGAGAACTCATTAGTAGCTCAGCTTGAAAACTCACATGAAAGCTCACTGACACTCACCTTACTAACTCGCATGGGAGCACACCTTTCCAGTTGACCTTGAGCTTGTTGAGGAGCTTACCTTGCTAACTCACCTTGAGCTCTTCTGGTAACTCACCTCAGAGTTCATCGAGTAGCTTTCCAAGTAGCTCACCTTGGAGCTTACCTAATAGCTCACCTGGGACTCACCTAACATCTCACCTTGGAGCTCACCGAGTAGCTCCCCTGAGTCAGCTCACATGATATTTCTTGTGAGCTCATTGATTCACTCACTTGACCTCACCTCGAAGACCTCGCCTAGTAGCTTGCACTAGGAGCTTGCCAAACATCTCACCAAGTAGCTCCTTAGGAGCTCATCTGCAAGCTTGCAATCATCTCGAGTTGAGCTCACCCGGGAGCTCATCGAGTAACTCACTTGGGAAATTGCATGAGAGCTCACTGGGAACTCAAAGGAGAGCTTCCTTGATAGCTCACCCAAAACTCACATGGGAGCTTACCTATCACCTCACCTTACTAGCTCACCTTACCAACTCATCTTGAGCTCAGTCTTGTAGCTCACCTTAGAGTTCGTCGAGTAGCTTGCCAAGTAGATCACATGGGAGCTCACCTAGGAGCTCACCTAATAGCTTTCTGGAGCTCGTCAAATAGGTTGACTTGAATTAACTTGTGAGCTCACCTGAGAGAGCTTAATGAGGACCTCACCTTGGAGCTCACCTAGTAGCTCATTTAGAGCTCACCTAGTAACTTACCTAGGAGATCGCTAAATAGCTCACCAAGTAGCTTGCACTGGGAGCTCTTCTGGGAGCTCATCAATTAGTTCGACTTGAGCTCACCTGCGGGAGCTTGTTGAGTAACTCACCTAGGAACTCACCTGGGAGCTCACATGACATCTCACCTTACCAACTCACCTTTAGCTCACCTTGGCAACTCACCTTGAGCTCACCTTGCCAACTCACTTTGAGCTCATCTGGTAGATCACATGTAAGCTCACCTTATAGATTTCTAATAAACTCACCTTTGAGCTCACCTGGGAGCTCACCAAGTAGCTCACCTAGGAGCTTGGCTTGAGAGCTTGGCAAGCAACTCACCCAGGAGCTCATCTAGCATCTCACCTTGAGCTTCCTAGAAACTCACTTGGGAGCTCACCTTGCCAGATCACCTTGAGCTCCCTAGGAGCTTTCTCGAGCAGCTCGACTTGAGCTTTCTCAGGAGCTCATCAAGCAATGGGAGTGTTCCTTACAACTCACTTTGAAAAATCTCATTGGAGCTCACCTATCAGCTCACCTTGAGCTCACTGAGGAGCTCACCTTGCCAACTCTCCTTAAGGTCATCTGGTAGCTCACCTTGGATTTTGTCAAACAACTCACCTTGTAGCTCACTTAGGAGCTCACCTAACATCTAACCTGGGAGCTTACCGAGTAGTTTGCTGATTAGGTTGATTTGAGCTCACCGAGCAACTTGCCGAGGACCTTACATGGGAGATTACAAAGTAGCTCACTTAGGAGCTCACCTAGCAGCTCACCTAGGATCTCATCGATTAGTTCGAGTTAAGCTCACCCGGGAGGTCATCAAGTAACTCACCTGGGAACTCACTTGGGAGCTCACCTAATAACTCATCTTACCAACTCACCTTGAGCTCACCTTGCTAACTTACCTTGAGCTCATCTAGTAGCTCACATGTAAGCTCACCTCAGAGATTACCGACAAGCTCAAATTTGAGCTCACCTTCACCTGAGATCACCTGGAGCTCACCAAGTAGCTCACCTAAGATCTTAGATGGGAGCTTGAAAAACAGTTCACCTAAGGTCTTATCAAGTAGATCGACTTGAGCTTTCCCAGAAACTCACATAGGATCTCACTTGATAGCTCACCTTGCCACCTCTCACTTGAACTCACCTCGGGAGCTTACTTGAGCATCTCAACTTGAGCTCACCCAGGAGGTTGTCAAGCAGCTCACTTGAAAACTCACATGAGAGCTCACCAAAGCTCACCCAGAAACTCGCATGGGAGCTTGCCTATCAGCTCACCTTGCTAGCTCACCTTGATCTTTCATGAGGAGCTCACCTTACCAACTCACCTTGAGCTCATCTGGTAGCTCACCTCGGAGTTCATCGAGTAGCTCACCAAGTAACTCACCTAGGAGCTTTCCTAACAACTCACCTAGGAGCTCTCTTAACATCTCACTTGGGAGCTCACCTAGTAGCTCACATGGGATCTCACCAATAGCTCGCTAATTAGCTCACTTGGGAGCTCTTCCTGTATCTTACCGATCAACTTTATTTGAGTTCACCCGAGAGCTCATTGAGTAACTCACCTAGGAACTCACCTAGGAGTTCACATGATACATCTCATCTTACTAACTCGCCTTGAGCTCACCTTGTTAACTCACCTTGAGCTCACCTTGCCAACTCACCTTGAGCTCATATGGTAGCTTACATGTAATCTCACCTCAGAGATTACTGACAAGCTCACCTTTGAGGTCACCTGAGAGGTCACTGAGTAGCTCATCTATGTGCTCGGCTTGGAGCTCAAGCAAGTAGCTTACCGAGGGCTCATGGAGAACTCAACTTGAGCTTACCCGAAAATCACTTAGGAGATCACCCGACAGCTCACCTTGAGCTCACGTAGGAGTTCACCAAGCAGTTGAACTTGAGTTCACCTAGGATCTCATTAAGTAGCTCACTCAAAAACTCACATGAGAGCTCACCTAACATCTTGCCTCATAGCTCACCTAGGAGCTTTCCCAGGAGCTCACCGAGTAGCTCACCAAGTAGGTTCACTTGAGATCACTAAGTAACTCACCAAGGATCCTGTATGGGAGGTTGCTAAGTAGCTCACTTGGGATCTCTCCTAGTAGCTCACTGGGAGCTCACCAAACAACTCACCAAGTAACTTACTCTGGGATCTCTTCTAGGAGCTCACCGATCAGCTCAAGTTGAGCTCACTCGGGAGCTCATCAAGTAACTCATCTGGGAATTCACCTAGAAGGTCACTTGAAAACTCACCTTGCTAACTCACCTTGAGATCACCTTACTAACTTACCTTGAGCTCATCTGGTAGCTTACATGTAAGCTCACCTAAGAGATTACCGAAAAGCTTACCTTTGAGCTCACTGGTAGCCCATCGAGTAGCTCACCTAGGATCTTGGCTAGGAGCTTGACAAGTAGCTCACCTAGGATTTTATTGAGCAACTTGACTTGAGATTTCCCAAAAACTCACCTAGGAGCTCACCTGACAACTCACCTTGCTAACTCACCTTGAGCTCACCCAAGATCTCACTGAGTAGCTCGACTTGAGCTCGCATGGGAGCTCATCAAACAGCTCACTAGAAAACTCACATGGGAGCTCACCTGATAGCTTGCCTTACCAACTCACATGGGTGCTCACCTATTAGCTTGCCTTTCCAACTCACCGAGGAGCTCACCTTACTAACTCACCTTGAGCTCATCTGGTAGTTCACCTCGAAGTTTGTTTGGTAGTTGGTCTCGGACCTCTTAGGGAGCTCACTTATCAACTCAAGTTGAGCTCACCCAGGAGCTCATTGATTAACTAACCTAGGAGCTCACCTAATAGCTTACCTTTCCAACTCACCTTGAGCTCACCTTGCCAACTTTCCTTGAGCTCACCTTGCCAACTCACCTTAGTACTCATTTGGTAGCTCGCATGTAAGCTCACCTCAAAGATTACCAACAAGCTCACCTTTGAGCTCACCGAGAAGCTCACCTAGGAGCTCGGCTGGGAGCTTGGCAAGTAGCTTGCCTAAGAGCTCATCGAGTAGCTCAACTTGAGCTTGCCTAGAAATTCACCTGGGATATCCCCCTGACTTGCCTTAGTAGCTAACATTAAGCCCATCCAGGAGCTTGCTTGAGTATCTTGACTTGAGCTCTCCTAAGAGTGCATCAAGTAGCTCACACAAAAACTCACATGGGAGCTCACCTTATAAAATCAAATGGTAGCTCACCTATCAGCTCACCTTGCCAGCTCACCTTGAGCTCAGTGAGGAGCTCACATTACTAACTCACCTAGGAGCTCACCTTGAAAGCTTTCCTTGAGCTCATCTGGTAGCTTGCATGTAAGCTCACCTCAAAGATTACTTGACAAGCTCATCTTTGAGCTCACCTAGAGCTCATCAAACAGCTCACCTAGGAGCTCGGCTAGGAGCTCGTCAAGTAACTCACCCAGGACCTCATTGAGAATATCGACTTGAGCTTTCCCAGAAACTCACCTCGGGAGCTCACCCATAGCTCACCTTGCCATCTTACATTGAGCTCTCCTTTGAGCTCACACCTGGCTCACACAAGCAAAGCTCACCTAAAAACTTACATGGAGCTCACTGACGATAGCTCCCCTTCCACTCACTAGAGACCTCCACCTGGGAGCTTGCACTAAGTAGCTCACTTGGGAGCTCACCTAGTAGCTCACATTAGAGCTCACTGAATAGCTTGCTAAGTAGCTCACTCGATCTCTTAGAGTGAGTTGAGCTTGAGCTCCTGGGAGCTCATCAAGTAACTTGCCTAGGAACTCACCTGGGAGCTCACCTGATAGCTTACCTTGTCAACTCACCTTGAGCTCACCTTTCCAACTCACCTTGAGCTCATCTAGTAGCTCGCATGTAAGCTCACCTCAGAGATTACCAACAAGCTCACCTTTGAGCTCGCCTAGGAGCTCACCAAGAAGCTCACCTAGGAGCTCACTGGGAGCTCAAAAATCAGCTCACCCAAGAGCTCATCGAGTAGCTCAACTTGAGCTTGCCTAGAAACTCACTTGGAAGATCACTGACAGCTTACCTTACTAGCTAACCTTGAGCCCATCTAGGAGCTTGCCAAGCAGCTTGACTTGAGCACTCCCGGGAGCTTATCAAACTCACTCACATGAAAATCACATGGGAGCTTGCCTTACTAACTCACATGGTAGCTCACCTTGCCAACTTGCCTTGAGCTCGGCGAGGAGCTCACCTTACCAACTCACTTGGGAGCTCACCTTACTAGATTACCTTGAGCTCATCTAGTAGCTCTCATGTAAGCTCACCTCAAAGATTACTGACAAGCTCATCTTTGAGCTCACCTAGGAGCTCACTGGGAGCTCGTCAAGTAGCTTTCCTAGAGCTCATCGAGCAGCTCGACTTGAGCTTGTCCATGTAACACCCTAATTTTGTAAGTTATCTTGGTGAATATTTTTCATACTATTATAACTGCTGAAATGAAGGCAAACATGTTAAGATATATTCTGATCTTAAAGGAATGTGTTGCTAACTTGAATTCTTGCATGCTGTAATTTATTGCATAGACAACATTATTATTGCTTGTGTGTTTACTGATGTGACGACAAATTGTCGTATACTTGCTAAACTCTCTTTGCTGATTGACAGCACACCTTGAATCAATTCCATTGATCCAAAGTATGATGTGGTCTTCTTGTGATTGCTTTTTCAATTTACTCTTGAACCGAACCGGAGGTTGATATAAATGTGTGCGCACGATTGCGGTATGAGCACCGCACGTAAATGCCAATGATAAAGGTTCGATTATTGAACCCCGCACTATCGAACTTAAGACCTCGTGAGGCAGGAAATGTCTAGACACGGTGGCTTTGGCATGTGAAACAAAGGACAAAACGTCCTGCACAGCATTGACATGAGTGTCAGTTGGAAGACTGGATTGAGGTTGATTAGTGTTAGTGGTTAGAAGGAATTAAATCCTAAGCTAATCCTAAGTTATACCATACATCCTAAACTACTATCCTAAGTGGATTTTTAAATTATAAAAAAAAAAAAAGGGAAATAAACCTAAGTCCTATTAACCTAAAACTAAACTATGACCTAGGTTGAATACTAATATACATCCTAAACTAATCCTAACCTAAAGGGGACACACAGACCCTTGGAGGGAGAGGATAAGGATGAAGGGGTGTTTAATGGCATTAAATGGGAAGTCCATATGTGGACAATGCCGATTTAGGGGGATAGGTAAGTGGCGGAGGTATCTAGTTGGAGATGGAACCAAATTTGGTTTTGCATGTGAAATTTGAAATTAGGAGTTCGCCAACTCAAGTTGGCAGTGGCGTGGGAAATTGGGAAAAGGCAGAGCCTTTAATGCATTAAATTTTCTTGGTCCTCATGATCAGCTCACCTTGGAAGGCGTAGGAGGAAATGTTGATTGTTTATTGTGTCGATTTGTCGATTTTTTGGTGAAGTTGCTCTCGCATTTGGTTTTTTGTTTGGTTCAGTCAACCAGTTTCATTGGATTTATCACTATTCTTTGGAAATTTGGAGGCTGTTGCTGAGCTTGTAAGAGGAAAGGATTGTTGGAAAGCTCGTGTTGCTGTTCATTTTGAGGAAGGAAATATCTTCGGCAAAGACGTAGTTTTCTTTGAGTTTTTTGGAAGAAATTGTAGGCATGTTAAGCCCTTCTCTTTAAAAATACTTGCTTTGTTTAAACGTCTCATTAAAACAACCCTGCTCTTGGGTTTTGGGTTTATGTGATTGTTGTCGTGTTGATACAATTTGGATTTAGTTGATTCTTGCTGTCATTTTTGGAAATGATAGGTGAAATCATTTCTGGTTGTTGTGTTTAACTATCTTTGCATTTCTTTGAATGGAATACCTCCATGTTGTGCTGGTTGTTGACGTTAAGTGGAAATTCGAAATGGGTTTTTCTCTGTAAAATGTTATATGGGAACTGTGCAGGCAGTGTGGGTTGTTTTATTGCTGTGTGATTGTTCTTTTGTCATATGAACTTTTGTGATAAAATTGTACAGGTTGTGCGAGCGGCTTGATGTCGTTTCTATACTGAAATTTTCTTAAAAGAAATAAGACTTTTCTTTTTCTTTCTGCTGTTTCGATCAAAGGGAATAGCATTTCTTTTTGAACTTTAAAGGAATGGGTTTTAGAGTTTTATCTGAGCAATGCGAGCTCGGTTAGAAGGATATGCTAGTAATACAATTATTGTTGTGCTTCTTCTTTTATGTAAATGGACGAATATGATTTTGAGTATTCGTGGAAGCTGGAAAAGAAATTGTTTTCTCTTCTGAACATATGAATGATTACTAAAATCCTTATTTTTGTGATGAAAGGTTGGTTGTGTTGTGTTGTATGGAAATGAATTGATCTTACGGCTCGAACTATAGTGGTGAAAATGAGCTTGACTTGAATTCTTTGAATTAAATAAATCATGTTGATTCTTGCTGAGAGGGGTTAGATGATTTGTTGTGTTTCATTGATGTTGTTCGACCTTTTAGTTCGAACTGTCTTTGTGAAAACGCATTTTACTTTGGATTGCTGTGCAAAGAAGGAAATGCTTGGGAAGTTGTCTTGCTATTGGACCTATTTTGATTATACTTTGTTGTGCATCTGATATCCTATGCGGGTTTTT
This sequence comes from Taxus wallichiana var. yunnanensis, assembly GCA_018340775.1. NCBI lineage: Eukaryota > Viridiplantae > Streptophyta > Pinopsida > Cupressales > Taxaceae > Taxus > Taxus wallichiana. Next base: position 561,976,056 of record CM031243.1, on the reverse strand, counting down.
AATAATAAGGGTATTATTGTATGAAAATCACATTTTTGGGTTCTGTACATCATTGTGAATAAGAAAAATGGATTCGGGTAGAAACATTTATTGGTAAGGAATTCTTCTTCTGTTTTTTATTTGGTAAAATCAGTAGTCGGATGGTTTATTGAACTTGTAAGTTCAGTCTGAATAGAGGACAGTGGCATTTAAATCGTTTCCTAAGTGCTGTGTATTTCTGTATAAATGGAATTTTGAATGTTTCGTGTGGTCTTCTGATCTTTGCACAGTCATTTAGAAGAAATGAAATCAGCATGAATAGTTCTTGTTGAGTTGAAGAAAATGGTTGTTTTCTTATTTGAATAGTTAAAGAACGAATTCTTCTTTTTTGCTGTTTGAATTCTGGAAATAGCATTGAAGTCTTACTGTGCATTATGATTGGACTTGCTGTAGGTAACAACAATGAATAAATTTTATTTTGAACGGAATGCGTTCATAGAATTAGAAAATCATGTGAATAATTGATTGCATGATTGTATAACTGTTTATCTGGTTTACATACACAGAAAGAATTATGGATTCTTCTAGTACGGTAAATACATAGTATGCATCCTTATACTATTTGATCTATGATAAATACGATGTTGCACTAACCTGTTTTGGGTGTTCATATGAGCCTGATTCAAATGAAGTAATGATAAGGACGATAAATTCTTCCTTGTTTTCATTTAAAGCGGATTATGAATGAATTTATTCTTGCTTCCAGAAAGTGAATTCCGAATGGATTTTGTAAGTTTCACTCTGAACTGTTATCTTGATTTGTGTCTCGTTTGGATTCCATTTTTAGAACAGTCATGAGGAAGGAGATAGTAATGTGGATGAATGACTTGGAAAATGATCTTTTCTTCTTTCAAACAGTTGAAAATTTGTAATCATTATTAACGAATCTTGTAGTGCTTAGATATGAGCAACTATATGCATTGTTGTTCACTTTCTCGTCTGTGCGTGATTGCTTGGAATCTAATATGATGCATGAACTGAAAGGAAAGTAATGGGTTTACGTTTCAGTTAGTTTTACCCTTTGCATTTATTATTAATGAAAGGAGTGGAAAAGATAACAGTATGTTATATCAGCAGTACGCTACTTGTATTCCTAAACTTTGCAAATATTGTAATTTGGAACTTGTAACGGTTATGTGGAAAATGGGACAGCAGTTCTTTGGCTGATTGTGATGGTATTTTGATGGTTCAGTTGTTATGCTGATCTTTTTTTTGTTGCCCTATTTCTTGATTGATGTCTTACTGTCATTTCATAAAGCGCGGGGTTCTTTTATTGAGACAGCTTAATTGAAGCACCTCATTTTAATGATAAGTGCTTAATATGCTCGATTCATTATCAATCGACCCGTGCAAGTAATTTTGCAGATGGAATTTGATTAGAATGAAGACATGGCTGTTTTCTGATGCTTCTTGATTGGTTGAAGATGAATTGTATTTGTTTACTTTTATTCCTCTTTGAGGAATTGTAAAAAGAAGAAAGTATATTCTTCTATCTATGAGTTGTAATGATGTTTTATGTAAACAATGTCCATTCAGTTGGATTGGCAAATGTATGGATTATGACATGAATTGATGAATACAAATACAAGTGTGATATTTTAATAATTATATCAGTTTGATATTGTTGACTAAATTGGAAATATAATGTTATTCCTGATTTGGATTTATTTAATTGTCCTTGGATGGATGCTAAATGGGAATTGATATCTATTCTTACCTTATTGCAACTTTTAAGTTGAAATGTGCAATTAGTTCATACTTGGGTAAAGATGAATTCTTAATTGACATTAGAAAGGATTAGGAAGAATATGATTCCATAACTGATAGGTATTCAGGATTAGCTGGGTAGCTAAGGAATATCAATTAACTTCGGAGTAATCGAACTTCGCTTTCGAACTCCATTAATGACCTCGTATGTTAAATTCAGAATAAAGGATATGGGATAAGTATATCCATAACTAATGGACCTTAACTGTGTAAGGTTAAGGAAAATAAATGAATACATTTATCAGGAATTAGACCTCGTTTAAATGACGTCTAATAAGTTGGAACTCTGAATTTAGTTACAGTTGGAAAATCTTGGTTAAGTTTAATAGGTTAAACTTATCACATCCGTCGGTAACAGGCTGCTTAATCCAATGATTAAGAAGAGAACCAAGTAGAGAAAATGCAACCCTTCGGTATGAAGGAGAAGATGCATAGCAAGCTAGAAGATGGATTTAGTCTCTCTTAGCTATATACAACTGTAACGGGAACGAGGATAAAAGGGATCAACATGGTTGCTGAAAGTTGATTTTTAAATATTAAGATCATATCCAAATCACTTGAGCAGGATGTGTACTCTCGATGGGAGGATTCCGTAGGACATTGACATATGCCAGCTACAGCAAGGTGTCTTCATGAAGACGGGGTCTTCATGATGACACAATGTTATAGCTGACATATTACAATGCCCTCCCGAATTAAAACATCAAGAATACATAGGCTGAATGTGAAGTTCTTGGCTAGGGGATAGGAGTATGATCATGTATACGGAGTGACTCCGGAATACTAAAGATAACTAGACACACGGAGTCGTGGGGAATGACACCGTATGTCTGCGTATCTTTAGTTACCAGGAGTGCCTTCCTATATTCGTTCATATTGCTAGTTGGAAATTGGAAGTTTAAATCTGACCTTAAATCGAGAGGACTGGTAGGAACCAGGAAAGACCATTCTAGATAACAGGTGAAGTGAGGTGAAGGACGTATTCCATTGATGTGTATCACATCCAGGAATATGATCATGCAAAGCATGTGAAAATCTTTGGCCAAAGTATCGCAAGTGCTGGTTGCGTTGTCCTTATCACTTAATTTAAGATGCAGGATGTCAGATGAATATCAGTAACAGATATTCAGATAGGCTTCTTAAATGGATCACTTCGATAACCGGAAATGGTTAAGAGAACTGGTATATATAATATACTATGCATAAACAAACATGAAGGATCGGTTGTTGCCGAGTCATGAAATGAAGGATCGTTGAAACTCCGAGCCATGAAAATGGAAGATCGGCAGTTCCTCGAGTCATTTACAGCAGCATATAGAATCTGTTATAAGATTGAATGGCATTGAATGTGTGTTCCATATTGTAAATATGCGAACAGGGAACATTAGTTTTAAAAAGAAATTGTGTGTTCCAAACTGTGTTGTTTGGGCAGAGAACAATTATTAAAACTTGAACGTGTGTTTGAATTTTATAATTCATAACAGAGAACGTTATCAAAAAAAAAAAAAAAAAAATTTCCCTTGTTCTAGTATCTTAAAATGGGGATGTTACATCTTGGTATCAGAGCTGAAGGTTGCAGCTCTTGGACCTAATGAGTCCACGATATTAATAAGGTTTACATTTTCTTATTGAACAGAAAATGGTCAGAACAAGAGGGAATGCTGCGAATAACCCGTTACAGGGTGGAGAAGCAGCTACTGCTCAAAAGCTGGATGAAATCCTTGCTGCCCTACTTGATACGAGGGATCGTTTGACTGTTCTGGAACAACAGTCAATGGGCAATGAAGAGGAGGATGAAGAAGAAATAAATGATCAGCTGCCTCCTGTGGACAACATCAACGGAGGGAATCCGGGTGTTGATGATAATAATGTAATTGCTCCTAATCCCCCTGAAAATAAAAGGGCAAGATTAGCAGCTGAACTTACAAATGATATAAAGAGAATAAGTCCTCCAAAGTTTGATGGAACAACCCTTGGGGACGGAGCTGAGAATTGGCTCAGTGAAATGGAGAAATACTTTGCAATAAGAAACTTCTCCGAAGAGACTAAAGCGATATGGGGAGCATATCAGCTTTCTCATGAAGCATCATCATGGTGGGACAACCGTAAGGTTGAATGAATATTGTCGAATCAGACATAACTTGGGATCAATTTAAGGGTTATTTTAGGCAACGATGGCTGCCTCAACTCTATTTTGATAGGAAAATGACTGAATTTCAGAACTGGTCGCAAGGAAGGCTGTCGGTGATGGAATACTGGGAAGGGTTTACTAAACTCCTTAAGTATGTGCCACAGTACCAAGCTGATGAGAAGTTCAGAATACGGAAATTCATAATGGGACTGAATCCCATCATTGGTGGCGAAGTGGATGTCCACGGCCCAACCACCATGGATGGAGTTGTCGAAAAGGCAATCAGACAGGAACAGAAATTGAGGGCAATATCTGCTCACAGGGAAGAGATAAGGAAGAAGATTCCCAATTCTTCTTCATCTCTTGCACCAAAAAGGGGACCTTGGAAAAGGTTTGGTGTGAAAAACAAAATTGTTGTAGATAACAACAAGAAATCTGTGATGAACAGACCTATAAATAGCGTGCGTGGAACAGCTTCACAAAAGTTAATGGCATTGGACAGAAGTCCTATGGAAGCCAGAATGATAACTTCAAGGCTGGTAACAAATTTGAGCCTAGAAAAGGGCCACTGGAGGATGCTTCAACTGTGGAAAGGACCACTATGCGAATCACTGTCCTCTGAAGAAGGATGATCGCGGTCAGCAGCATAGGATACACGCTGCAGTGGCTAACAGACAAGCTGAAAAGCAAGTGACGCCCATAGAAGTTACGGGTAAGTTATTCGGTACACCTGTAGTCATACTTTTTGATACTGGAGCTACAGAATGTTTTATTTCTACTAAACTTGCAATGAAATTAAAAAGAAAGGCTGAAAGAATGGATAAAACATGGACAGTGCATTATGGGAATAATGTTGTCCATACAGTCGAAATGTGCCTTTTTGGGGCAATTCTTGATCTGCCTAGTTTCTCCACCGAAGTTGACTTGTATGTCACTCCTCTAGGATCATATGATATCATTATTGGAGTTAACTGGTTGGCTGAACATAAGGCAAAGGTCGACTGTTATGAAAAACAAATTGTTGCTTTGATGACCTGCAGAAAGCAGCAGTCATTCAAGGTGTAAAACGGGAAGTTGCAGTTAGGAAACTGATGGCTATGCAACTAAAAAGGGCTAAAAATAGAGGCTGCACTTTGTATGCAGTAAAAGTGATAGAAAATGCTGAGGAAGATAATGATTTCATGGAAAGATATCCATTGTTAAGGGGTTTCCGTGATGTGTTTCCGGAGGAATTGCCAGGTCTTCCACCCAAACGTGAGTTTGACTTTGCAATAGAAATCAAACCAGAACTGAACCCATATCTAAGGCACCTTATAGAATGACTACCATTGAGTTGGTAGAGCTGAAGGCTCAGTTACAAGAACTTCTGACTAAGGGGCTGATAAGACCGAGCGTCTCACCTTGGGAGCGCCGGTAATTTTTAAAGAAAAAGGATGGCACTTTGAGGCTGTGTATTGATTACAGAATGCTGAACAAAGCAACTATTAAAAATCGATACCCACTTCCTAGGATTGATGATCTGTTCGATCAGATGCGAGGAGCATCAGTTTATTCAAAAATAGATCTTCGATCAGGGTATCATCAGCTGAGAATAAAGGAAGAAGATATTCATAAAACAACTTTTAGAATGAGGTACGGGCATTATGAGTTCACGGTGTTACCTTTTGGGTTGACTAATGCACCTGCCGCCTTCATGAATCTAATGAACAATATTTTTCAAGAATACTTAGACAAGTTTGTGCTTGTATTCTTGGACGATATTCTTATATACTCTAAAAATGTCGAAGAGCACCAAGAACATCTAAGGATAGTGCTGGAAATTTTAAGAAAGAGGAAGTTGTATGGAAAACTGTCCAAATGTTCCTTTTATGATGCAGAGGTGCATTATTTGGGACACGTTATAAGCAAGAATGGGATAGCTGTTGACCCTTCAAAGATCACAGCTATAACTGAGTGGCCTGCGCCTAAGAATGTGCACGAAGTGAGGAGCTTCATGGGCTTGGCTGGATATTATCGAAAGTTCGTTAAGGACTTTTCAAAAATTGCTGCCCCAATCACTTCGCTGCAAAAGAAGGAAAAGAAATTTGTCTGGACAGACAAATGTGAATCTGCCTTTAAGAATTTAAAGGAACAGTTAACTTCAGCACCTATTTTGACTGTACCTGATCCAAATGGAAATTTTATGGTTGTAACGGATGCCTCAGGAGAAGGCCTTGGAGGTATTCTATTACAGAATAACCATGTCATCGCTTATGAAAGCAGAAAGCTTAAGTTACATGAACAGAATTATGCTCCACACGATCTAGAGCTCACTGCCATTGTTCATGCACTTCAAATGTGGAGGCATTACCTTTTAGGCAAGCCTTTTGAGTTAAAAATAGACCATCTGGGGCTGAAGTATATTTTTACTCAGCCAAATCTGAATGCAAGGCAACGAAGATGGTTAGAATTTCTGTCTCAGTATGATTTTGATATAAGCTACATTAAGGGCAAGGAAAATAGAGTAGCAGATGCTCTGAGTCGAAGGAAGCATATCTCTGCTCTTATAACGTTAAGAACTCAGTTTAAGGATGAGGTGAAAGATGCCTTGGAATCAGATCCTTATTTCCAGCAAGTCAAAACAGCACTTGCACAGACCCAAGGATGTCAGGTATAAGGGATTCCGTTTTGATAATGAAGGAATTCTGAGGTTCGAAAACAGGGTATATATACCTGTGGCAAATGACTTAAGAGGGAAATTGTTAACTGAATTTCATAATTCACCTTTTTCTGGACACCCTGGCATTACGAAAATGCTTGCTGATCTTAAGCAACAATATTTCTGGAAGGGAATGAAAAAGGATGTGGTAGAATTTGTAACACACTGCTTGGAATGTCAGCGTGTTAAGGCGGAACATATGCACCCCACTGGATTATTGTATCCCCACAGTATTCCATAGTATAAATGGCAAGTGATAACGATGGATTTCGTTCAAGGATTGCCTATGTCAAGAAATAAGCATGACATTATCCTGGTTGTAGTCGACAAATTGACCAAAGTGGCACACTTCATTGCTGGTAATTTGAAGGACGATGCACCAGTGCTTAGCAAGAAGATTTGTACATGAAATCTTCAGATTGCATGGAATACCGAATTAATCATATCGGACAGAGATCCGAGGATGACATCAAGGTTTTGGCAAACGCTTAATGCGGCCTTGGGAACTAAATTAAACTTCAGTTCTGCATATCATCCGAAACGGATGGACAGACTGAGAGAGTTAATCAGGTTTTAGAGGACATGTTAAGGATGTATTGCATGGACCAGCAGTATAAATGGGAGGAATACCTTCCGCTGGTAGAATTTTCTTACAATAACACCTATCATGCCTCTTTAAAAATGGCACCCTTTGAAGCATTGTATGGAAGAAAATGCAGAACCCCTGTCAGCTGGGACAACGTTGAGGACAGAGAGGTAATTGGGCCAGAAATCCTTATGGAAATGGAACAGCAAATCAAAATGATTCGGGAACATCTAAAGGAGGCTGCCAATAGGCAAAAGAGCTATGCAGACTTGAAGCGGGTTGACAGGCATTATAAACTTGGAGAGAAGGTCTTTCTTCAGGTGAAGCCGAAAAAGAGCTCAATAACTTTTGGCAAGGCTGCCAAGTTGTCGCCACGTTACGTGGGACCTTTTGAAATTGTTGAAATAATCAACCCTGTAGCTTATCGTCTAGCATTACCTCCTGCTTTGTCTCAAATGCATGATGTTTTTCATATTTCTTTGCTTAAGAAATACGTGACAGATTTATCACATGTGCTGAATTGGAATTCCTTGCAGGTCCAAGACCCAGGAATAATCGTGGTTAAGCCCATTCGAGTGTTGGGAACTCGCCAGTTGTACTTGAGAAATCGCGAAGTGAACCAATGTAAGGTCCAGTGGGACCAGTTCAGCGAAGAAAGTGCAACTTGGGAAAATCTCGAAGAAATGAGATCTACTTTTCCACATCTGTTTAATCGAATTTGAAATTCGAGGAACTGATAATTCTACCAAATTTAGACAATTATTAGTCTATTGTACAGTTGTCTTAAAACGTTGTTTTTAAGAGTGAATCTGTTTTTGGTATGAACTTATGAATGAAAGGACAATAACTGAACTTTGTCCTAGGAACTCCTTGATTTGTTTAATCTGATCATCGGGACGATGATTCTTTAAGGAGGGAAGAATGTAACACCTGATTTTGTAAGTTATCTTGGTGAATATTTTTCATACTATTATAACTGCTGAAATGAAGGCAAACATGTTAAGATATATTTTGATCTTAAAGGAATGTGTTGCTAACTTGGATTCTTGCATGCTGTAATTTATTGCATAGGACAACAGTTATTGTTGCTTGTGTGTTTGCTGATGTGACGAAAAATTGTCGTATACTTGCTAAACTCTCTTTGCTGATTGACAACACACCTTGAATCAATTCCATTGATCCAAAGTATGTTGTGGTCTTCTTGTGATTGCTTTGTCGATTTACTCTTGAACCGAACTGGAGGTTGATATAAATGTGCAGCGCCTGATTGCAGGTATGAGCAGCTGGCACGTAAATGCCAACGACAAAGGTTCGATTCTTGAACCATGCACTGTCGAACTTAAGACCTCGTGAGGCAGGAAATGTCTGGACACGGGTGGCTTTGGCATGTGAAACAAAGGATGAAACGTCCTGCACAGCATTGACATGAGTGTCAGTTGGAAGACTGGATTGGAGGTTGATTAGTGTTAGTGGTTAGAAGGAATTAAATCCTAAGCTAATCCTAAGTTCTACCATACATCCTAAACTACTATCCTAAGTGGATTTTTAAATTATAAAAAAAAAAAAAAGGAAATAAACCTAAGTCCTATTAACCTAAAACTAAACTATGACCTAGGTTGAATACTAATATACATCCTAAACTAATCCTAACCTAAAGGGGACGCACAGACCCTTGGAGGGAGAGGATAAGGATGAAGGGGTGTTTAATGGCATTAAATGGGGAGTCCATACGTGGACAGCGCCAGTTTGGCGGGGACAGGTAAGTGGCGGAGGTATCTAGTTGGAGATGGAACCAAATTTGGTTTTGCATGTGAAATTTGAAATTTAGGAGTTCGCCAACTCAAGTTGGCAGTGGCGTGGAAATTGGGAAAAGGCAGAGCCTTTAATGCATTAAATTTTCTTGGTCCTCATGACCAGCTCACCTTGGAAGGCGTAGGAGGGAAATGTTGATTGTTTATTGTGTCGATTTGGATTTGGTGAAGTTGCTCTGCATTTGGTTTTTTTGTTTGGTTCAGTCGAACCAGTTTCTTTGGATTTATCACTGTTCTTTGGAAATTTGGAGGCTGTTGCTGAGCCTGTAAGAGGAAAGGATTGTTGGAAAGCTCGTGCTGTCGCCGAGGAAGGAAATATCTTCGGCAAACGCAGTTTTCTTCGAGTTTTGGAAAAGAAATTGCAGGCATGTTAAGCCCTTCTCTTTAAAAATACTTGCTTTGTTTAAACGTCTCATTAAAACAACCCTGCTCTTGGGTTTTGGGTTTATGTGATTGTTGTTGAGTTGATACGATTTGGATTTAGTTGATTCTTGCTTCATTTTTTGGAAATGATAGGTAAAATCAAATCATTTCGGTTGTTGTTGTGTTTAACTATCTTTGCATTTCTTTGAATGGAATACCTCCATGTTGTCTTGTTGTTGATTTGAAAGTTAAGTGGAAATTCGAAATGGGTTTTCTCTCTATAAATGTTATATGGGAACTGTGGAGCAGGTGTGTGGGTTGTTTTTCTTATTGTGTGATTGTTCTTTTGTCATATGAACTTTTGTGATAAAATTGTATTATGGAAGGTTGTGCGAGCGGCTTGATGTCGTTTCTTCTATATAAAATTTTCTTAAAAGAAATAAGACTTTTCTTTTTTTTTTGTTGTTTTGGGATTAAAGGGAAATAGCATTTCTTTTTGAACTTTAAAGGAATGGGTTTTAGAGTTTTATCTTGAGCAATGCGAGCTCGGTTAGAAGGATATATGCTAGTAATAATATAATTATTGTTGTGCTTCTTCTTTTTTATGAAATGGATGAATACGATTTTGAGTATTCGTGGAAGTTTGGAAAAAAAATTGTTTTCTCTTCTTCAACATATGAATGATTACATTTCTTCTTCTTGTGTGATGAAAGGTTGGTTGTGTTGTGTTGTATGGAAATGACTTGATCTTACGGCTCAACTATTAGTCGTGAAAACTTGCTTGACTTGTATTTTTGCATTAAATGAATCATGTTGATTCTTACTTTGTGGGGGGTTAGATGATTTGTTTGTGTTTTTCATTGATGTTGTTCGACCTTTTTTTAGTTCGAATGCTGTTTTTGAAAACACATTTTTTTGAAAATTTTTTTGAATTTTATGACATGTCATGAAGAAGGAAATGCTTGAAAGTTGAAGATATCCGAAGTTTTTCATTTGAAATTTTTAATGGAAAAATTCTTTCCTGCTTGGGAAGTTTGTCTTCTTTTTTGGCAAGGATATTTTGAGTATACTTTGTTGGAATTATTCATATCCTATGCGGGTTTTTAATAATAAGGATATTATTGATATGAAAAACATTTTTTGGGTTTTATCATTCATTGTGAATAAAAAAATGGATTTCTTTAGAAACATTTATTGGTAAGGAATTCTTCTTCTTTAATTGCTTTTTTTTTGGTAAAATTAGTAGTCGGATGGTTTATTGAACTTTATTCAAGTTCATTTGATAGAGGACATGATTGGGCATTTAAATCATTTCCTAAGTGCTGTGTATTTCTGTATAAATGGAATTTTGAATGTTTCGTGTGGTCTTCTGATCTTTGCACGGTCATTTAGAAGAAATGAAATCGGCATGAATAATTCTTGTTGAGTTGAAGAAAATGGTTGTTTTCTTATTTGAATAGTTAAAGAACGAATTCTTCTCTTTTTGCTGTTTGAATTCTGGAAATAGCATTGAAGTCTTACTGTGCATTATGATTGGTCTTGCTGTAGGTAACAACAATGAATAAATTTTATTTTGTACTGTATGCGTTCATGGAAATAGAAAATCATGTGAATAATTGATTGCATGATTGTATAACTGTTTATCTGGTTTAAAATACAGTGAAGAAAGTATGGGCTCTTCTAGTACAGTAAATACATAGTATGCATCCTTATACTATTTGATCTATGATAAATACGATGTTGTACTAACCTGTTTTTGGGTATTCATATGAGCCTGATTCAAATGAAGTATTGATAAGGATGATAAATTCTTCCTTGTTTTCATTTAAAGCGGATTATGAATGAATTTATTCTTGCTGCCGGAAAGTGAATTCCGAATGGATTTTGTAAGTTTCACTCTGAACTGTTATCTTGATTTGTGTCTCGTTTGGATTCCATTTTTAGGACAGTCATGAGGAAGGAGATAGTAATGTGGATGAATGACTTGGAAAATGATCTTTTCTTCTTTCATACAGTTGAAAATTTGTAATCATTATTAACGAATTTTGTAGTGCTTAGATATGAGCAACTATATGCATTGTTGTTCGCTTTCTTGTCTGTGCTTGATTGCTTGGAATCTAATATGATGCATGAACTGAAAGGAAAGTAATGGGTTTACATTTCAGTTAGTTTTATCCTTTGCATTTATTATTAATGAAAGGAGTGGAAAGGATAACAGTATGTTATATCATGCAAGAAACTACTTGTATTCCTAAACTTTACAAATATTGTAAATTGAACTTGTAACGGTTATGTGGAAAATGGGACAGCAGTTCTTTGGCTGATTGTGATGATATTTTGATGGTTCAGTTGTTATGCTGATCTTTTTTTTGTGCCTATTTCTTGATTGATGTCTTACTGTCGTTTCATAAAAGCAGGGTTCTTTTATTGAGACAGTTAATTGAAGCACCTCATTTTAATGATAAGTGCTTAATATGCTCAGTTCATTGAACTGACCCGTGCAAATAATTTTGCAGATGGAATTTGATTAGAATGAAGACATGGCTGTTTTCTGATGCTTCTTGATTGGTTGAAGATGAATTGTATTTGTTTACTTTTATTCCTCTTTGAGGAATTGTGAAAAGAAGAAAGTATATTCTTCTATCTATGAGTTGTAATGATGTTTTATGTAAACAATGTCCATTCAGTTGGATTGGCAAATGTATGGATTATGACATGAATTGATGAATACAAATACAAGTGTGATATTTTAATAATTATATCAGTTTGATATTGTTGACTAAATTGGAAATATAATGTTATTCCTGATTTGGATTTATTTAATTGTCCTTGGATGGATGCTAAATGGGAATTGATATCTATTCTTACCTAAATGCAACTTTTAAGTTGAAATGTGCAATTAGTTCATACTTGGGTAAAGATGAATTTTTAATTGACATTAAAAAGGATTAGGAAGAATATGATTCCATAACTGATAGGTATTCAGGATTAGCTTGGAAGCTAAGGAATATCAATTAACTTCGGAGTAATCGAACTTCGCTTTTTCAACTCCATTAATGACCTCGTATGTTAAATTCGAGAATAAAGGATATGGATAAGTATATCCATAACTAATGGACCTTAACTATATAAGGTTAAGGAAAATAAATGAATACATTTATCTTGGGAATTAGACCTCGTTTAAATGACGTCTAATAAGTTAATATTCTAATTTAGTTACAGTTGGGAAAATCTTGGTTAAGTTTAATAGGTTAAACTTATCACGTCCGTCGGTAACGGGCTGCTTAATCCAATGATTAAGAAGAGAACCAAGTAGAGAAAATGTAGCCCTTCGGTATGAAGGAGAAGATGCATAGCAAGCTAGAGGATGGATTTAGTCTCTCTTAGCTATATACAACTGTAATGGGAACGAGGATAAAGGGATCAGCATGGTTGCTGAAAGTTGATTTTAAATATTAAGATCATATCCAAATCACTTGAGCAGGATGTGTACTCTCGATGGGAGGATTCCGTAGGACATTGACATACGCCAGCTACAGCAAGGTGTCTTCATGAAGACGGGGTCTTCATGACGACACAATGTTATAGCTGACATATTACAATGCCCTCCCGAATTAAAACATCAAGAATACATAGGCTGAATGTGAAGTTCTTGGCTGGGGATAGGAGTATGATCATGTATACGGAGTGACCCCGGAATACTAAAGATAACTAGACACACGGAGTCATGGGGAACGACACCGTATGTCTGCGTATCTTTAGTTACCAGGAGTGCCTTCCTATATTCGTTCATATTACTAGTTGGAAATTGGAAGTTTAAAACTGACCTTAAATCGAGAGGACTGGTAGGAACCAGGAAAGACCATTCTAGATAACAGGTGAAGTGAGGTGAAGGACGTATTCCATTGATGTGTATCACATCTAGGAATATGATCATGCAAAGCATGTGAAAATCTTTGGCCAAAGTATCGCAAGTGCTGGTTGCGTTGTCCTTATCACTTAATTTAAGATGCAGGATGTCAGATGAATATCAGTAATAGATATTCAGATAGGCTTCTTAAATGGATCACTTCGATAACCGGAAAGGTTATGAGAACTGGTATATATAATATACTATGCATAAACAAACATGAAGGATCGGTTGTTGCCGAGGGATCGTTGTTGCCGAGTCATGAAATGAAGGATCGTTGAAACTCCGAGCCATGAAAATGGAAGATCGGTAGTTCCTCGAGTCATTTACAATAGCATATAGAATCTGTTATAAGATTGAATGGCATTGAATGTGTGTTCCATATTGTAAATATGTGAACAGGGAACATTCGTTTTAAAAAGAAATTGTGTGATCCAAATTGTGTTGTTTGGGCAGAGAACAATTATTAAAACTTGAACGTGTGTTTGAATTTTATAATTCATAACAGAGAACGTTATAAAAAAAAAAAAAAAAAAAATTCCCTTGTTCTGGTATTTTAAAATGGGGATGTTACAGCTCACTCGAGTAGCTCACACCTAGAGCTCACTTGAGAGCCATTGCCATCTCACATTGAGCTCACTTGAGCTCACTTAGAGAGCTCACTTTGAAATGAGCTCACTTTGAGCTCACTCGAGGAGCTCTCAGCTCACCTTAAACTCTCACCTGAGCTCACCCAGGTGAGCTCCTCAAGTAGCTCACCTATGAGATCACTCACCTTGAGAGTCACCAGTGAGCTCCTTGAGAGCTCACTTGAGCTCACTCTAGTAGCTCACTTGGGAGCTCACCTTAAGGAGCTCACCTTAGCTCACCTTGGGAGCTTGCCTTGTAGCTCACCTTGAGAGCTCACTTAGGAGCTCACCAGCTCACCATCAGAGCTTACCTGAGCTCACCAAGCTCACCTGAGAGAGCCTAGTGAGCTCACCTAGGAGCTCTCTAATCACCTTTGAGCTCACTCACGAAACTCACCATGGGAGCTCACCTTTCCTCAAGAGCTCACCTCAGCTCACAGCTAACTTACCTGAGAGCTCACTGAGGAGCTCACCTTGAGCTCACCTTGCCAACTCACCTTGAGCTCATCTCGGTAGCTCACTTGAGCACATGTAAGCTCACCTCGAGAGCTCACCGAAGAGCTCACCTTTGAGCTCACCTGGAGCTCACTCGAGAAGCTCACCTAGAGCTCACCTAGGAGCTCACTCAGTTGGCTAGCTCACCTAGGAGCTCTCGAGTAAGCTCTCTTGAGCTCACCTAGAAACTCACCTAGGAGCTTGCCTTGACAGCTCACCTTGAGAGCTCACTCACTTGAGCTCCACCTAGAGAGCTCTTGCAAGAGCTCACCTGAGCTCACCCGGGAGCTCACTCAAGTAGCTCACCTGAGGAAATCACATGGGAGCTCACCTTGATCACATGGGAGCTTACTCAACTTGAGCTCACCTTGAGCTCGCTGAGGAGCTCACCTTGCCAACTCACCTTGAGCTCACCTAGCTCATCTAGGGGAGCTCTCCTCATAGCTCACAAGTAGCTCACCTAGGAGAGCTCACCTGGAGCTCACCTAAGCTCTCACAGGAGCTCACCTTGGGAGCTCACCTGAGCTCACTAGGAGCTCACCTTGAGAGGGCTGAGCTCACTCAGGAGCTCACCTCACCTGAGCTCACTGAGTGAGCTCACTTGAGTTCAGGACTCAAGACTCACTTGGGAGCTCACCAAGTAGCTCACCTTGAGCTCACTAGCAGTCACTCACCCAAGAGCTCACCTAGAGCTCACCTTGAGCTCTGCTCAGCTCAGCTCGAGTTGAGCTCACTCGGGAGAGCTCACTGGGAGTAGCTCAAGTAGCTCACTCACTAAACTCACTTAGGAGCTCACCTAATAGCTCACCTTGCCAGCTCACCTTGAGCTCAGTCTTGCCTAGCTCACCTCGAGCTTCATCAGTTGAGCTCACCTAGTAGCTTTCACCTGGAGCTCACCTAACAACTCACCTTGAGCTTCACTGGGAGCTCTCCTGAGAGCTCACCTAGGAGCTTGAGAGCTCACCTGGGAGCTCACCAGGAGCTCACTGAGTAGCCATTGAGCTCACTCCTTGAGCTCACCTGAGCTCACCTCTAGCTCACCTTCAGGTAGCTCTTACCGTAGCTCACTGAGCTAGCTTGAGTTGAGCTCACTTGAGAGCTCACATCGAGCTCACTCAGCCTGACTCACCTAGAAGCTCACCTAGGGAGCTCACATTACAGCTCACCTCTTCTCAAGGAGCTCACCTTGAGCTCACCTTGCTAGCTCACCTTGAGCTCTCACCTTGCCAACTCACCTTGAGCTCACCTGAGCTCACCTGGGTAGCTGGTAGCTCACCTCACATCTTGTAGCTCACCTCGAGTAGCTTACTTGAGCTCACCTGCAGAGCTCACCTTGAGCTCACTCACCTCAGAGCTCACACTGAGGCTCAGCTCACTTGAGAGCTCACTTGGAGCTCTCACCTTAGCTCACCTTAGCTCACTCGAGCTCACTCAGAAACTCACTGAGCTCACCTCAGAAAAGCTCTTGGAGCTCACCTAGGAGAGCTCACCTTGAGCTCACTCACCTGAGCTCTCACCTTGTCAGGAGCTCACTCAAGAGCTCACCTTGAGCTCACCAGTGAGCTCACCAGGTAGCTCACATGAGAGCTCACCTCAAGAGCTCACTCGACCTCAGCTCACCTTCAGAGGAGCTCACTAAGTAGCTCACCAGTGAGCTCACCTTGAGCTCTCACCTTGAGCTCACTCACAGCTCACCTTAGCTCCTTGACTCACTGAGCTCAGCTCACAGGTAGCTCACTTGGAGCTCACTCCAGTAGCTCACCTTGAGCTCACTCAGTAGCTCACCTAGAAGAGCTCACTCAGCTCACCTAGCTCACTCAAACTCACTCACCTTGCTAGCTCACTCTAAGCTCACCTTGAGCTCACCTGCAGCTCACTCAGGAAGCTCACCAGAGCTCACCTTGCCAGCTCACTCGGGATCTCACCTGAGCTCACCTGGGAAGCTCACCTAAAGCTCACTCACCTTGAATAGCTCACCTTAAGCTAGCTCACCTTGAGATCAACTCACCTTGAGCTCACCTTGAGAGCTCCCTTGTAGCTCACAGGAGCTCTGAAGCTCACTTTCTGGAGAGCTCACCTTGAGCTTTTTGAGCTCACCTGGGAGCTCACCTGGAGTAGCTCACCTAGGAGCACCTGGGAGCTCACCTAGAGCTCACTCGTAGCTCACTTGAGAGCTCATCGAGTAGCTCGACTTGAGCTTTCCTCAAAAACTCACCTAGGAGCTCACCTGACAGCTCACCTTGAGCTCACTCAGCTCACCTTGCTCTCCTTGAGCTAGCTCACTAAGTAGCTTGACTTGAGCTCACCTGGGAGCTCATCAAGAGCTCACTTGAAAACTCTCACCTGGGAGCTCACCTTCACTAACTCACCTTGAACTCACATGGGAGCTCAGCTCACCTCTCAGCTCCTTAAGCTCAGCTCAGCTCACCTTGAGGTTGCTCTTGAGAGCTCACTTGAGTTGAGCTCACCTTGAGCTCACCGAGCTCACTCAGCTCACCTTGAGCTCACTTGAGCTCACTTGAGTTCACCTAGAGCTCACTCAACAGCTCACCTAGTAGCTCACCTTGCTCACCTTGAGAGCTCACTCACAGGCTAGCTCTCAAGTAACTCACCTAGCTCTCACCTTGAGCTCACTTGACTGGAGCTCAGCTCACTCGAAGCTCACTCGACTCAGCTCACTCAGCTCACCTAGAGAGCTCACCTGGTAGCTCACCTTGGGAGCTCACCTTGAGCTCACCTTGCTTGAGCTCACCTTGAGCTCACTTGCTCAGCTCACTCACCTAGCTCACACTGGTAGCTCACCAGCTATGTAAGCTCACCTTGAGAGCTCACCTCAGCTAAGCTCACCTTGAGCTCACTCAGAGCTCACCTTGAGCTCACCTAGCTCACTCACCTAGGAGCTCACTGAGCTCAGCTTGAGCTCACAGTAGCTCACCTAGAGCTCATCTTGTAGCTCACTTGAGCTCACCTAGAAACTCACTGGGAGCTCACTAGCTCACCTTGAGCTCACTCATCACCTTGAGCTCACCTCAGGAGCTCACAGAGCTAGCTCAGCTTGACTCAGAGCTCACACCGGAGCTCACAAGTCTCACACTTGAAACTCACATGGGAGCTCACTCAGCTCACCGAGAGCTCACCTCAGGAGCTCACCTAGCTCACTAGCTCAGCTCACCATGAAACTCACCTTGGGAGCTCAGCTCACCTTGAGCTCACCTTGAGCTCACCTTGAGCTCTTTGAGAGAGCTCACCTTGAGCTCACTCTTGAAGCTCACCCTCTCACCTCGGAGCTCACCTGAGCTCACTCTTTCCTTGAGCTCACTCACTTGTAAGCTCTCTAAGCAGCTCACCTTGCCAGCTCACCTTGAGCTCACTCTCCAGACTCACCTTTGAGGAGCTCTCACCTTGAGCTCACCTTGAGCTAGCTCACCTCAGGAGCTCACTCAAGCTCACTGAGCTTGAGCTTGTCCAGCTCACTTGAGTCAGCTCACCAGAGCTCACCTTGGGAGCTCACAGAGCTCACTCGAGCTCAGCAAGCTCACTCACTCAGCTCAGCTCAGAGCTCACCTTGGAGCTCTCACCAGGAGCTCACCTAGAGCTCACTCTTGCTCATTCAGTCAGCTCACCTGAGAGCTCACCTTGGAGCTCACTGAGAGCTCAGCTCACCTCACTGAGCTCACTCTGGGAGCTCACCTTGATAGAGCTCACTTTACCAGCTCACTCAGCTCATGACTCATGAGCTCACTTCACTAGCTCACACTTGAGCTCACTCACTCACCAGAGCTCACCTTGAGCTCACCTCCTTAGCTCACCTGGAGCTCACTGTAAGCTCTCACCTAATAGCTCTTGACTCAGAGCTCACCTCACCTTGAGCTCACACCTGGAGCTCACCTTAGGAGCTCACCTAGAGGAGCTCACTCTTGAGGAGCTCACTTGAGTAGCTCACTGACCTTGGAGCTCACCAGGCTCACCTTGAGCTCACCTTGAGCTCATGAGAAGCTCACCTTGAGCTCACCTAGAAGCTCACCTTAGGAGCTCACCTTGGGAGCTCACCTCCAGAGCTCACTCAAGCTCTCACCAGAGCTCACCTGGGAGCTCACCTGAGTAGCTCACTCAGGAGCTCACTTACTAGCTCACCTAGGAGCTCACCAAGTAGCTCACCTTGAAAACTCACATGGGATCACCTAGCTTGCTCACCTTGAGAGCTCACCTTGAGATCACTCTGAGAGCTCACCTCAGTAGCTCACCTTGCTCAAGTCAGCTTGAGAGCTCACTTGGAGCTCACTTGAGCTCACTCACTCAGCTCACCAGTAGCTCACTTGAGCTCACCTTGAGAGCTCACTTAGAGCTCACCACTAGGAGCTCACTAACTAGCTCACCTTGAAGAGCTCACCTGGAGCTCACCTTGAGGAGCTCACCTAGAAGCTCACCTGAGCTCACCAAGCTAAGCTCACCAAGGAGCTCACCTAGCTCACCTGGGAGCTCTCACCTGGGAGCTCACTCTGGAGCTCACCTTGAGCTCACTCTGAGCTCACTCTTGAGAGCTCACCAAGAGCTCATCAGGGAGCTCACCTTAGGAAGCTCACCTAGGAACTCACCTGAGGAGCTCACCTCACCTTGAGCTCACCTTGAGCTCACTTCTTGAGCTCACCTTGAGCTCACCTTGAGCTAGCTCAGCTCACCTAAGAGCTCACCTTGAGCTCACCTTGGGAGCTTACCAAGCTCAGCTCACCTTTGAGCTCACCTTAGGAGCTCACTCTGGGAGCTCACCTTCAAGCTCAGCTAGCTTCACTTGCTACTCTCAGGAGCTCACTTGTAGCTCACTCACCTAGGAGCTCACCTCCTTGAGCTCAAGCTCACTCAGCTCACCTTCAGCTCACCTTAGCTCACCTGGGAGCTCACCTTGAGCTCACTTAGCTCACTCACTCACTCTGAGCTCTTCACTTGAGCAAGAGCTCACTCTCACCTAGGAGCTCACTGAGAGCTCACCTGGGAGCTCACTCAGCCATAGGCTCACTTGCTGAGCTCACCTTGAGCTCACTGAAGAGCACTTAGCTCACCTAGGAGCTCACTCACTTGGAAAGCTCACCTTGAGCTCACTCGAGCTCAGCTCACTTACTTGAGCTCACCTTGAGTAGAGCTCACCTTGAGAGCTCACTTAGGAGCTCACCTTGGGAGCTCACCTTGAGCTCACCTTGAGAGCTCACCTTGAGCTAAGCTCACTCAGCTCACCTGAGCTCACCTCTAGAGCTCACCTTTGAGCTCACTCACTAGGAGCTCACCTTGCTCACCTCAGCTCACTAGAGCTCACCTCACTCACTGAGGAGCTCACCACAGAGCTCACTTGAGCTCACCTAGAGCTCACCAAGAGCTCACTTGAGAGCTCACCGAGCACTCAGGGAGCTCACTTGGGAGCTCACCTTGGGAGCTCACCTACAGAGCTCACTTGAGCTCACCTTGACTCACTTGAGCTCACCTTGAGCTCACTGAGCTCATCACTTGAGCTCACTTGAGCTCACTTTGAGCTCACCTTAGCTCACCTGTAAGCTCACCTTGAGCTCACATGAGAGCTCACCTTTAGCTCACCTTGAGCTCAGCTCACCTAGGAGCAGCTCACTAGGAGCTCACTCTTGGAGCTCTCACTTGAGAGCTCACCTTGGAGCTCACTCTGAGCTTCAGCTCACCTAGGCTCACCTCAGCTCACACTTACTCAGGGAGCTCACCTTGAGGAGCTCACCTTGAGCTCACTCAGCTCAGAGCTCACCTTGCAGGAGCTCACTTGAGCTCACTTGTAGCTCACTTGAGAGCTCACACTTGAGCTCACCAAGTAGCTCACCTTGAGGAGCTCACCTAGAGCTCACTCTGAGCTCACCTTTAGCTCACCTGGGCTCACCTAGCTCACTTGCTCACCTTGCTAAAACACTTGAGCTCTCACTTGAGAGCTCACCTTGAGCTCACCTTGAGCTCACCTTGGAGCTTCACCTTGAGCTCACCTTCACTCAGCTCACCTGAGGAGCTCACCAGGAGCTCACTGGGAGCTCACTCACTTGAAGCTCACTTAGAGCTCACCTTGCAGCTCACCTTAGAGCTCACTCAGTAGCTCACCAAGAGCTCACCTCTAGCTCTCACACTTGAGGAGCTCTCTTGACCTAGAGCTCACCTCACTCACTTGAGCTCACCTTGAGGAGCTCACCTGAGCTCACCTAGAGCTCACTCAGCTCAGAGCTTGCAGAAGCTTCTGGAAGAGCTCACCTAGGAGCTCACTGAGTCACTCACCTTGGGAGCTCTCACTCTATAGCTCACCTTGAGCTCACTTTCACTGGAGCTCACCTAGCTCACCTGAGCTCACCTTGAGCTCACCTTGAGCTCACCTTGAGCTCACCTCAGGTAGCTCACCTTAGGGAGCTCACCTGAGAAGCTCACCTGGGAGCACCTCACTCACCTCAGACTCTCACTCACTGAGCTCACCTGACTTGAGCTCACTCTGAGAGCTCACTCACAGGAGCTCACCTTGAGCTCACCTTGGAGCTCACTCAGCTCAAGCTCACCTTGAGCTCACAACTCAGCTCTTGGAGCTCACCACAGAGCTCACCTGAGGCTCACCTGGGAGCTCACTAGAGAGCTTGGAGCTCAGAGCTCAGCTCAGCTTGAGCTCACCTCAGGGAGCTCACTCAGGAGCTCACCTGAGAGAGCTCACCTGAGCTCACCTTGAGAGCTCACCTGGAGCTCACTTGGCACTCAGCTTGCAGAGAGCTCACCCAAGTAGCTCACTTGGAGCTCACTCACTCACCTTGAGCTCACTTGGGAGCTCACCTTGCTCACTCACTTGAGCTCACTGGGATAGCTCACTGAGCTAGCTCACCTTGAGCTCACTTGAGAGCTCACTCAAGAGCTCACTAGAGAGCTCACCTCAGAGCTCACCTTGAGCTCACTAGAAGCTCACCAAGTAGCTCACCTGAGCTCACCTGAGCTCACCTAGCTCAGCTCACCAGGGAGCTCACTGCTTTGGGAGCTCAGCTTCACTGGGAGCTCACTCAGAGCTCACTTTGAGCTCACTTGAGCTCAGCAGCTCACCTAGAGCTAGCTCACTCAGCTCCTTGAGCTCACCAAGCTCACTCAGAGCTCACCTTAGCTTTGACTTGAGCTCACCTTGAGGAGCTCACTGCTCACCTTGAAGCTCACTTAAGCTCACAGGGAGCTCACCTAGAGCTCACTCACTTGGAGCTCACCTTGAGCTCACCTTGAGCTCACTTGACTCAGCAGCTCACCTTGAGCTCACCTGAGGAGCTCACCTAGAGCTCACCTTGAGCTCCTTGAGCTCACTTAGCTCACTCACTCTGAGGAGCTCACCTTGAGCTCACCTTGAAGAGCTCACCTAGGAGCTCAGCTCACTAGGAGCTCACCAGCTCACTTGAGAGCTCATCGGAGCTCAGCGAGCTCAGTCGAGCTCACCTGAGAGCTCAGCTTGTTGAGTAGCTCAGCTCACTCAGGCAGCTCACTTGAGCTCACTTGAGAGCACTCATGCCGAGCTCACTTGAGAGCTCACTCACTTGAGCTCACCTTGAGCTCACCTTGAGAGCTCACCTTGCTCACTTTCAGCTCACCTTGAGCTCACCTTGAGCTCACCTTGTAGCTCAGCTCACCTTAGCTTGACCTCACCTAGGAGCTCACCTTGAGAGCACCTAGAGCTCACCTCAGAGCTCACTAGAGCTCATCTTGTTGGGAGCTCACCTCCAGTAGCTCACTCTTGGGAGCTCACTTGAGGGAGCTCACCAGTGAGCTCACACCTTGGGAGCTCACCTCACTGGAGCTCACCTTAGTAGCTCACTTGGAGCTCACTAGAGCTCACTCTGAGTAGCTCACTAAGTAGCTCACTTGGGAGCTCACCTTGAGAGCTCACTCACCTAAGTAGCTCACTAGGAGCTCTCTGACAGAGCTCACCTTGAGAGCTCACTTGTAGCTCACTTGAGAGCTCACTGAGTAGCTCACCTTGGAGCTAGCTCACCTTGGAGCTCACCTTGGGAGCTCACCTTGAGCTCACCTTGGGAGCTCACCTTGAGCTCACCGAGCTAGCTCACTTTGAGCTCACTCACTCACCCTTGCTCACCTGGGAGCTCACCTTGAGCTCACTTGAGCTCACCTTGAGGACTCACCTCAGCTCACTTGAGCTCACCTTGAGCTTGACTTGAGAGCTCACCTTGAGCTCACCTTTGCTCAGCTCACCTGAGCTCACTACTAGAGCTCACTCAGGCTCACACCTAAGATCACTGGGAGCTCACCTGAGCTCAACTCACCTCAGGCTCACCTTCTTGAGCTCACCAGCTCACTCACAGAGCTCACTCAGGGAGCTCACTTAGGAACACCTTGAGCTCACCTTGAGCTCACCTTTTGAGCTCACTCACTAGAGCTCACCTTGGAGCTCACTAGAGCTCACCTGGGAGCTCACTGAGAGCTCACTTGACTCATGAGCTCACATTGAGAGCTCACCTAGCTAGCTCAGCACCTTGCTCACCAGAGCTCACCATTAGAGCTCACCTTGAGCTCACTTGGGAGCTCACCTAGAGCTCACCTTGAGAGCTCACCTGGAGCTCACTCTCAGAGCTCACTGAAGCTCACTCACCTCGAGAGCTCAGCTCCTAGCTCACTTGGAGTAGCTCACTTGAGAGCTCACCTAGTAGCTCACCTAGGAGCTCACCTTGAGGAGCTCACCTAAGTAGCTCACTTGAGCTCACTTGAGCTCACCTAGTGAGCTCACCTAAGAGCTCACTGGGAGCTCACCAGAGCTCACCTTGAGAGCTCACCTAGAGTCAGCTCACTAGCTCTCACTTGGCTCAGCTCACCTACTCACCTAGGAGCTCACTTGAGAGCTCACTTAGCTCAGCTCACCTAGTAGCTCACCTTGAGGAGCTCACTGGGAGCTCACCGAGCAGCTCACTTGAGCTCACCTGGAGCATCAAGTTGAGCTCACTCTTGAGCTCACCTGGGAGCTCACCTTGAGAAGCTCACTCTAGGAACTCACCTTGAGCTCACCTTGAGCTCACTTGACTTCACTTGAGCTCACTCACCTTGACTCACTTGAGCTAGCACCACCAACTCACCTTGAGCTCACTAGAGCTAGCTCACCTTGTAAGCTCACCTTGAGCTCACTCAAAAGCTCACCTTTGGAGCTCACTTGAGGAGCTCAGGAGCTCACCTAGGGAGCTCACCTAGAGCTCACCTTGAGAGCTCAGCTCAAGAGCTTGAGCTCTGCAGCTTGAGCTCACCTAGAGCTCACCTTGGAGCTCACTTGAGCTCACCTAGAAGCTCACTTGGGAGCTCACCTTGAGCTCACCTGGAGCTCACCTTAGCTCACCTTGAGCTCACCTGAGGAGCTCACCTAGCTCAGCTTGACCTAGAGAGCTCACAGCTTAGAGCTCACCTGAGCTCTGAGCTCACAGGAGCTCACCACCTAGAGTCACTCACCTGGAGCTCACATAGCTCACCTTGACAGCTCACTCACTGGGAGCTCACCTCGAGCTCACTTAGCTCACTTGAGAGCTCACCTTGAGCTCACCTGAGCTCACCGAGAGCTCACCACTTGAGAGCTCACCTGAGCTCACCTAGCTCACTCTTGTAGCTCACCTTGAGCTCACACTAAAGCTCACCTTGAAGCTCACCTGGAGCTCACCTGGCTTGAAGCTCACCTCAGCAGCTCACCTGGAGCTCACCTTGAGCTCTCACTCAAGCTCACTCACCTGAGCTCACTCTAGCTCACTTGAGCTCACCTTGACTTGGGAGCTCACTTGGAGCTCACCTGGGAGCTCACCTGAGAGCTCACTTGAGCTCACTTGAGAGCTCACTAGCTCAGCTCACTGGGAAGCTCTCACTGGGAGAGCTCACCTCAGAGCTCACCTTGGAGCTCACAGCTCAGCTCACTCAGTAGCTCTCACTCGAGAGCTCACCTTGAGCTCACCTGAGCTCACCTTGAGCTCACTCACCAGCTCACTTGAGCTCACCTCACTGAGCTCACTCACCTTGAGCTCACCTTAGAGCTCACCTTGAGCTCACCTTGAGTCTCACAGAGCTTCTCACCTGAGAGCTCACCTGAGAGCTCACTCTTGAGCTCACCTTGAGCTCAGCTCAGCAGTCTGCTCAAGCTCAGCTCACCTCAGAGCTCTCACTCAAGTAAGCTCACTTTGAGCTCACCTAGAGCTCACACTTGAGGAGCTCACCTAGGAGCTCACCTTGGAGCTCACCGCTGAAAGCTCACCTAGGAGCTCACCTGGAGCTCACCTTGCTAGCTCACTTAGCTCTCACTCAGCTCACCTTGAGCTCACCTTGAGCTCTCACCTTGAGCTCACCTTGAAGCTCACCTTGAGCTTGAGCTCACTTGAGCTCACCTAGAGCTCACTTCAGCTCACCTTGAGAGCTCACTCACTTGAGCTCACTGAGAGCTCACTTAGGAGCTCAGCTCACTAGAGAGCTAGCATCAAGTCACTCACTCTAAAACTCACCTGGGAGCTCTTGACTCACTAGAGCTCACCTTGAGAGCTCACCTGGGAGCTCACCTCATCAGAGCTCACCTTTCAGTCAGCTCACCTTCACCTTCAAGGAGCTCACCTTGAGCTCACCTTGAGTCAGCTCACTTGAGCTCACCTCTGAGCTCACCTTGAGCTCACCTGGAGCTCACCAAGTAGCTCTTGAGCTCACCTTGGGAGCTCACCACTCACTTGGAGCTCTCCTTGAGAAGCTCACCTCAGGAAGCTCACTTGAACTCACCTCTAGGAGCTCACCTAGGAGCTCACTCTTCAGAGCTCAGAGTTGACTTGAGCTCAGCTCACTTGTAGCTCACCTTGGAGCTCACCTTGAGAAGCTCACCTGAGCTCACCTTGATCACTCAGGAGCTCACACCTTAGTAGCTCACCTTGAGCTCACCTTAGCTCTCACTTGAGCTCTTGCACTCTCACCTTGAGAGCTCACTAGTAGCTCATGAGCTTGAGCTCACCTAAGGAGCTCACTAGCTCACCTCATTAGCTCACTGAGAGTTCATCAAGCTCACTCACTCGAGCTCACCTCAGTAAGCTCACTGGGAACTCACTTGGGAGCTCACTCAGGAGCTCACTCACTGGGAGCTCTCACCTTCAGCTCACCTTGAGCTCACCTTGAGCTCACACCACGACTCTCTCACCTTGAGCTCACCTTGCAACTCACTCTGAGAGCTCATCTAGAGCTCACTCACTTGTAGCTCACCTTGAGCTCACCTCTGAGCTCACCTAGAGCTCACCTAGGAGCTCACTGAGCTCACTGGCTCACCTGAGACTTCACAGTAGCTCACTTGAGCTCAGCTCAGCTTTGGGAGCTCTCACTCAGCTAGCTCACCTCAGGGAGCTCACCTGAGAGCTCACTTGGAGCTCACCTCTAGCTCACTCTGAGCTCACCTAGACTTGAGCTCACCTTGCTCAAGTAGCTCACCTTAGCTCAGCTCACCTTGAGCTCTCACCTAGGTAGCTCACCTGAGCTCTAGCTCACTCAAGAGCTCTCTCACCTGAGAGCTCTCACTTGAGCTCACTGAGCTCACTGAGAGCTCACCTCACTAGCTCACTCTAAAGCTCACTGGGCTCAGAGCTCACTCACTGAGCTCACCTTGCTTGAGCTCAGCTCACTGAGCTCACTCTTGAGCTCACTTGAGCTCAGCTCAGCCTCACCTTGAGCTCACTTTAACCTCAGCTCACCTAAGCTCAGCTCACCTCACTTGAGAGTAGCTCACTTTGAGCTCTAGCAGAGCTCACCTGGAGCTCACCTTGATGAAGCTCACCTCTCAGCTCACCTTGAGCTCACCTTGGGAGCTCACCTTGAGCTCACCTTGAGCTCTCTTGGAGCTCACTCTGGAGCTCACTTGGAGCTCACCACTCTCTTGCTCACTGAGCTCACTCACTTGAGCTCACCTTGGAGCTCACTTGAGCTCACCTGGAGCTCACCTCAAGGAGCTCACCTCACTAGCTAGCTCACTAGAGCTCACCTTGGGAGCTCACCTGGAGCTAGCTCACTGAGCTCAGCTCACTCAGAGCTCACCTTGGAGAGCTCACTGCAGCTCAGAGCTCACTCAGAGCTCACCTGTGAGCTCACCAAGTAGGCTCACTCACTTGAGCTCACCTAGAGCTCACTTGAGAGCTCACCTTGCCAAGCTCAGCCTTACTTGAGCTCACCTTTGAGCTCACTCACCTTGAGCTCACCTTGCTCACCTTGCTCAGCTCACCTTGAGCTCACTCACTGTAAGCTCACTTGGTAGCTCACCTAGCTCACCTCACTTGGAGCTTCACCAAGAGCTTGAAGCTCACTCACCTGGGAGGCTCACTAGGAGCTCACCTGAGAGCTCACCTGAGGAGCTCGCACCTTTGCTCACTTGAGGAGCTCACCAGTGAGCTCTCACTTGTAGCTCACCTTCTCACTTGAGCTCACTCACGAGAGCTCACCTCAGGAGCTCACTCAGAGCTCACTAGGGAGCTCACCTTGGAGCTCACTCAGAGCTCAGCTCACTAGAGCTCACCTAGAAGCTCAGCTCACACTGAGCTACTCACCTTGAGCTCACTCAGAGCTCATCAAGTAGCTCACTAGGAGCTCTCACTTGAGCTCACCTCAGCTAGCTCAGCTCACTCAGAGACACTCACTGGAGCTCACCTATCACTCACTTGCACTTCAGCTCTTGAGAGACTCACTTGAGCTCACTCACTTGCTCACCTTGAGCTCACCTTGAGCTCACCTTGCTAGCTCACTTAGCTAAGAGCTCTCTCAGAGCTCACCTTGAGAGCTCACCTAGAGCTCACCTCAGGAGCTCACAGAGCTAGCTCAGCTCACCTGAGAGCTCACTAGAGCTCACCTTGCTCACTCACTCTGAGCTCACACTGAGCTAGCTCACCAAGTGCTCTAGCTCAACCTGAGCTCACTTGGGTAGAGTCACCAAGCTAGCTCACCTTGGGAGCTCACCTTGAGCTCACCTTAGAGCTCACTCAGTCAGCTCACTAGGAGCTCACTTGGAGCTCACTTGACTAGCTCACTGAGTAGCTCACACAGAGAGCTCACCTAACCTCAGTAGCTCACCTTGGAGCTCACCAAGTAGCTCACCTTGGGAGCTCACTCTGGGAGCTCACCTAGAGCTCACCTTGAGGCTCAGCTCACCTTGAGCTCACTTGAGAGCTCACCTTGAGCTCAGCTCACTCAGGTAAGCTCACCTGGAGCTCACCTTGAGAGCTCACTCTAGAGCTCACTTGACTTGCTCACTCCTTGAGCTCTCACCTTGAGCTCACCAGCTGAGCTCACCTTGAGCTCAGAGTAACTCTCACCTTGAGCTCAGCTTGCCTTGAGCTCACCTTGAGCTCATCTAGCAAGTAGCTCACCTGGAAGCTCACTTGAGCTCAGGAGCTCACCTAAGCTCACCTTGAGGAGCTCACCTTGCAGCTCACCTTAGGAGCTCAGGAGCTCACCTTGAGCTCATCTCAGGAGCTCACTCACTAGGAGCTCAGCTCACAGCTTGCTCACCTTGAGGAGCACCTGGGAGCTCACTTGAAGCTCTCACCCGAGCTCACTCTGAGCACTTGAGCACTTAGAGCTAGCTCACTTGCTCACCTAGAGCTCACCTAGAGACTCACCAAGTAGCTCACCTTGAGCTCACCAGCTCAGCTCACTTGCTCAGCACTTGAGAGAGCTCACCTTGGAGCTCACCTCAGAGCTCACTCACTCTGACTGGAGCTCACCTTGAGGAGCTCACCTTGCAGAGCTCACTTGAGCTCACCTTGAGCTCACTGGAGCTCACCTCTCACCTTCAAGCTCACCTTGAGCTCACTCAGAGCTCACTTGAGTAGCTCACCTTGGAGCTCATCAGGAGCTCACCTACCTGAGCTCACTCTGAGAGCTCACCAGCTCTCACCTTGGGAGCTCATCTAGTAGCTCACCTCGAGTAGCTCACTTGAGCTCACTCAGCTCACTTGCAGCTCACTTGAGTGAGCTCACTCTAGGAGCTCACCTGGAGCTCACCTAGGAGCTCACTTGAGCTCAAGAGCTCACTGGGAGCTCACTGACTCAGTAGCTCACCTTGAGCTCTCACTTGGGAGCTCTGCCTAGGAGCTCACTCACCTTGATCACTTGAGAGTGAGAGCTCACCTAGGAGCTCACTCAGTAACTCACTCAGGAACTCACACTATGAGAGCTCACTTGAGTAGCTCACCTTGAAGCTCACCACCTTGAGCTCACCTTGACCTCACCTTGCTCACACCTTGAGCTCACTTGAGCTCACTCTTGAGCTCACCTCGAGCTCACTTGCTGAGCTCACCTTGAGCTCACCTTGTGAGCTCACCTTGAGCTCACCTGGAGCTCACCTAGGAGCTCACCTTGCTAGCTCAACTCAAGCTCACCTTGAGCTCACTCTAGAAGCTCACTCTGAGCTCACCTCAACTGCTTGCCAGGAGCTCACCTGGAGCTCACTTGAGTAGCTTCACCTTGAGCTCACCTTAGGGAGCACACCTGAGGAGCTCACCAAGAGCTTGACCTCAAGACTCACTCACACTCAGCTCACCTGGGAGCTCACCTAGGAGCTCACCTCAGAAACTCACATGGGAGCTCACTTCAGACTCACTGAGCTCACTAAGCTCACCTTGAGCTCACCTTGGAGCTCACCTTGAGCTCACCTTGAGCTAGCTCACTTGAGCTCACCTTGTGAGCTCACCTGAGAGCTCACTTGAGCTCAGTAGCATCAGCTCACTTAGCTCTCACTCAGAGAGCTTCACCTTGAGAGCTCACCTAGGAGCTCTGAGTTGAGCTCACTAAGCTTCACTTGAGAGCCTTGTAGCTCACCACCGAGCTCAGCTCACCTTGAAGACTCTCACTTGATCTCTCACTCAGGCTCACTTGTAGCTCACTTGAAAGCTCACTGGCTCACTAGTAGCTCACACTTGGGAGCCTTGAGAGCTCACCTTGAGCTCACCTTGAGCTCACCTTGGAGCTCACTTTGAGCTCACCTGAGCTCACCTGAGCTCACAGAGTAGCTCACCTAGGAGCTCTCACTGAGCTCACCTCAGCTCAAGAGCTCACCTTGCTCACACTTGAGCTCACCTGAGCTCACCTTGAGCTCACCTTGAGGCTCACCTTGCAAACTCACCTGAGGAGCTCACCTTGAGCTCACTCACCTTAAGCTCACTCACCTAAGAGCTCACCTAAGCTCACCTTGAGCTCACTCAGCTCACCTTGGAGCTCACCTTGAGCTCACCTGAGTAGCTCACTCAAGCTCACCTAGAGCTCACTCTGAGCTCAGAGCTCACTCCTAGAGCTCATCTCACTCAGCTTCACTTGACCTTTCCTGCTCACTAGCTCACTCAGCTCACTCACTCAGCTCACCTTGAGAGCTCACCTTGAGCTCACCTTGAGCTCACTCTGAGCTCACTCTCGAGAGCTCACTTGAGCTCATCTCCTAGAGCTCATCACAAGCTCTCACTTGAGAGCTCTCACATGGGAGCTCACCTGGAGCTCACCTTGCTCAGCTCACTGGGAGCTCACCTATGTAAGCTCACCTTGAGCTCACTCACTCACCTCAGCTCACCTTGAGCTCACTTGAGCAGCTCACCTTGAGCTCATTTGTCAAGCTCACCTTGAGCTCTCACTAGGAGCTCTCACCTCAGCTCACTCACCTCAGAGCTCACTTGAGCTCACCTAAGTAGCTCACCTAGAGCTCACTAGCTAGTGAGCTCACCTAGCTAGCTCACACGGAGCTCACTCAGTCAGCTCACCAGAGCTCACCTGAGCTTGCTCAGGAGCTCACCTAGAGCTCACTTTCAGGAGCTCACCTAAGGAGCTCACTCACTGAGGAGCTCACCTTGACTCACTCACCTTGAGCTCACCTTGAGCTCACTCTAGCTCACCTTGCTCAGCTCACCTTGAGCTCAGCTCTCAGTAGCTCACCTTGAGCTCACCTTGAGAGCTCACTCAGCTCACCTTGAGCTCACTAGCTTGAGCTCAACCTTGAGCTCACCTAGAGCTCACCTAAGCTCAGCTCACTCAGGAGCTCACCTTGAGCTCACCAGAGCTCACTTGGGAGCTCACTTGAGCTCACTTGAGCTCACCTTGAGCTCACTGCTTTGCTCACCTAGAAGCTCACTCACTTGAGCTCACCTTAGAGCTCACTCAAGCTTGAGCTCACTCAGAGCTCACTCTGAGAGCTCAGAAGCTCACCAAGTAGAGCTCACCTAGAGCTCACCTAGAGCTCACTCAGCTTGCTTGAAAACTCACCTAGGGAGCTCACTTGAGCTCAGCTCACTAGAGCAAAGCTCACTCACTGGAGCTCACCTTGGCTCACTCTTACTTCAGAGCTCACCTTGAGCTCACCTTGAGCTCACTCACCAGAGAGCTCACACTTGAGCTCACTTGAGCTCAGTGAGCTCACTAGCTGAGCTTACTTGAGGAGCTCATCTGAGCATCAGCTTGAGCTCACCTAGCTCTTGGAGCTCACTCACCTAAGAGCTCACCTTGAGCTCACTTGAGGAGCTCACCTTGCTCACTCACCTGAGCTCACCTGAGCTCACCTTGAGCTCACTGAGCTCTCACCTCAGCTCACTAGAGCTCACTAAGCTCACTTGGAGCTCACTCAAGTAGCTCACCTCAGGAGCTCACTCACTTGGGAGCTCACCTAGGCTCAGCTCACTTGAGAGCTCACTCAGAGCTCACCAAGTAGCTCACTGAGGAGCTCACCTAGTAGCTCACCTAGCTCACCTTGAGCTCACCAAGCTCAGCTCACCTGGGAGCTCACCTGAGCTCAAGGAGCTCTCACCTGAGTCAGCTCACTTGAGCTCACCTTGAGCTCACTGACTTCACCGAGAGCTCACCTTGGAGCTCACTTGAGCTCACCTTGAGCTCACAGCTCACCTTGAGCTCACCTTGAACTAGCTCACCTCAGCTTCACAGCTCACTCACTGAGCTCACCTTGACTCACCTTGAGCACCTCTAGCAGCTCACCTTGAGCTCATCTCGTAGCTCACCACATGAGCTCACCTCGAGGAGATCACCATTGAGCTCACCTTTGAGCTCACTTCACTAGAGCTCACCTCAAGAGCTCACCTAGGAGCTCACTTGAGCTCTCAGGAGCTCAACTTCACTAGCTCACCTTGAGCTCACTCATTCAGCTCAGCTCACTTGAGCTTTCACCTAGAAGCTCACACTGAGGAGCTCACCTCGACAGCTCACCTTGAGCTCACCTTGAGCTCACAGGAGCTTGAGCTCACTCACCTAGAGCTCACCTGGGAGCTCAAGAGCTTGCTCACCTAGGAGCTCACTCAGCTCACAGCTTGAGCTCACTAGGAGCTCACATGGGAGCTCACTCTGAGCTGACTCACAGCTCACTGAGTTAGAGCTCACCTTGGGAGCTCACCTTACTCGGGCTCAGCTCACCTAGAGCTCACTGAGCTCACTTGAGCTCACCTTGAGCTCACCTTAGCTCACAGTGCTCACTCTCATTGAGCTCACTTGCCAGAGCTCACCTTGAGCTCTCACTTGAGCTCACCTCACTCTAGCTCACTCGAGTAGCTCACTTGAGTCACTCTGGGCTCACCTAGGAGCTCACCTTGACTTAGCTCACCTCAGCTCACCTAGTAGCTCACCTAGGAGCTCTCTAAGCTCAGCTACACTGAGCTCACCTTCACTTGAGCTCACCTTGAGCTCATTGACTTCAGCTCACTGAGCTCACTTGGAGCTCACCTTGAGACTTCACCGAGCTCACTTCACCTAGGAGCTCACCTTGAGCTCACCAGTAGCTCACTTAGGGAGCTCACCTGGGAGTACTCACTTGAGCTCACTTGGGAGCTCACTCAGTAGCTCAAGTAGAGCTCACTTGGGAGCTCACCTTGAGCTCACCTTGAGCTTGAGCTGAGCTCACCTCAGAGCTCACAAGAGCACCTCACTCGGAGCTCACCTGGAGCTCACTTGACTCACTCTCACTTGCTGAGCTCACTTGAGATCTCACCTTGAGCTCTCACCTTGAGCTCACCTTGAGCTCACTTGATTGAGCTCACCTTGCTCAACTCACCTTGAGCTCATTGGAGCTCCAGGGAGCTCACTAGAGTAGCTCACCTCAGAGCTCACCTAAGGAGCTCACTCTTGAGCTCACTAGAGCTCACTTGAGAGCTCACCTGAAGAGCTCACTTGGAGCTCACTCTCACTCTCACTAGGAGCTCACCTTGAGGAGCTCACTCCAAGAGCTTGCTCAGTCACTCACCACCTAGCTCACCTAAGTGAGCTCACAGAGCTTGAGCTCACTTGAGCTCACCTAGGAGCTCACCTTGAGAACCTCAGCTCACTCCTCAGCTCACTGGGAGCTCACCTTAGCTTGACTTGTAGCTTGAGACTCTTGAAGCTCAGCTCACCTTGAGCTCACTTGGGAGCTCACCTTTGAGAGCTCACCTTGAGCTCACTTGACTAGCTCACCTCAGCTCACTCAGTAGCTCACACCTAGAGCTAGCTCTCACCTAGAGCTCACTCTGAGAGCTCACTTGACTCAGGAGCTCACTCAAGCTCACCTGAGCTAGCTCACCTTGAGCTCACAGGGCTGAGCTCACTTGCTCTTGACTTGAGCTCACTAGAAGCTCACTCACTCAAGCTCACTCACCTTGGAGCTCACTCACTCACAACTGAGCTCACTCAGGAGCTTACTGGGAGCTCACCAGGACTCACACTGAGCTCACTCACCAGAGCACTCAGTAGCTCACCTAGGAGCTCTCTAGGAGCTCTCCTTGAGCTCACTCAGCTCTTTGAGCTCACCTTGAGCTCAGCTCCAGAGGAGCTCATCAAGTAGCTCACCTGGGATCTCACCTTGAGCTCTCAGCTCAGAGCTCACCTTCAGCTCACCTTGAGCTCACCAGCTCACTCACTCAGCTCACCTTGAGCTCACCTTGCCAACTCACCTTGAGCTCACTAAGTGAGCTCTCACTCAAGCTCACACTAGCTCACCTTGAGCTCACCTCACTGAGCTCACTGAGCTCACTGGAGCTCACTGAGCTCACAGAGAGCTCACCTAAGCTCACTAGTAGCTCAACAGCTCACCTTGGGAGCTCACCTTGGAGCTCACCTTGTCAAAGCTCACCTAGGAGCTCACTTCACCTCACTTGAGCTCTCACCTGAGTAGCTCACTTGAGCTCACCTTGAGCTCACCTAGAGCTCACTAGAGCTCACCTTAGCTCAGCTCACTCAAGTGAGCTCACCTGGGAGCTCACCTTGGAGCTCACACTCTCACTCAGGAGCTTTCCAGCTCACCTTCACCTAGCTCACCTGAAGAGCTCACCTTGAGCTCACCTTGAGCTCACCTGGCTCAGCTCACTCAGCTCACCTTAGGAGCTCACCTCACTTCACTCACTTGAGCTCACTCTAAGGGTCAGCTCACCTAGTAGCTCACTCACTAGCTCACTTAGCTCACACTCAGCTCACTGAGCTCACCTTGAGCTCACTTGAGCTCACTTGAGAGCTCACTTGGGAGCTCACTCTTGCAAGTAGCTCACTCTGGGAGCTCACCTGAGGAGCTCACTGAGTAGCTCACTGAGCTCACCTAGTAGCTTGCTCAAGTAGAGCTCACCTTGGCTAGCTCACTTGAGCTAGCTCACCTAGCTTGAGAGCTCACAAGCTCACCTGAGCTCACTGGGAGCTCACCTTAGCTCACTCACTTGGGAGCTCACCTGGGCACTCACTTGAAGAACTCACCTGGGAGCTCACTTGGGAGCTCACCTTGAGAGCTCAGGAGCTCACCTTTCAACTTGGAGCTCACCTTGGAGCTCACCTAAGCTCCTGCTCACCTTGAGCTCACTTGACTCACCTTAGCTCACTCACCTTGAGCTCATCTTGAGGAGCTCATGTTCAGAGCTCACCTAAGAGCTCACTCAGAGAGCTCACTTGAGCTCACCTTTGAGCTCACTTGGGAGCTCACTCAAGTAGCTCACCAGGAGCTCACTGGGAGCTCAAGTAGCTCACACAGAGCTCACTCACTCAGCTCACCTGAGCTCACTTGAGCTTCACTTGGAGCTCACTTGGAGAGCTCACCTTGGAGCTCACCTAAGCTCTCACCACTGAGCTCACTCACCAGAGCTCACCTTGAGCTCACCTTGAGCTCTCACTTGAGCTCACTCAGGAGCTCACCAAAAGGAGCTCACCTGGGAGCTCACCTAGTAGCTCACTTGGAGCTCACCTTGAGCTTCACCTTAGCTCACTTTGAGCTCACCTTGAGCTCACCTTGAGCTCACCTTGAGGAGCTCACCTTGAGCTCACTAGCTCACCTCAGGAGCTCACCTTGAGCTCACTCACCAGTAGCTCACCAGAGAGCTCATCAGCTCAGACTCTCACCTTGAGCTCACCAGGGAGCTCACCTAGCAGCTCACTGGGGAGCTCTCACTAAGAGCTCACCTAGGAGCTCACTTAGAGCTCACTTGCTCACTTGAGCTCTGACTTGAGCTCACTTGAGAGCTCACTTGAGCTCAGCTCACTTAGCTCAGGCTCACACTCACTGGAGCTCACTAGAGCTCACACGGGAGCTCACTAGGAGCTCACACGAAAGCTCTCACTCTGAGCTCAGACTCACCTCAGCTCACCACTAGCTCTCACCTCTAGCTCACTCACCTTGGGATCTTCTTCAGCTCTTGAAGCTCACCTGAGCACCTTGAGCTCACTTGAGAGCTCACTTGGAGCTCACTCAGTCAGTAGCTCACCTTGGAGCTCACCTTACTAGAGCTCACCTTGCTAGCTCACCTTAAGAGCTCACTTGAGCTCTCACCTTGAGCTTTCACTTTCAGCTTGAGCTCACCTTTGAGCTCACACTTGAGCTCACCTTGAGCTCACCTGAGTAGCTCACTCAAGCTCACTCGGGAGCTCACCTAGAGCTCACCTAGAGCTCTCACTAAGTAGCTCACATAGCTAGCTCACCTAGAGCTCAGCTCTTGAGCTAGCTCAAGACTTGAGCTCACCTTGAGAGCTCACCTTGAGCTCACCTTGAGCTCTCTCACCTTACCTGAGCTCACCTTGAGCTCTCACTTGGAGCTCACCTTGAGCTCACCCTCACTTGAGCTCACTACTTGAGCTCACCTTGAGTAGAGCTCACCTTGCTTGAGCTCACCTTGAGCTCACCTTGGGAGCTCACTAGCTCTCATGCTCTCACCTCTCACTTGAGCTCACTCACTAGGAGCTCACCTCAGAGCTCACTTGAGGCTCACTCACTTGGAGCTCACAGTAAGCTCACTCGCTCTCTTGTAGCTCACTTGGAGCTCACCTTGAGCTCACAAGCTGGGCAGCTCACCAGGAGCTCACCAGTAGCTCACCTAGGAGCTCACCTTGGGAGCTCACTCAAATGAGCTCACTTCACTCAGCTAGCTCACCTGAGCTCACTCAGGAGCTCACCGAGCTCACTCAGAGCTCACTTGAGCTCACTCACCTAGCTCACACTAGGAACTCACTGGGAGCTCTCTCCAGCTCACTGGGAGCTCACCTTAGCTCACTCTCCTTGGAGCTCACCTTGAGCTCACTGAGCTCACCTTGAGCTCACTTGGAGCTCACCTTGAGCTCACCTTGAGCTCACTCAGAGCTAGCTCACCAGCCAGCTCACCTTGAGCTCACCTGGTAGCTCACCTTTGAGCTCACTTGAGAGCTCACCTTGAGCTAGCTCACCAGGAGCTCAGCTCACCTTGAGCTCACCTCGAGCTCAGCTTGCTTGAGCTCACTCACAGAGCTCACTAGGAGCTCACTTGAAGCTCACCTTGGCTCACCTGAGAGCTCACCTAGCTCAGCTAGCTCACTTGAGAGCTTCAGCTTGAGAGCTCACTTGAAGAGCTCACTCTTGAGCTCACCTTGAAGAGCTCACTTGAGAGCTCACCACTCAGCTCACCTCACTTGAGCTCACTCGCTCAGACTCACTCACCTTAAAGCTCACTCTTGGAGCTCACTCACCTAGAGCTCACCTGAAGCTCACTCACTAGAGCTCAGCTCATGAGCTCACCTTGAGCTCACCTTGAGCTCACCTTGAGCTCACCTTGAGCTCTCACCTTGAGCTCACTTGAGAATCTCACCTTGAGCTCTTGTAGCTCACTCAGAGCTCACTCAGTAGCTCACTCACCAAGCTAGCTCACCTCACTGAGCTCACCTCAGAGAGCTCACCTAGAGCTCACACTGAGCTCACTGCTGGCTCACTTTGAGCTCAGCTCTCACTGAGAGCTCTCACCTAGAAGCTCACTCACTTGAGGAGCTCACTTGCCAAGCTTAGCTCACCTTGCTCAGCTTGAGCTCCTTGAGCTCACTCTGAGTAGCTCACTTGAGATAGCTCACTTGAGGAGCTCACCTTGAGCTCACTCTCACTCTAGTTTCAGCTCACCAGAGCTCACCTTGCTAGCTCACCTGGGAGCTCACTTGCAGGAGCTCACTCACTCAGAGCTCACCTTGTAGCTCACCTTGAGCTTGACTCACTCAGCTCACTTTGAGCTCACAAGAGCTCACCTGAGCTCACTCAGAGCTCACCTTGAGCTCACCTGAAGCTCACCTTGAGCTCACCTGAGAGCTCACCTGAGAGCTCACTAGCTCACTGGAGCTCACTCTTAGCAGAGCTCAGCAGTAGCTCACTCAGGAGCTCACCTAAGTAGCTCACCTGAGGAGCTCTCACTGGAGCTCACACTGGGAGCTCACTTGAGCTCACCTAGCTCACTTGAGCTCACTAGAGCTCACCTGAGAGCTCACCTTGAGCTCACCTTGCTCACTCTGAGCTCACCTTGAGCTCACCTTGAGCTCACCTCGGAGCTCATCAGAGCTTGAGGAGCTCACCTAGTAGCTCACCTTGGAGCTCACCTAGACTCACCTAGGAGCTCACCTTGAGGAGCTCACCTAGGCTTCATCTGAGCTCACTTGAGCTCACTCACTTGTCAGCTCACCATGAAGCTCACTCACCAAGGAGCTCACCTAGGGAGCTCACTCAGTAGCTCACTTGGGAGCTCACTCACTGAGCTCACTCACCTGAGGAGCTCACCGAGCTCACTCACCAAGTAGCTCACTTGGGAGCTCTTAGAGCTCACTACTAGCTCACCTGTGAGCTCACTCGAGAGCTCACTTGAGCTCACTTGCTCACTCACTCAGAGAGCTCACTGGGTAAGCTCACCTGGGCTCACTTGGAGAGCTCACCTTGAGCTCACCTGAGCTGAGCTCAGCTCACTTAGGAGCTCTTGAGCTCACCTTGAGCTCACTCTAGCTCACTCTCACATCATAAGCTCACTCATTAGAGCTCACCTTAAGCTCAGCTCACCTTTGAGCTCACTTGAGCTCACTCAGCTCTCACTAGGAGCTCACCTAGGAGCTCAACTTCAGCTCTCTCACGAGCTCTCAGAGCTCACTTTGGAGCTCACTCCAGAGCTCACCTGAGAGCTCACCTAGAGCTTGCTCACTCACCTTGAGAGCTCACCTGAGGAGCTCACCTTGAGCTCAGCTCACAGCTGAGCTCACTCTTGAGCTTCACCAGAGCTCACTCAAGCTCGAGCTCTCACTTTCAGCTCACATGAAAAGCTCACATGGGAGCTCACTGAGAGCTCACCACTGAGCTCACCAAAGCTCACCATGGGAGCTCTGCTCTCACTCAGCTCACCTTGACTCACTCACCTCACTCACCTTGAGCTCACTCACTGAGCTCACTCTCCTTGAGCTCTTCCTTGGGAGCTCACCTCAGCTCTCACTCAGCTCACCTCAGCTTTCACAGGAGCTCACTAGCTCACTCAGCTCACCTTATAGCTCTCACTTGGGAGCTCACCTGAGCTCACTCACCTAGCTCACTTGAGCTCACTAGCTCACTTGAGCTCACCTTGAGCTCACTCACCTTGAGCTCACTCTAGAGCTCACCTTGAGAGCTCACCTAGGAGCTCACCTGAGTAGCTCACCAGGAGCTCACTTGACCTTGAGCTCACTGAGCTCAGCTTGACTTGAGCTCACCTAGGAGCTCACTTGGGACTCACTTGAGGAGCTCATGAGCAGCTCACTGCTCCAGAGCTCACCAGTAGCTCACTTGGAGCTCACTCTGAGCTCACTTAGAGCTCACTCAAGAGCTCACCTTGAGTAGCTCTCAGAGCACCTTAGCTCACCAGAGTAGCTCTCAGCTCACTGAGATCAACTCAAGTTGAGCTCACCTGGAGCTCACCTCTAGTAGCTCACCCTGAGCTCACTCACCTGAGCTCACTTGGAGCTCACCTCGAGCTCAGCTCACTTTGGAAGCTCACAAGCTCACCTACCTCACCTTGAGCTCACTCACTTGAGCTCACCTTGAGCTCACTGGTAGCTCTCACCTTGAGAGCTCACCTTGAGCTCACTTGAGCTCTCACTTGAGCTCACTTGAGCTCACTCAAGGAGCTCACTAAGAAGCTCAAGCTCACCTCAGCTCATTGGCTCACTCACCTAGAGCTCACTAGAGCTCACTCAGAGCTGAGCTCACCTTGACACTAGAGCTCACCTTGAGCTCTCACTGAGGAGCTCACCTAGAGCTCACTTGAGAGCTCACCTGACTTAGCTCTCACTCAAGTAGCTCACCTTGGGAGCTCACCTGAGCTTGCTCACTTTGAGCTCACTTGAGAAAGCTCACTTGAGCTAGCTCACCTCACTCTTGAGAGCTCTTGAGCTCACTCAAAGCTCTCACTTGAGAGCTCACTTGAGCTCTCACCTGGGAGCTCACTTGAGTAGCTCACCTTGACCTTGAGCTCACTCAGGAGCTCACCTTCAAGTAGCTCACCTGAGCTCACTTTGAGCTCACCTTAGGAGCTCACTCACTTAGCTCACAGTTGCTCACTTGCTCGAGCTCACCTTGAGCTCACTTGGAGCTCACTGAGCTCACCTTGAGCTCACACACTAGAGCTCACTCTTGGAGCTTCACTCACTTGAGCTTGCTCACTGAGAGCTCACTCAGAGCTCACTTGAGCTCACTTGCTTGAGCTCACCTTGAGCTCACCTCAGTAGCTCACTCACTTCACCTGAGCTCACTCACCAGGAGCTCACCTGGGAGCTCACCTTGAGCTCACCAAGTAGCTCACCTGAAAGCTCACTGAGAGCTTGACTGAGAGCTCACCTTTCAGCTCACACTAGGAGAGCTCACTCACTTGAGCTCACAGGAGCTCAGCTCACCTAGCTCACTCACTAGGAGCTCACCTGAGCTCACCTGGAGCTCACAGAGCTCACTTGAGCTTGCTCAGCTCACTCACTCACTTGGAGCTCACCTAGCTCACCTTGAGCTCACCTTGAGCTCACCTTGAGCTCACCTTAGAGCTTGACTTCACTTGAGCTCACTTGAGGCTCTCACCAAGAGCTCACCTAGGAGCTGGCTCAGGGAGCTACCTAGAGCTCACTTGAGCTCACACTGGGAGCTCACCTCAAAATTGGGAGCTCACCTTGAGCTCTTGACTGAGAGCTCACCTTGAGCTCAGCTCACCTTGGAGCTCTCACTAGAGCTCACCTAGTAGCTCACTCTTGAGCTCACCAGAGAGCTCACCTCAGAGCTCACACTTGAGAGCTCACTCAGAGCTCACTTTGAGCTCACTAGCTACAGTAGCTCACCTAGGGAGCTCACCAGAGTAGCTCACCTTGAGCAGCTCACCTAGAGCTCACTTGAGAAGCACTCACTTGAGCTCACTTCAGCTCACTTGGGAGCTCACCTTAGCTCACCAGTAGCTCACTCACCTTGGAGCTCACCTTGGGAGCTCACCTAAGTCAGCTCACTTGAGAGCTGAGCTCAGCTCTTACTCGAGCTCACTCTTCCAGTAGCTCACTAGGAGCTCACCTAGAGCTCACTCTTGATAGCTCACTTGCTGAGCTCACCTGGAGCTCTCACTCACTTGGGAGCTCACCTGAGCTCACCTTCCCTTGGAGCTCACCTTGAGCTCACTCACCTTGCCAGCTCACCTTGAGCCTTGAGCTCATCACAGCTCTCACATGTAAGCTCACCTTGAGATTCATTCAAGCTCACTTTGAGCTCAGCTCTTCAGGAGCTCACCTAGTAGCTCACTCAGGAGCTTGACTGGAGCTCAGTGAGCTCTTGACTCTAGGAGCTCACCAGTAGCTCACTCTAAGAGCTCACCTGAGAGCTCACTGAGAGCTCACTGCTAAGCTTTCACTCACTTTGAGCTCACCTGAGGCTCACTCAGACTCTCTTACTTGCTCACTCACCTTGAGCTCACCTTGGAGCTCACCTTGAGCTCACCTTGAGAGCTCACCTTGAGCTCACTTTGAGCTCACAAGCTCAGCTCATGAAAGCTCACATGAGGAGCTCACCTAAGCTCACTTGAGCTCACCTATGGGAGCTCACCTTGAGCTCACTGCTGAGCTCACTTGACTCTCACCTTGCCAGCTCACCTCGAGCTCACCTTGCTCAGCTCACCTTGAGCTCACCTAGCTCACCTTCACTCTCAGAGCTCACCTTGAGTAGCTCTTGACAAGCTCTCACCTAGTAGCTCACTCACTAAGAGCTCACCTAAGCAGCTCAGCTCAGGAGCTCACCTGGAGCTCACCTAAGTAGCTCTCAGCTCACTTCACAGCTCACAGTAGAGCTTGACTAGTAGCTCACTCTTGAGCTCACTTGAGAGCTCACCTTGAGCTCAGAGCTCACCTTGAGAGCTCACTCTAGAGCTCACCTAGAGCTCACCTTGGAGCTCTCACTCAGGAGCTCACCTTGAGCTCACCTTGGAGCTCACTCAAGAGCTCACAGCTTGAGCTCAACTTGGAGCTCAGTTCAGCTCACTTGGGAGCTCACCTTGAGCTCACTTCAGCTCACTTGAGAACTCACTCACTGAGCTCACTCACTTGGGAGCTCACTTGAGTAAGCACTTGAGCTCACCTTGAGAGCTCACCTTGAGCTCACCTTGGAGCTTCACCTCAGAGCTCACTCTCACTTGAGCTCACCTTGCTCAGCTCACTCAGTAGCACTCACCTGAGCTCAGCTCATGGAGCTCACTGAGCTCACTCACTCTCACCTAAGCTCACCTTTGAGCTCACCTTTCACTCACTTGAGCTCACCTTGAGAGCTCACCTGGAGCTCACCTTGAGCTCACTCTCACCTTGAGCTCTCCTGAGCTTGCTCTGAGCTCACCTCAGCAGTAGCTCACCTTGAGCTTCAGCTTGAAAAATCACCTTGAGAGCTCACTTTGAGATAGCTTGCCAGATTGCTCACCTCAGCTCACTCACCTTGAGCTCACCTTAGCTCAGCTCACTAGCTCACTGGGAGCTTCACTCACAGGAGCTCACCTAGGAGCTCACAGAGCTCACTGAGAGCTCACTCACTCAGGAGCTCACCTTGCGAGATAGCTCACCTTGAGCTCACTTGGGAGCTCACTTGCTCACCTAGCTCTCTTGCTCTTGAAGCTCACCTAGAGCTCACTTGGAGCTCACTTGAAGCTCAGAGCTCCTCACTTCACTAGCTCACCTTGCTAGCTCACCTTGAGCTCACTTGCTCACTCACCTAGGCTCAACTCTCATGAGCTCACCTTGAGCTCACTCTTGAGCTCTGCTTGAGCAGCTCACCTTGAGCTCACCTTTGGAGCTCACCTAGGAGCTCACTCACTCAGCTCTTGCCTTGAGCTCACTCAGCTCACAAGAGCTCACCTTGAGCTCACTCGAGCTCACTCACTCAACTCAGCTCACCTAGTTGAGCTCACTTGAGCTCACTCTAGAGAACTCTCACTGAAGTAGCTCTTCTCAGAGAGCTCACTTGGAGCTCACTAGCTCACTCTCACCTTTGAGCTCAAACGATTTCTCTCACCTTGAGCTCACCTTGCAGCTCACTCACTGGTAGCTCACTTGAGCTCACCTTGAGCTCACCACTAGCTCTCACTTAAGCTCAGCTCACCTCAAGCTCACAGGAGCTCACTCAGCTCACCTTGGGAGCTCACCTAGAGAGCTCACCTTGGGAGCTCACCTGGAGCTTGACTCACCTTGAGCTCACCTTTCTCAGAGCTCACCTTGAGCTTCACTTGAGACTCACTTCTAGATCTCCTTGACTAGGAGCTCACCTACTCACCTAGAGCTCACTCTAGAGCTCACACCTTGGAGCTCACCTCAGGAGCTCACCTTGAGCTAGCTCACCTTGAGCTTTGCTCAGCTCACTCACCTGAGGAGCTCACCTCAAGCACCTTGACAGCTCACCTAGAGCTCAGCTCACTAGAGAGCTCACTTAGCTAGCTTCACTTGAGCTTGCTTGAGAGCTCACTTGAGAGCTCACTGAGAGCTCTCACTGGGAGCTCACTGAGAGCTCACCTTAAGAGCTCACTTGGGAGCTCACCTAGAGCACCTCATCACCTGGGAGCTCACCAAACAAAATCACCAAGTAGCTCAGACTCTCTCACCTAGGAGCTCACTTCTTCACCTTTGAGCTCACTTGAGCTCACTGAGAGAGCTCACCTCAGAGCTCACCAGGAGCTCATCAGTAAGCTCTCACTCTAGAGAACTCACTCAAGAGCTCACTCACATGAGCTCACTTGCAACTCACTCACCTTGAGCTCAGCCTTGACTCTCACCTTGAGAGCTCACCTTGCTCACCTTGACTTGAGCTCACTCTGAGCTCACATTGAGCAGCTCACCTCGAGCTCACTAGCTCAGCTCACCTTAGGCTTGCACCTCACTAGAGCTCACCTTGGAGCTCACTCTTTGAGTAGCTTCACACTAGGAGCTCTCTACAGCTAGAGAGCTTGAGGAGCTCACCTAGGAGCTCACTGAGGAGCTCACTCACTTGGAGCTCAACTTGAGCTTTCCTAGAAGCTCACTTGACTTGAGAGCTCACCTACTTGAGCAACTCACCTAAGCTCACTTGAGCTCACCTTGAGCTCACTCTCACCTGAGAGCTCACTAGAGCTCACCTTGAGCTCACTCAGCTAGAAGCTCACTTGCTCAGCTCACCTTGAGAGCTCATCAGCTCACTTACACTCACATGGGAGCTCACTTGAGAGCTCACTCACCTTCACTTGGAGCTCACTCACCTGAGCTCACCTAGCTCTCACCTTGAGCTCACTCACTTGAGCTCACTTGAGCTCTCACCTTACCTTGAGCTCACCTTGAGCTCACCTTGTAGCT
The DNA here is from genome assembly GCA_018340775.1 of Taxus wallichiana var. yunnanensis. Taxonomy (NCBI): domain Eukaryota; kingdom Viridiplantae; phylum Streptophyta; class Pinopsida; order Cupressales; family Taxaceae; genus Taxus; species Taxus wallichiana. Next base: position 561,932,566 of record CM031243.1, on the reverse strand, counting down.
CGCAGCTCAGCTCACTCTAGTAGCTCACTCACCTGGGAGCTCACCTTGGAAGGAGCTCACCTGAAGTAGCTCACACTCAGCTCACCTAAGAGCTCACTCTGAGCTCAGCTCACTTGAGCTCACTTGAGTGAGCTCACCTCTCACTCACCTTGAGCTCACTCAGGAGCTCACTCAGCTTAGCTCACTTAGTCAGCTCACCTTGGAGCTCACCTTGGGAGCTCACTTGCTCACTCACTAGGAGCTCACTAAGCTCACTTGAGGGAGCTCACTCTTGAGCTCAGCTTAGCTCACCTCAGGAGCTCACCAGCTCAGCTCTGAGCTCACCTAGGAGCTCACCTTGAGGAGCTTCACTTGAGCTCACTTGAGAGCTCACCTCAGTTGCTCTCCTTGAGAGCTCAACTCACTCACTGAACTCACTCAAGGAGCTCACTCTTGAGCACACTCACCTTGAGCTCACCTTGAGCTCACTTGCAGCTTCACCTTGCTCAACTCACCTTCAGCTCACCTTGAGCTCACCTTGACTCACTCACCTTGAGCTCATCTAGTAGCTCACATGTAAGCTCACCTTAGAGCATCACCTTGAGCTCACCTTTGAGCTCACCTTGAGCTCACCTTGAGCTCACCTTGAGAGCTCACCTTGGAGCTCACCTAGGGCTCTCAGCTCACCTCAGAGCTCACCTGGGAGCTCACAGAGTAGCTCACCTCAGCTCACACTAGCTCACCTAGAGCTCACCTTGGAGCTCACCAGAGCTCACTCAGCTCACCTAGAGCTCACCTTGAGCTCACCCTGAGCTCACCTACGAGCTTGCTCACTTGAGCTCAGCTCAGGAGCTCACCCTGAGAGCTCATCAGAGCTTGCTCAACTCACAGGAGCTCACCTGAGCTCACCTTGGAGCTCACACTGGGAGCTCACTTGAACTCTTAAGCTCACCTTGGGAGCTCACCTTGACTCACCTCACTTGAGCTCACTTGCCAGCTCACCTCACTTGAGCTCACCTCTGGTAGCTCACCTTGAGTCAGTTCACCTTGAGAGCTCACTTGAGCTCAGCTCACTTAGTAGCTCACCTAGAGCTCACTTGAGCTCACTTACTGGAGCTCACTGGAGAGCTCACTAGCTCAGGGCTCACCTAGACTCTAGCTCACTCTAGAGCTCTCACCTTGAGCTCTCACCAGTAGCTCACCTGAGCTCACTCACTCTCACAGCTCACTCGACTTAGGAGCTCACTTGGAGCTCACTTGAGAGCTCACTCTACTAGAGCTCACCTTGGAGCTCACTTGAGCTCACTGAATAGAGCTCACTTTGAGCTCTCCACAGAGAGCACAGAGCTCAGCTCACTTGAGCTCACTCACTAGCTCACTCAGCTCAGCTCACTTGAGCTCACTTGAGCTCACCTCAGGAGGAGCTCACTCACTAGCTTGTAGCTCACTTGAGGCTCACTCACCAGTAGCTCACTTCTCACTTGACCTTGAGCTCTGCTCACCTTGAGAGCTCACCTAGAGCTCACCTTGAGCTCACTCACCTTGTGAGCTCTCACCTTGAGCTCATCTCAGTAGCTCACCTGTAGCTCACCTTGAGAGCTCCCCAAGAGCTCACCTTTGAGCTCACCTTGGAGCTCACCTAGCTAGAGCTCACCTCAGCTCACCTGAGCTCAGCTTGCTAAGCTCACCTGAGGAGCTCACTTGGAGCTCACCAGCTCAGCTCACTTGAGCTCTGAGAACTCACTTGAGCTCACCTTGAGCTCACCTGAGAGCTCACTCACCTTGAGCTAGCTCTCACTTGAGCTCACTTGAGCTCACCTTGAGCTCACCTAGGAGCTCACTTGAGACTCACTCACCTATGGAGCTCACTCAAAACTCACCTGGGAGCTCACTGAGCTCACTCAGAGAGCTTTCACTAGCTCACCTCTGAGCTCACCAGCTAGCTCACTCAACTCAGCTCACCACCTTGAAGCTCACCTCAGGAGCTCACTTGAGCTCTCACCTAGGAGCTCACCTCAGTAGCTCACAGCTAGCTCACTTGAGAGCTCACCTTGAGCTCACCTCAGCTCACCTGAGCTCACCTCACACTTGAGCTCACTCTGGAGCTCACTTGAGCTCAGCTCAGCTTCAGCTCACTTGAGCTCACTGCTCACACTCAGCTCACACTGAGAATCACTTCTGGGAGCTCACCTTGAGCTCACTCACTGAGAGCTCCTAGTGAGCTGAGCACTCACTCAAGCTCACTCACCTCAGCTCTCACTTGGAGCTCACCTTGGGAGCTCACCTTGAGCTCACACCTTTGAGCTCACCAGCTCAGAGCTCACTTGACTCAGCTCACCTTGAGCTCACTCAGCTGCTCTCACTCAGAGAGCTCACCTAGGAGCTCACCTTGAGAGCTCACTCTAAGAGCTCACACAGAGCTCACTCAGTCAGCTCACTCAGGAGCACTCAAGCTTGCTCACCTTGGAGCTCACCTTGAGCTCACTTGAGAGCTCACTTGTCAGAGCTCACCTCACTCACTCACCTTGAGCTCTCCTTAGCTCACCTTGCTCAGCTCACCTTTGAGCTCACCTTAGAGCTCACTTTGGCTCACCTCACAGCTCACTCTTGAGCTCACTCTAGAGCTCAGAGCTCACCTTGGGAGTCACTCACCTCAGAGCTCACTCACTTGAGAGCTCACCTCAGTAGCTCACCTTGGGAACTCACTGGGAGCTCACCTTGAGGAGCTCACTTGGAGCTCACCTTGAGCTCAGCTCACCTTGAGCTCACCTTGAGCTCACTCTTGGGAGCTCACCTTGAGCTAGCTCACCTTGAGAGCTCACCAGGAGCTTTGACTCAGTAGCTCACCTAGGAGCTCACACTAGGGAGCTCACTTGAGCTCAGCTCACTCAGCTCACCTGGAGCTCAGCTCCTTAGCTCACCTAGCTCTCACCTAGCTCACTCTGGCTAGCTCACTTGAGCTCACTTGGGAGCTTGCTCAGCTCTTGAGCTCACTCAGAGCTCACCTCACCTCAGCTCACCTGGGAGCTCACCTGAGCTCAGCTCACCTGGAGCTCACTTGAGCTCACTCACTAGAGCTCACCTTGAGCTCACCTTGAGAACTCATGAAGCTCACTCAGCTCACTTGAGGAGCTCACTTGAGAGCTCACACTGAGCTTCACTCACCAGCTCACCTCAGCTTGCTCAGCTCACCTGGTAGCTCACCTTGAGTGAGCTCACCTTGAGCTCACCTGAGCTAACTCAGAGCTCAGCTCACTAAGAAGCTCACCTCACCAGCTCACCTAGTAGCTCACCTGAGCTCACTCAGCTCACTTGAGCTCACTTAGGAGCTCACTCAAGAGCTCACTTGAGGAGCTCAGCTCACAAAAACTCAGCTCACAGGAGCTCACTCACTCTGGAGAGCTCACTCAGGAGCTCACTCAGAGCTCACCTTGAGCTCCTGAGCTCACTAGCTCAGAGCTCACCTTAGCTCACTTGCTCACTCAGAGCTCACATGGAGCTCACTTGAGCTCACCACTAAGAGCTCACCTTGAGAGCTCACCTTGAGCTCACCAGAGCTCACTAGGAGCTCACTGGAGCTCACTTGAGCTCACCTCAGGAGCTCTTGAGCTCACTTGAGCTCACTCACTGAGCTCACTAGAGCTCACAGGAGCTCACCTAGTAGCTCACTCTAGAGCTCACTGAGCTCACTAGCTCACTTGGAGCTCACTCAGAGTAGCTCACCTCAGCTCACTCATCTCAGAGCTCACCTTGAGCTCACTAGGAGCTCACTCAGAGCTCACTCGAGCTCTCACCTTGGAGCTCACTCTTGGAGCTCATGGGAGCTCACCTTCCAGAGCTCACCTCATCAGCTCACCACCAACTCACTCTTGAGAGCTCACCTCAGCTCAAGCTCACCTTGAGCTCACTCGAGCTCACCTCAAGCTCACCTTGGAGCTCACCTTGAGCTCACTCTTGAGTTGAGCTACCTAGAGCTCACTCACCTAGGGAGCTCACCTAGCTCACCTTAGGGAGCTGCTTTGAGCTCACTCAGCTCACCCAGAGCTCACCTAGAGCTCACTTTGAGCTCTCTCAAGTTGAGCTCACCCTTGAGCTCACCTTGAGAGCTCACTTCTTGAGCTCACCTCACTTGAGCTCACCTGGAGCTCACTTGAGCTCACCTTGAGCTCACCCTGGAGCTTCACTGAGCTCAGCTCACTTGAGCTCACTCTGAGAGCTCACTCACCTGGAGCTCACTCAAGTAGCTCACTCACTTGAGCTCACCTGGAGCTCACTTGGGAGCTCACCACCTCACCTCACTCACCTTAAGCTCACCTGGAGCTCACCTAGCTAGCTCACCTTGGGAGCTCACCTTGAGCTCACCTTGAGCTCACCTGAGAGCACCACCTTGCTCACCACCTTGAGCTCACCAGAGCTCACCTCACTCTGAGTAGCTCACCTTGAGAGCTCACAAGAGCTCACCACTTGGAGCTCACTAGGAGCTCACCTAGGAGCTCTTGACTCAGAGCTTGACTCAGCTCACTTAGAGCTCACTTGAGCTTGAGCTCAGTAGAGAGCTCACTAGGAGCTCACCTTGAGCTCACTCAGTCACACCAAGCACTTGGGAGCTCACCTGCTCACTGAGCTCTTGAGTTGAGCTCAGCTCTCTTGGGAGCTCACAGAGCTCACTACTAGAGCTCACTTAGCTAGCTCACTGCTCTGACTCACCTTCACAGAGCTCACTTGAGCTCATCTTGAGTTGAGCTCACTTGGAGCTCATGAGTAACTCACTCAGGAGCTCACTCTGAGCTCACTCACCTCTCACTCACTCAAATCACCTTGAGCTCACCTTACTCACTCACCTCTGAGCTCACTGCTAAGCTCTCAGAGCAGCTCACCTAGAAGCTCACCTTGAGCTCACCTTGAGTCACTCACTTGAGCTCACCTCAGCTCAGGGAGCACTCTAAGAGCTCACCTAGAGCTCACTTGGAGCTCACTTGACTCAGCTCACTCACTGGAGCTCACTTGAGCTCACTTGAGCTCACCTAGAGCTCTCACTCAGAGCTCTCTTGACTTGAGCTCAGCTTGAGCTTGCTCACTCACTAAAGCTCACCACTGAGCTCACTCGAGAGCTCACTTGGCTTGAGCTCACTTGAGCTCACTCTTGAGCTCACCTCAGGAGCTCACTGACTCTCTCACCTTGACTCTTGCCTAGGAGCTCACCTTGACTCAGCTCAGCTCACTTAGCTTCACTTGAGCTTCTCTCATGAGAGCTCATCAGAGCTCACCTTGAGAGCTCACACTAAGCTCACTAGAGCTCAGGAGCTCACTATCTCTCACCTAGGAGCTCACTTAGCTCAGCTCAGCTCACTTGGAGCACTCAGCTCACTTTGAGCTCACTTGGAGCTCACCTCGGCTCAGCTCACTTTGAGCTAGCTCACCTTGAACTCATTGATCTTGAGCTCACTTGAGCTCAGCTCTCACCTCAGAGCTCACCTTGAGTGAGCTCACCTCAGCAGCTCACTCAGAGCTCACCTTGAGCTCACTAGTAGCTCACTCAGAGCTCACTAGCTCACCTCAGAGCTGAGAGCTCACCTCTAGAGCTCACCTAGAGAGCTCACCTTGGAGCTCACCTAGAGCTCAGCTCTCACTTGAGCTCACTTGAGCTCATAGCTCACTTGTGAGCTCACTCAGCTTGAGCTAAACTAGCTCACACACTGAGCTCACTTGAGAGCTCACTGGAGCTCACACTGGGAGCTCACCTAGGAGCTCACTTTGAGCTCACTCAGCTCAGCTCTTCACTTGGAGCTCAGTCTGAGCTCACCTCTAACTCACCTAGGAGCTCACTCAGGGATCACCTTGAAGAGCTTGAGCTCATGGAGCTCACTCAGTAGCTCACCTGGAGGCTCACACTTGAGGAGCTCACCAGAGAGCTCACTTGACTCACTTTGTAGCTCACCTTAGCTTGACTCACTTGAGCTCAACTTGAGAGCTCACTTGAGCTCAGGAGCTCACCTTGAGCTCACTCAGACTTGCTCAGCTCACTCAGAGCTCACCTTAGAGCTTATCACTCACTTGAGCTCACTGAGCTCACTCACTGGAGCTCACCTAAGAGCTCACCTTAGAGCTCACCTAGGAGCTCACCTCAGGCTCACTCTGAGGAGCTCACCTTGTAGCTCACCTTGAGCTCACTAGAGCTCACTTGGGAGCTCACTTTGAGAGCTCTCCTTGAGCTAGCTCACCTTGAGCTCACCTTGGCTTGCTCACTCACTCACCTTGCTCACTCACTTGAGCTCACCTTGGAGCTCACTCAGAGAGCTCACCTAGAGCTCAAGCTCACTCACTTAGAGCTCACTGGGAGCTCAGCTCACTGAGAGCTCACCTTGAGCTCTCACCTTGGGAGCTCTCAGAGCTCACTATGGGAGCTCCTTCAGAGCTCAGCTTACCTTGAGCTCACCTTGACTCACTAGCTCACCTAGCTCACCTTGCTCAACTCACCTTCAGCTCACAGGAGCTCACACTCAGCTCACCTCACTCACCTTGAGCTCACCTTGGGCTCTCACTTGGTAGCTCACCTTGAGCTAGCTCACCTAGAGCTTCACCTGAGCTCACCTAGGAGCTCACCTAGGAGCTCACCTAGGAGCTCACCTTGTAGCTCACCTCAGCTAGCTTGACTTGAGCTTCACCTTGAGCTCACTTGAGCTCACCTACTTGTCAGCTCACCTTGAGCTCACTTGGGAGCTCACTCACTGAGAGCTCACTGAGCTCACCTAGTAGCTCACCTAGAGCTCACCCTAGAGCTCACCAGTAGCTCACCTAGAGCTCACCTAGGAGCTCACTGAGTCAGATCCTGAGTTGAGCTCACTGGGAGCTCACCTCGAGTAGCTCACTAGCTCAAGCTCACTCTAGGGAGCTCACTGAGCTCACTAAGAGCTCTCACTGAGGAGCTCACCTTGAGCTCACCTTGCTTACTCTCACTTGAGCTCACCTTTCCCTTGCCTTGAACTCACCTTTCTCACCTCACTCAGCTCTCAGTAGCTCACAGCTCATAAGCTCTCACCTCAGAGATTCTGAGCTCTGCTCACTTTGAGCTCACCTTGAGCTCACTTAGGAGCTCACCTAGTAGCTCACCTAGGAGCTCACTGGAGCTCAGCAAACTCAGTTCAGCTCACCTCAGAGCTCACTCGCCTAGAGAGCTCACTTGAGCTCACTTGAGAGCTCACTCAAGAGCTCACCTTAGCTCTCACACTTGAGCTCACCTTTGCTCACTCACTTGAGCTCACCTGAGCTCACTCATGAGAGCTCACTCTTGAGCTCACCTCAGAGAGCTCACAAGAGCTCACCTAAAGCTCACTGGGAGCTCACCTTGAGCTCATCTCTCACTCACCATGGAGCTCACCTTGCAGCTCAAAGCTCACATGGGAGCTCACTCATAGGAGCTCAAGCTCACCTACAAGGAGCTCACCTGAGCTCACTCAGAGCTCACCTTGAGCTCACCTCAGGAGCTCACCACTTGAGCTCACCTTAGCTCACCTTCTCACCTGGAGCTCACTTGAGCTCATCTAGAGCTCACTCAAGCTCAGTAGCTCACTGGTAGCTCACCTCAGTAGTAGCTCACTAGGAGCTCACCTAATAACTCACTCAGGCTCACTCACTAGAGCTCACTCACTTAGCTCACTTGAGCTCTTGACAGCTCAGCTCACTTAGAGCTCACCTGGAGCTCCAGGAGCTCACCTTCACTCACCTGGAGCTCACCTTGGAGCTCACCTAGTAGCTCACTCACTAGCTCACTAGCTCAGCTCAGCTTGTGGAGCTCACCAAGGGAGCTCTTCAGAAGCTCAGCTCACACAGGGAGCTCACTAGAGCTCACTGAGCTCACTAGAGCTCACTCACTCACTGAGGAGCTCACCTAGGAGCTCTCACCTTAGCTCACTTGAACTCTCACAGCTCACTCTTACACAGCTCTCCTTGAGCTCACTTTGAGCTCTCACCTTGAGCTCATCTTACTCACCTGGAGCTCTCACCTTGAGCTCACTCTAACAGCTCACCTTTAGCTCACCTCAGCTCACTCACCAGTAGCTCACCTAGGAGCTCACTAGAGCTCACTTGCAGCTCACCTTGGAGCTCACTCAGTAGCTCACCTTGAGAAGCTCACCTAGAGCTTGACTTGAACTTGACTCACTTGGGAGCTTTCTTGAATAGCTCACCTTACTTCTCACCTTGAGACTCACCAGAGCTCACTTGAGAGCTCACCTGAGACTTGCTCTTGAGCTCACCTGGAGCTCACCTCTCAGAGCTCACATGAGCTCACCTTAGAGCTCTCACTTCACTGGAGCTCACTCACCTGACAGAGCTCTTGGCTCACTAGCTCTCCTAGGCTCAGCTCACCTGAGCTCAGCTCACTTCAGCTCAAGTCACCTCTCACCTGGAGCTCACCTTAGCTCAGCTCACTTGAGCTCACCTGAGGAGCTCACCTTGAGCTCACTCTTGAGAGCTCATCTTGAGAGTCACTCCACAGAGACTCACTTGAGCTCACACTCAGCTCACTCACTCTGCCTAGCTCACCTGAGCTCACCTGAGAGCTCACTTGCTCACCTAGCTCACTAGCTCACCTTGAGCTCACTTTGAGTAGCTCACCTAGGAGCTCACTTGAGCTCACTTGAGCTCACTCTTGAGTAGCTCACCTTGTCAGCTCACCTCAGGGAGCTCACTAGGAGCTCACTAGGAGCTCACTAGGAGCTCACCTCAGCTCTCCTAGAGAGCTCACCAGCTAGCTCACCAAGTAGCTCACTCACAGAGGGAGCTCACTTCACTCAATTGGGCTCACCTTGCCTCAGCTCACCTTGAGCTCACCAGAGCTCACTCAGAACTCACTCACTCACTGAGCTCACTGCTCAAGATTGAGCTCACTTGAGCTCTCACCTTGAGCTCAGAGCTCAGCTCACCTTGAAATCACATGGGAGCTCACTGACCTCACTGGAGCTCACCTTGAGCTCACCTTGAGCTCACTTGAGCTCACCTTGAGCACTTCAGCTCACCTTGAGCTCACCTTGAGGAGCTCACCTTGAAGCTCACCTTGAGCTCACTCACAGGAGCTCACCTTGAGCTCTCACTAGTTAGCTCAGAGCTCAGTGAGCTCACTTTGGAGCTCTTACCTAGGAGCTCACCTTGGCTAGCTCACTCTCAGGAAAGCTCACTTGAGCTCACCTTGAGCACTTCACTTGAGCTCACTTGAGCTCACTGAGCTCACTCACACTTGGGAGCTCACCTGGAGCTCAGAGCTCAGGGAGCTCACCTGAGCTCTCTCAGCTCACTTGAGCTCTCACCTAGAGCTCACCTTGAGAGCACTCACTCACTCACTAGAGCTCACCTAGGAGCTCACTAGGAGCTCACTCTGGGAGCTCACCATCAGCTTGAGCTCAGTTGAGTCACCTAGAGAGCTCATCGAGTAACTCACCTTGGAGCTCACTCACCTGAGCTAGCTCACTTTGCTCACTTCAAGCTTCAGCTCACCTTGAGCTCACTCACTCAGCTCTCACCTGAGCTCACTTGCAGCAGCTCACCTTGAGCTCACCTCTAGCTCAGCTCACATCTCAGCTTGGAGCTCTCATGAGCTCAGCTCACTCACAGTAGAGCTCACCTCAGCTCACCTTGAGCTCACTCAGCTCACTAGTAGCTCACTTGGAGCTCACAGCTGAGAGCTCACTGACTAGCTCACTTGTAGCTCACTTGAGGAGCTCACCTAGGGCTCAGCTCACAGTAGCTCACTCACTGAGCTTCACTCAGAAACTCACCTTGAGGAGCACCTTGAGCTCACTCATTTGATCAGCTCATCTCACTAGCTCAGCTCACTCAGAGAGCTCTCACTCATAGAGCTCACCTTCAGGAGCTCAGCTAGCTCTCAGCTCACCTAGAGCTCACAAGTAGCTCACCTCAAAAGCTCACATCTAGCTCACCTAATAGCTCACCTTGAGAGCTCACCACCTGAGAGCTCACCTATGAGCTCACTCTCACCTTCAATCTCACCTTGAGCTCACTTGAGCTTGAGCTCGAGAGCTCACCTTAGCTCACCTTGAGCTCATCTCAGCTTGCTAGCTCACCTCGGAGCTCACTCTCGAGCTCTCAGCTCACTTGAGAGCTCACCTAGGAGCTCACTGGGAGCTCACTCTGGAGCTCACTAAGTCAGCTCAAGCTCACTAGGCTCACTCACTCAGAGCTCACCTAGAGCTCACTCAGCTCACTCACTTTGAGGAGCTCACCTTGAGCTCACTCTAGCTAACTCACCTAAGCTCACTAGAGCTCACTTGGAGTCTCCTGAGCTCTCACTAGAGTCATCTCCTTGAGCTCACCTAATAGCTCACTAAGCTCACTCAGAGCTCACCTTCAGCTAGCTCACTTGAGCTCACTTGAGCTTGCTCTCACCAGCTCACTCTCAGAGCTCACTCAAGTTGAGCTCACTCACCTGGAGCTCACTCTCAGAACTCACTAAGAGCTCTCACCTAAGAGCTCACTTGGAGCTCACCTAGAGCTCACTCTTAGGAGCTCACTTGGAGCTCACCTCAGCTCAGTTGAGCTCACCTTGAGCTCACCTAGGAGCTCACCTAGAGCTCAGCTCACTCTCACTCACTCACTGGGAGGCTCGAGCTCACTCACTCTTCACTCAAGCTCACTCTTAGAGCTCACCTTAGCTCACTCACTCACTTGAGCTCACCTCAGAGCAACTCACACTTGAGCTCACCTTGAGAGCTCACCTTAGCTCTCACCTGAGCTCTCTCAGAGCTCACTCAAGCTCAGCTCTAGGGAGCTCACTCACTTGGAGCTCACTTGGAGCTCACCTAGGAGCTCATTGAGTAGCTCAGCTCTTGAGCTCACTAGAGTCACAGTAAGCTCACCTTGAGAGCTCACCTTGGAGCTCACCTTGGGAGCTCACCTGAGCTCACCTCAGCTCACAAGTAGCTCACCTAAAACTCACATGGGAGCTCACTTGAGCTCACCCTGAGCTCACTCTGAGAGCTTTCTTGAGCTAGAGTCACTTGAGCTCACTAGAGCTCACTTGAGCTCACCAGGAGCTCCTTGAGCTCACTCTCTGAGCTCACTCACAGCTCAGCTTGAGAGCTTTGACAGCCAGAGCTCACCTCAGTAGCTCACCTGGAGCTCACTAGAGCTTGATCTCACTCTAGAGCTCACTGAGAACTCACTGGGAGCTCACTTGAGCTCAAGAGTCAACTCTCATGAGAGAGCTCTCACTCTCACCTGGAGCTCACTCTGCTCTTCTAGCTCAGCTCACCTTGAGCTCACTTGAGGAGCTCACCTTAGCTCTCACTTGCTCACAAGCTCATCAGCTCACTAGCTCACCTTGAGCTCACTTCCTCAGAGCTCACCAGTAATCTCACCTCTTGAGCTCACTTGGAGCTCACTACTCTAGCTCACTGAGTGGAGCTCACTTGACTTGAGAGCTCACTTGAGCTCAGCTCACTTGAGAGCTCACCTTGGAGCTCACAGGAGCTCACTGAGAGCTCACCTAGAGCTCACTTGGAGCTCACTCAGAGCTCACCTAGAGCTCACCTAGAGCTCAGCTCTCACCTCAGCTCTTGTAAGCTCACCTCAGCTCAGCTTGAGCTCACCTCAGGAGCTCACTCAGAGACTCACCTGAGGAGCTCACCTAGGAGCTCACTCTCAGCTCACTCACTTGCTCTCACTTGAGCTCACCTTGAGCTCACCTTGAGCTCACCTTGAGCTCACCTTGAGCACCTTGAGAAGCTCATCAGAGCTCACCTGAGCTCATCATCTAGCAGCTCACTCATGTAAGCTCACCTCACCTTTTTCAAAAAGCTCACCTTTGAGCTCACCTGGAGCTCACCTCAGGAGCTCACCTAGGAGCTCACTGGGAGCTTGACTCAGGAGCTCACCTAGGAGCTCAGCTTGAGCTCACTGGGAGCTCTCAAGTCTCAGCTTCACTCTAGAAAACTCACTCAGAGCTCACCTAAAGCTCTCACTTGAGCTCACTAGCTAGCTCAGCTCACCTGAGCTCACTTGCTCAGCTCACCAGCTCAGCTCACACTTCAGCTCACCTCACTTGAGAGCTCACCTTGAGCTCACCTGAGAGCTCACATCATGGGAGCTCACTGACTCAGCTCACCTTGAGCTCACCTAGGAGCTCACTCATGAGCTCACCTTGAGCTCAGCTCACTCACTGAGCTCACCTTAGCTCACCTTGAGCTTCATCACTTGAGCTCACCTAAGCTCACCTTGTAGCTCACTCAGGCTTGAGCTCACCTAAGCTCACCTAGGCTCACAGTAGCTCTCAAGCTTGACTCAAAGGAGCTCACTTGGGTAGCTCACTCACTGGAGCTCACCTAGAGCAGCTCACTAGCTCAGTAGCTCACTCTCACTTGAGAGCTCACCAGAGCTCACTTGGGAGCTCACTCTAGGAGCTCAGGGAGCTCAAGCTCAGTTGAGCTCACCCTAGAGCTCATCAAGTAACTCACCTAGGAACTCACCTTGAGAAGCTCACCAGAGAGCTCACTCAAGCTGGGAGCTCACTCAAGCTCACTCTCACTCACCTTGCTCAGCTCACCTCAGCTCACCTTGAGCTCACTTGCTTGCTCACCTTGAGCTCATGGTAGCTCACTTGAGCTCACCTCTTGAGCTCACCTTGCTCAGCTCACTCACTTAGCTCACCTTTGACTCATCAGCAGCTCACTCAGCTCACCTTAGCTTGAGCTCACCTTGGAGCTCTCACTTAGCTCACCTAGCTCACCTAAGAGCTCACCTGGAGCTCACCTCAGTAGCTCACTTGAGCTCACCTTGGAGCTCTCTCGACTTGGAGCTCACTCAGAGAGCTCACCTACTTGAGCTCTCACCTTGAGAAGCTCACTTGGACTCAGCTCACTTGAGCTCACTCTCACCGAGCTCACCTAGAGAGCTCTCACTTGAGCTCACTCTAGAGCTCACCAAGTAGCTCACCTAAAAACTCACTAGAGAGCTCACCTGAGGACTCACCTTAAGCTCATGGCTCACCTTCTCACTCACTCACTTCACTCACCTTAGCTCACCTTGAGCTCACTCTAGAGCTCACCTCACTCACCTTTTGCAGTCTCACCTTAGCTCACTAGCTCACCTGAGCTCAGCTCACCTGGAGCTCACCTGAGCTCACTCTCAGCTCACTCAGCTCACCTAGGGAGCTCTCACCTAAGAGCTGAGTAGAGCTCACTTGAGCTCACTTGCTCACCGAGCAGCTCACTTGGGAGCTCACTCACTGGGAGCTCACTCACTTGGAGCTCACTCAGTAGGAGCTCACCTTGGAGCTCACCTAGAGCTCTCCCAGGAGCTCAGCTCACTTTAAGCTACTCACCAGTAGCTCACTTGGGAGCTCTTCAGGAGCTCACTGAGCTCAGCTCAGTTGAGCTCAGCTCAGCTCAGCTCATCGAGTAACTCACTCAACTCACCTAGGAGCTCACTAGACTCTCACCTTGCTAACTCACCTTGAGCTCACCTTGCTAACTCTCCTTGAGCTCACCTTGAGCTCACCTTGAGCTCATCTTGTAGCTCACCTGTAGCTCTCACCTCAGCTCATTACCTAAGCTCACAGCTTCACTTTGAGCTCACCTTTGAGCTCACTCACAGGAGCTAATCCGAGTAGCTCACCTAGGAGCTCAGGGGAGCTTGCTTAGTAGCTCACCTAAGAGCTCACTTGAGTAGCTTGACTTTGAGAGTCACCTTGAGACTCACCTTGGGAGCTCACTGAGCTCACTCACCTTCACCTTGAGCTCACTCACCTGAGCACTCAGAGCTCACTTGAGCTCATTGAGTAGCTCACTTGAGCTCACTTGGAGAGCTCACACTCAGCTCTCACAGAGCTCACATGGGAGCTCACCTGAGAGCTCACCTTAGCTCTCACATTGAGGAACTCACCTCACTCACTTAGAGCTCACCTCAGCTCACTTGAGAGCTCACTCTTGAGCTTCACCTTGAGCTCACCTTGAGGAGCTCACCTTGCCTCTCACCTTGAGCTCATCTCTTGAGTAGAGTCTCACCTTCACCTTTGAGCTCACTTGAGTAGCTCACTAGGAGTAGCTAGAGCTCACCTTGAGGCTCACCTAATAGCTCACTCCTAGAGCTCACCTAGCTCAGACTTGAGCTCACTAGAGTCAGACTGACAGAGCTCACTTGTGAGCTCACTGAGCTCACCTCACTCACTAGGACTCACTCACTGGGAGCTCACCAGTTGTAGCTCTTGAGAGCTCACCAGGAGCTCTCTTAGTAGCTCACAACTCACCTAGAAGCTCACCTCAGCTCACTAGTAGCTCACTCACTAGCTCACTTGCTCAGCTCTCTTGACTACTCTAGCTCAGCTCACCTTGAGCTCACTTGAGGAGCTCACTCTTGAGCTCACTTGAGCTCACCTTGGGAGCTCACTCACAAAGCTCACCTTAAGAGCTCACTTGAGCTTTCACTGAGCTCACTTTAGAGCTCACCTGTGAGCTTGCCCTTGCTCAGCTCTCACCTTAGAGCTCACTTGAGCTCACTTGAGAGCTCTCAAGTAGCTCACCTAGAGCTTGAGACTCACCAGAGCTCACCTAGGAGCTCACCTAGGAGCTCACTCTTGAGGAGCTCACCTTAGCTCACAGCACTAGTCAGCTCACCTCAGGAGCTCACCTTGCTAGGAGCTCACTTGAGCTCACCTCGAGCCTCAGCTCACTCATGAGAGCTCTCAGCTCAGCTCACCTCTCAGCTCACCTCTGAGCTCACTTGAGCTCACTCAGAGCTCACTCTTAGCTCACTTGAAGCTCACTCTTGAGCTCACCTAGCTCAGCTCACCTTGAGCTCACCTTAGCTCAACTCACTCTGAGCTCAGCTCTCTTGGTAGCTCACCTGAGCTCACTCACCTGTAAGCTCACCTCACCACTAGAGCTCACCTTGGGAGCTCACCTTGAGCTCACCTTGAGCTCAGCTCACCTTTGAGCTCACTTAGAGCTCACCTTGAGCTCAGCTCACTAGAGCTCACTCAGGAGCTCACCTTAGCTCACTTGAGCTCACCTGAGCTCACCATGAGAGCACCTTGAGCTCACTGGGAGAGCTCACCTAGGAGCTCACCTTGAGCTCACTCAGCTCTCACCTACTCAAGCTCTCTGAGCTCACCAGAGCTCACTCACAGAGCTCACTGAGAGCTCACCTCAGAGAGACTCTCAGCTCACCCGAGGAGCTCAAGCTCACTCACTCACTCAAAACTCACTCATGGGAGCTCACCTTGAGCTAACTCAGCTTGACCTTAACTCACTGAGAGCTCACTCATAGACACTGAGCTCACCTTGGAGCTCACCTTGAGCTCACTCAGGAGCTCAGATCCTCACCTCAGGAGCTCACCTTGAGCTCATTTGAGAGCTCACCTAGTAGCTCACCTAGAGCTCACCTTGAGAGCTCACCTTGCTCACTGGAGCTCATCAGTCAGCTCACCTCAGTAGAGCTCACCTTGAGCTCACTTGGGAGCTCACCAGTAAGCTCACTTGGAGCTCACTTGGGAGCTCACCTTGGCTCAGCTCAGCTTGACTCAGGAGCTCACTGGAGCTTGACACCTTGGAGCTCACTCTGGGAGCTCACTTGAGCTCACGAGAGCTCACAGGAGCTCACCTGGAGCTCACTCCTAAGTAGCTCACTTGGGAGCTCTTCTGGGAGCTCACCGAGTTGCTCAGAGCTCAGCTGAGGAGCTCACTGAGAGCTCACTCAGAGCTCACCTTGAGCTCACTGGGAGCTCACTCTGGAGCTCACTTGCCAGCTCACCTTGAGCTCACCTTGCCTCTCACTCACCTTGAGCTCACCTTGCTCAGCTCACCTTGAGCTCAAGCTCACTCATAGAGCTCACATGTAGCTCACCTCAGAGATTCACGACAAGATCACTCTTTAAGCTCACCTTTGAGCTCACCTAGGAGCTCACCTAGCTCAGCTCACAGGAGCTCAGAGAGCTCAGCTCTCTCACTCAGGAGCTCATCTCAAGTAGCTCACTTGAGCTTTCCTAGAAAACTCACCTTGGAGCTCTACTCACCAGCTCACCTTGCTCACCTCAGCTCACCTTGAGGAGCTCTTAGAGCTCAGCTCAGCTCAACTTGAGCTCACTTGAGCTCACCTGAGCTCACCTAAGAACTCACATGGGAGCTCACCTCAGAGCTCACAGCTCACCTTGCTCACACATGGAGCTCACCTCACTGAGAGCTCACCTTGAGCTCACCTTGAGCTCTCACCTTGAGGAGCTCACCTTGCTCTCACCTTGAGCTCTCTTGTAGCTCACCTTGAGCTCACAGTAGCTCACCAAGGAGCTCACCTTCAGGAGCTCTCACTAGCTCACCTGAGAGCTCACCTAAGTAGCTCCTAAGTGAGCTCACAGAGCTCACTAAGTAGCTCACTAATCAGCTCACCTGAGCTCACTCACTTGTTCTCACCAAGTAGCTCACCAGGGAGTCACTCACAGCTCACCAGGAGCTCACTTGGAGCTCACTCTGGAGCTCACCTAGGAGCTCTCTAAGGAGCTCACCTTGAGCTCACTCAAGTAGTCACTCAGTAGCTCACTCAGCTCACTCAGGAGCTCACACTTGACTCACCTTGGAGCTCACCTTGAATCACTCACCTTGAGCTAGCTCACAGGGAGCTCATTGGAGCTCACTCAGCCTGAGCTCACCATAGAGAGCTCAGTAGCACTCAGCTTGAGCTCACTCACTTGAGCTCACCTCGAGAAACTCACTTTAGCTCACCTTGAAGCTCACCTTGAGCTCACCTTGAGCTCAAGCTCACCTCACTTGAGCTCACCTCACCTGAGCTCACCTAGTAGCTCACTCTTGAGCCTTGAGCTCTCACATCTCACCTTGAGATCTCACCTTGAGCTCACTTTGAGAGCTCACTTGGAGCTCACTTGAGAGCTCACCAAGCAGCTCACTTGGGAGCTCACCAGAGAAGCTCAGCTAGCTCACCTAGCTCACTCAGCTCACTCACAGGAGAGCACTCACCTAGAGCTCACTCTTGAAGCTCACTCACAGGGAGCTCTCACACTTGAGCTCACTCTTGCTCACTCACCTTGCTTGAGCTCACTTGAGCTCACAGGAGCACTCAGCTCACTCACTTGAGCTCACCTGGAGCTCATCTCAGCTCAGCTCAAGAGCTCACCACTTGGAAAACTCACATGGGAGCTCACTTGATAGCTCACTCACCTAAAAATCACATGGGAGCTCACTCACTTGGAGCTCACCTCAGAGCTCACCTTAGCTTGCTTGAGCTCACTTGAGAGCTCACCTTGAGAGCTCACCTGAAGAGCTCACCTTGAGCTCACTCACCTTGAGCTCACTAGGAGCTCACCTCAGTAGCTCACTTGGAAGCTCTCACCAAGGAGCTCAGATAGAGCTCTTGGAGCTCACACTTGAGCTCTCACCTAGAGAGCTCACCTAGAGCTCACTTGAGCTCACTCACTCAGCTCACTCTTGAGCTCTCCTTCACCTCCTTGAGTTGACCTTGAGAGCCTTGAGCTCACAAGTAGCTTGAGCTCACATGTAAGCTCACATTAGAGATCACTTGACTCAGCTCACTCTTAAGCTTGAGCTCACTTCACTTTGAGCTCACCTGAGCTCTCACTCAGCTCACTTGAGCTCACCTAGGAGCTTGCTTAGGAGCTCAGTCAGTAGCTCACCTCACCTAGAGCTCACCTAGCTCTCACTTGAGAGCTTCCCTGAAGAGCTCACTTGGGAGCTCACTCACTAGCTCACCTTACCTTGAGCTCACCTTGAGCTCACCAGAGCTCAACTTTAACTCAAGCTTGAGCTCACCTCAGAGCTCAAAGTAGCTCACCTCACTTAAAACACATGGGAGCTCACAATTGACTCACTCACTCACATGAGCTCACTCACATGGGAGCTCACCTTGAGCTCACCTTGAGAGCTCACTCACCTTGAAGCTCACAGCTTGCTTGAGCTCACCTTCGGTATCTCACCTCACCTAGCTCACCTTGAGCTCACCACTAGCTCACCAAGGAGCTCACCTAGGAGCTCACTCAGAGCTCTCACTGAAAGCTCACCTTGAGCACCTCTCAGCTCAGCAGGGAGCTCACCTAGCTCAGTCAGGTTGACTTGAGAGCTCACAGCTTTGAGGAGCTCACTCAAGGGAGCTCACTTGGGAGCTCACTAGGAGCTCACACTAGCTCACTTAGCCAGCTCACTCTGGGAGCTCACTTGAGCTCACCTTGAGCTCACCTGCAAGTAGCTCACTCACTTGGAGCTCACTAGGAGCTCACGAGTCAGCTCAGAGAGCTCAGCTCACCTGAGAGCTCACTTGAGTAGCTTGAACTCACTTGGGAGCTCACCTAGGAGCTCACACTAAAGCTCACTTGACTCAGCTCACTTGAGCTCAGCTCACCTTGCCACTACTCACTTCGAGAGCTCTCACCTTCTCACCTCTTACAGCTCACCTTGAGCTCATCTGTAGCTCACCTGTAAGCTCACCTTAGAGACCTTTCACTCAAGAGCTCCTTTGAGCTCACCTGAGAGCTCTCACCAGAGTAGCTCACTAGGAGCTCACTCACCTGAGCTCACAAGGAGCTCACCTGAGCTCACTCACTTGAGCTCACTTAAGAGCTCACCTGAGCTCACCTGAGGAGCTCACCTTGAGAGCTCACCTTCTCACCTAGACTCACTTGAGCTCACTCTGAGCTCACTCAGAGCTTCAGAGCTCACCTTGAGCTCACCTCAGCTCATCAAGGAGCTCACTTGAGCTCATCTTGCAGAGCTCACCTTGGGAGCTCTCAAGTAGAGCTCTTGAGCTCACTCACTGGGAGCTCACCTTGCAAGCTCACTGGAGTTCAGCTCACTCACTTGAGTAGCTCACCTTGTAGCTCACTTGAGCTCAGCTCACTTTGAGCTCACCTTGCCTCACTGCTCACCTTGAGCTCTACTTCAGAGCTCACTTGAGAGCTCACCTGAGAGCTCAGCTCAAGTAGCTCTCACCAGTAGTAGCTCACCTACGAGAGCTCTCACTAAGGAGCTCACTAGAGCTCAGGGAGCTCACCTCACTAGAGCTACTGAGTCACTCAGCTCTCTAGAGCTCACCTTGAGCTCACTTGAGAACTCACCTGAGCTCACTTGAGAGCTCACCTTGAGCTCACTTGAGCTCACCTTGAGAACTCTCACTTGAGCTCATCATGGCTAGCTCACTAGGAGCTCTCACTAAGCTCACCTGAGAGCTCACCTGAGCTCACTTGAGAGCTCACCTGGGAGCTCACTAAGAGCTCACCTAGAGCTTGCCTAGAGACTCTCACTCTAGAGCTCACCTAGGAGCTCATCTACAGTAGCTCACTCAGCTTACACCTCAAAGCTCACCTCGAGAGCTCACCTTGAGCTCACCTTGAGCTCACCTCTCACCTCAGAGCTCACCAGTGAGCTCACTTGAGCTCACTGGAGCTCATCAAGTAGCTCACCTCAAAGCTCTCACATGAGAGCTCACCTAGAAGCTCACCTTGCTAACTCACATTGGAGCTCACTTGGGAGCTCACCTTGGGCTCAGCTCACCTTGAGCTCTCACTTGGAGCTCACCTTGCAACTCACCTTGAGCTCATCTAGTAGCACTCAGCTCACCTCAGAGTTCACAGTAGCTCACTAAGTAGCTCACTTGAGAGCTCACCTAAGCTCACCTAGTAGCTCACTCTCACTCAGTTGAGCTCACTTGAGCTCTCTTGCTTGAGCTCACCACCAGAGCTCACTTGGGGAGCTCACTTGAGCAGCTCTCACTTGGGAGCTCACCTAAGTAGCTTGAGGAGCTCACCTAGAGCTCACCTGAGAGCTCACCTGGAGAGCTCTCCTCAGGGAGCTCAGCTCACCTCTCACCTGAGGGAGCTCACTCAGAGCTCACAGAAAGCTCACCTTGAGCTCACTCAGGAGCTCACTCAGCTAGCTCACCTTGACTCACACTTGCAGTAGCTCCTTGAGCTCACCTCACTCTTGAAACTCACCTTGAGCTCACCTTACCTCACTCACCTTGAGCTCAGCTCTCTCGGTAGCTCACATGTAAGCTCACCTCGAGAGCTTCACTGAGCTCACCTTTGAGCTCACCTTGGGAGCTCACTCTGAGAGCTCTCACTAGGAGCTCACTGGGAGCTCACTTGAGTAGCTTGCACTAGAGCTCATCAAGCTAGCTCACTTGAGCTTGACTTGAGAGCTCACTCACTCACGGAGCTCACTTGACAGAACTCACTTGCTCCACTCACCTTGAGCTCACAGTAGCTCACCTTGAGTAGCACTGAGCTTTCTCACTTGGGAGCTCACAAGGGCTCACTACTCACCTAAAACTCACATGGGAGCTCACTCACATGAGCTCACTCACTAAGCTCACCTGGGCTTGCTCACATTCTCACTTCACCTTGCTAGCTCACTTTGAGCTCACCTCAGCTCAGCTCTCAGCTCACCTCGAGAGCTCACCTGAAGTAGCTCACCTTAGCTCACCTAGGAAAGCTCACTTGAGCTCAAGCTCACCTGAGCTCACTTGAGCTCACCTTGAGCTCACCAGAGAGCTCACTAGTAGCTCACCAAGTAGGCTCATTGCAGTAGCTTCACTCACTTGAGAGCTCACCTGAGGAGCTCACTTGAGGAGCTCACTGTAGCTCACTCACTTGGAGCTCAGCTCACCTAGAGCTCTTGGGAGCTCACCAAGGAGCTCACTGGGAGAGCTCACTTGGGAGCTCACCTTGAGCTTGAGCTCACCTTGAGCTCACCTAATAGCTCACTGCTTGAGCTCACTGAGGAGCTCACTCGAGCTAGCTCTCAACTCACTCCTGGGAACTCACCTGAAGAGCTCACCTTACTCACCTTGCCTCACCTTACCAACTCACCTTGAGAGCTCACCTTGCCAACTCACCTTGAGCTCATAGCTCAGCTCTCACATGTAAGCTCACCTCAAGAGAGCACCTGATAAGCTCACCTTTGAGCTCACCTAGGAGCTCACGAGAGCTCTCCTAGGAGCTCACCTGAGAGCTCAGCTTGAGCTCAGAGCTCTCACCTAGGAGCTCACCTCAGAGAGCTCACTTGAGTAGCTCTCACTTCAGCTTCACTTGAGCTCTCACTTGAGAGCTCACTTGAGCTCACCTTGCAAGCTCACCTTGAGCTCACTTGAGCACCTTGGAGCTCACTGGCTCACACCTAGAGCTTGCTTGAGGCTCACTTGGAGCTCACCTGAGGAACTCACTCACTCAGTAGAATCACCTGAGAAGCTCACTTTGAGCTCACCTTGAAAGCTCACCTAGAAAACTCACATGGCTCAGCTCACTCTATCACTGCTCACCTTGAGCTCTCACCTTGAGCTCACCGAGGAGCTCACCTTAACTAACTCACCACTTGAGCTATCTTGGTAGCTCACCTTGAGTTCACTCAAGTAGCTCACCAAGTAGCTCACCTGAGCTCACTGCTCAGCTCACCTAGCTCTCTCCTGAGCTCACTAGCTCAGCTTGAGAGCTTGACTCACCGAGGTTGACTCAGCTCACTTCTCACTCAGCTCTCACTTGAGAGCTCACTTGGGGCTCACACTGGGAGCTCACTAAGTAGCTCACTTGAGCTCACTTGTAGCTCACTCAGCTCACTTGGGAGCTCACTCACTGGAGCTCACTTGAGTAGCTCACTCTCAGCTCTAGAGCTCACTCGGGAGCTCTTACAGAGCTCAGCTCAGTTGAGCTCACTTGAGGAGCTCAACTCTAGTAGCTCACTCACTTGGAGCTCACCTTGGAGCTCACTGACTTGAGCTCACCTTGAGAGCTCACCTTGAGCTCACCTTGAGCTCACTTGCCTTGAGCTCACCTTGAGCTCACCTTGCCAAGCTCACCTTGAGCTCATCTTGCTCACATCACTCAGCTCACCTGAAGCTCACCTTAGAGATCATCACAAGCTCTTGACAGCTCACTTGAGCTCAAGAGCTCACACTGGAGCTCACCTAGAGCTCAGAGCTCTCTAGAGCTCACTAAGCTCAGCTGGAGCTTGCAGTAGAGCTTGACTTGAGCTCTCAGAGCTCACTTGAGCTCACCCTAGAGCTCACCCTTAGCTCACTTCACTCACTCTCACTCAGCTCACTTGAGAGCTCACCCAGAGCTCTCAGCTCACCTGAGCTCACTACTCAGAGCTTTTGGGAGCTCACTTGAGCTCTTGAGCTCACTCTAGCTCAAGCTCACCTCAGAGCTTTCAGCTCACTCAGCTCAGCTCACCTTGAGCTCACTAGAGCTCACCTGAGCTCACTCACAAGAGCTCACAGCTTGAGCTCACTTGAGTAGCTCACCTGGGAGCTCTCACTCTACTCTCACTTGGGAGCTCTTTTGACCTAGTCTCACTTCTGGAGCTCACTTAGTAGCTCTTCACTCAGGAGCTCACTTGCTCAGCTCTCAGCTAGCTCTCACTAGAGCTCACCTCAGCTAGACTTGCTCAGCTCACTTGAGAGCTCACTCTCAGAGCTCACTTGGAGCTCACTTGAGCTCACCTCTGAGCTAGCTCACTCACTCTTGAGCTCTCACCTTGAGCTCACCTTGAGCTCACTTGAGCTCACTCAGCTCTTGCATCTTGAGCTCAGCTCATCTCTTGTAAGCTCACCACCTAGATATTGCCAAACATATTACTCTTGAGCTCACTCAGAGCTCACCTGAGAGCTCACCTAGAGCTCACCTAGGAGCTCACTCAGCTCACTCAGCTGACCTAGGAGCTCACCTTCAGAGCTCATCTGAGCTCAGCTTGAGCTTGAGCTTTCAAAAAAACTCTCCTTGGAGCTCACTTGAAGCTCACCTGAAGCTCACTTGCAGCTCACCTTGAGCTCACTCACTGAGAGCTCACTCTTGAGCTCAGCTCACCTTGAGCTCACTCACTAGGAGCACCAGAGAGCACAGCTAGCTCACCGAAAAGCTCACAAGTGCTCAGCTCACCTTGAAGCTCACCTTGGGAGCTCAAAACTCACTGAAGCTCACCTGGGAGCTCACCTTGCTAGCTCACCTTGTTAGCTCACCTTGAGCTCACCTAGCTTGAGCTCACTTGAGCTCACCTTGCCAACTCACCTTGAGCTCAGCTCACTTAGCTCACCTCACAGAGCTCACCTCACCTTGAGCTCAGCTCTCACTTGAGCTCACCTGGAGCTCACCTAAGCTCACAGCTAGGAGCTCACCGAGCTCTCACCAAGTAGGTTGAGCTTGAGCTTGAGCTCACTGTGAGCTCACTCACCAGCTCACTCACCTCGGGGAGCTCAGGAGCTCACCTTGGGAGCTCACCTAAGTCTCACCAGGAGCTCACTTGCAGCTCAGCTCCAAGTAGCTCACTTAGCTCACTAGGAGCTCACTTAGAGCTCACTTGAGAGCTCAGCTCGCAGAGCTCACTCAGGAGCTCACAAGTAACTCACTCTGAGGAGCTCACTCACGACAGTCTCACCTGACAACTCACTCACCTTGACTCACCTTGAGCTCACACTCACTTGCTCACTCACCTTAGCTCACTTGCAACTCACCTTGAGCTCATCAGTAGAGCTCACTGAGTAAGCTCACCTCAGAGATTACTGACAAGCTCACCTTTGAGCTTGACTCTTTGAGCTCACCAAGGCTAGCTCACCTAGGAGCTCACCTTGAGCTAGGACTGCAGCTCACTCAGCTAGCTCAGCTCACAGGAGCTCACCAGTAGCTCACCTTGAGCTCATTTGAGAGCTTGCTGAAGCTCACCTTGGAAACTCACTCACTCACTGACATGCTCACTCAGCTCACTTGAGCTCACCTTGAGCTCACTTGCAGCTTGCCTAAGTCTACTTGACTTGAGCTCACCTGGAGCTCATCAAGTAACTCACCCAAAAACTCACTCACTAGGAGCTCTCACTTGGAGCTCACTTTGAAACTCTCATGGGAGCTCACCTATCAGCTCACTTCCAGCTCACCTTGAGCTCACTGAGGAGCTCACCTTGCTCAACTCACCTTGAGCTCACCTCAGAGTAGCTCACCTTAGAGTCACCTAGAGCTCTCATCGTAGCTCACCTCAGGTAGCTCACTCTAGAGAGCTCACCTAGTAGCTCACTAGGGAGCTCACCTAAGTAGCTCACCAGAGCTCACGAGTAGCTCACCTTGAGCTCACTTCACTTTGAGAGCTCACCAGCTCACTCACTGGGACTCACTTGGGAGCTCACTAAGTAGCTCACTTGGGAGCTCACCTAGGGAGCTCACTCAGGAGCTCACCACAGTAGCTCTCACTAAGTAGCTCACCTTGGGAGCTCACCCAGGAGCTCTCAGTGATCTCAGCTCTGAGCTTGAGCTCACTCAGAGGAGCTCACCAGAACTCACCTGAGCTCACTCAGCTCACTAGCTCACTCTCACTTGCAACTCACTTGAGCCTAACTTGAGCTCTCTTGCCAACTCACCTTGAGCTCATCTCAGTAGCTCTCACCTATAGCACCTCACATCATACCACACTCAAGAGCTCACTTTGAGCTCACTAGAGCTCACTGAGGGAGCTCACCGAGCTAGCTCACCAGGAGGAGCTCACTTGGGAGCTCAGGAGTAGCTCACAAGAGCTCATCAGAGCTCAACTTAGCTTACTTGAAACTCACCTTGAGCTCACTTGAGGCTCACCTTGAGCTTCACCAGAGCTCACTTGAGCTCACTCTAGAGCTCTTGCTCAGCTCTCAGCTCTGAGCTCACTGGAGCTCACTCAGTAGCTCACCTCAAAACTCACATGGGAGCTCACCTCAGAGCTAGCTCACCTCATCACCTTGACTCACAGCTCACTATGGAGCTCACCTTGACTCAGCTATCAGCTCACCTTGGCAGCTCACCTTGAGCTCTCTCTTGCTCACCTTGGAGCTCACCTTGAGCTCACCTTGAGCTCACCTTGTAGCTCACCTTGAGTTCACTCTGTAGCTCACCTAAGTAGCTCACCACCTTGAGCTCTCACTAGGGAGCTCACTGGGAGCTCACCCAATAGCTCAGCTCACTTGGGAGCTCACCTAGTAGCTCACTTGACTAGGTAGCTCACTCGAATAGCTCACTAGCTCAGCTCACTCAGGAGCTCACTTGGGAGCTCACTAATCAGCTCACTTGAGCTCACCTAGGAGCTCACCAGAGCTCACTCACTTGGGAGTAGCTCACTCTAGCTCAGCTCACTCACTTGGAGCTCAGCTCATCTAGGGAGCTCACCTTGCTAGCTCACCTTGAGCTCACCTTGAGCTCACCTTGAGCTCACTTGAGCTCTCACCTTGAGCTCATCTTGAGCTCACCTGAGCTCACTCACCCTAGAGCTCACTTCAGCTCTCACCTTAGCTCACTCATGAGCTCACCTTGAGCTCACTCACTTCAGCTCAGCTCAGCTTGAGCTCAGGAGCTCTCAGGGAGCACTCAGCTCACCTAGGAGCTCACCTAGCTCAGCTCAGCTAGCTCAACTTGAGCTTGCTTGAAAACTCACTTGAGCTCACTTAGCTCACCTTGCTCACTTGAGAGCTTGCTCCAGCCTCACCTTGAGCTCACCTAGAGCTCACTCAGGAGAGAGCTCTAGCTCTCACTCGAGAGCTTCACCTCAGGAGCTCATCTCATCAAGCAGCTCACCTAAAATCACATGAGCTCACATGAGAGCTCACCTGACAGCTCACCTTGCCAACTCACATGGAAGCTCACCTATCAGCTCACCTTGCTAGCTCACC
The DNA here is from genome assembly GCA_018340775.1 of Taxus wallichiana var. yunnanensis. Taxonomy (NCBI): domain Eukaryota; kingdom Viridiplantae; phylum Streptophyta; class Pinopsida; order Cupressales; family Taxaceae; genus Taxus; species Taxus wallichiana. The sequence continues at coordinate 561,906,946 of CM031243.1, read as the reverse complement.
TTGAGCTCACTTGAGGAGCTCACCTTGCTAACTCACCTTGAGCTCACCTTGAGGTAGCTCACCTTGAGCTCATCTCGAGAGCTCACCTGTAGCTCACCTCAGCTCAGTAGCTCACTCAGGAGCTCTCACCTAGAGAGCTCACTCTAGTAGCTCACTTGAGGAGCTTGACACCTGAGCTCACTTTGAGCTCACCAGTAGCTCACTTGAGAGCTCACACTGGAGAGCTCACTCTGGAGCTCTCCTAGGAGCTCACCAGAGCTCACCTCAGCTCACCAGGAGCTCACTCCTGGGAGCTCACTGGGAGCTCAGGCTCTCAAGGGAGCTCACTCTAATAGCTCTCACCAAGTAGCTCACCTAGGAGCTCACCGTGGAGCTCACCTTGATCAGCTCTCAGTTGAGCTCACCTCATGGAGCTCACACAGTAACTCACCTCAGAACTCACTCTCAGGAGCTCACCTTGACATCTCACCTTGCCAACTACCTTGAGCTCACCTTATCTCAGCTCACTCTTGAGCTCACCTAGCTCACCTAGAGCTCACCTGCAGAGCTCTTGACTCACTCAGCTCACTCTAAGAGCTCACCTTGAGAAGCACTCTAGGAGCTCATCACTCGGAGCTCACCTGCTAGCTCACCTAGGAGCTCACTCAGAGAGCTCATACTTGAGAGACTCTGCCTCAGCTCACCTTGAGCTCACTTAGAGACTCACCTTTCTAAGCTCACCTTGAGCTCACCTAGAGCTCACTTAGCTTCAGCTCACTTGAGCTCTCACTCAAGCTCACTTGAGCTAGCTCACAGGAGCTCACTGAGCTCTCACTCACTCTTAGCTCACTCAAGCTCATGAGCTCACCTCTGAAGCTCACCTTGGGAGCTCACTCACTTTTGAGCTCACCTTGAGCTCACCTTGGGCTCACTTGAGCTCACCTTGAGAGCTCTTCACAGCTTGCTCAGCTCACCTTGAGCTCACTCACTCAGCTCTCAGCTCAGAGCTCACTTGAGTAGCTCACCTCAGAGCTCTCAGTAGCTCACTTGTAGCTCACTCATGAGTAGCACCTAAGTAGCTCTCACTTGGGAGCTCACTCTCACCAAGCTCACTCACTCTCTCCGAGTAGCTCACTGAGCTTGAGCTCACTTGAGCTCACTTGCTCAGCTCACTGAGAGCTCACTGAGCTCACTCAGCTCACTAGAGCTCACTCTCAAGAGCTCACCTACAGGAGCTAGCTCACTTGGGAGCTCACCTAGCTCTTTACTCAGCTCACTCAGGGAGCTCACCTAGCTAGCTCTCATCAGCTCACTGAGCTCACCTAGAGCTCTCTTGAGCTCAGCTCACCTCAGAGCTTACAAGCTTCACCTAGAGCTCACTTGCTAGAGCTTACAGAGTCACTCTTGAGGAGAGCTCACTAGGAGCTCACCAGCTAGCTCACTTTGAGCTCACTGAGTAGCTCAGCTCTCAGCTCACCTCAGAGCTCACCCAGTAGCTCACTCACCAAGCTCACCTAGCTCACCTAGCTCACTCACTAGGAGCTCACCAGAGCTCACTGAGTTGAGCTTTCTTGGGAGCTCACTCACAATAGCTCACCTAGGAGCTCACTGGGAGCTCACTCAGCTCTCACCTTGAGCTCACTCAGCTCACCTTGAGCTCACCTTGAGCTCACTTGAGCTTCCTTGCTAACTCACCTTGAGCTCATCTCAGCTCACATGTAGCTCACCTTAGAGAATTCTCAAGCTTGCACCTCGAAGCTTCCTTTGAGCTCACCTTGAGCTCACCTAAGAAGCTCACCTAGGAGCTCACTGGGAGCTCAGCTCAGTCAGCTAGCTCACCTTGAGGGAGCTCAGAGCTCACTTGAGCTCACTCACCTAGAGCTCACTTGAGCTCACTGAGAGCTCACTTGACAGCTCACCTTGCCAGCTCACCTTGAGCTCACCTTGGGAGCTCACCTCAGCTCCCAAGCTCACTTGAGAGCTCTTGAGCTCAGCTCTTCAAGCTCACCTCAGAGCTCACACTTGAGGAGACTCACCACTGAGCTCACCATAGGAACTCACTTGACTCACTTGAGCTCACTCAAGCTCACTCACCTTGAGCTCACCTAGGTCACTCACCTTGAGCTCACCTAGAGCTCACTCACTCAGCTCACCTTGAGCTCACTTAGCTTGCACCTGAGCTCAGCTCACTCGTAGCTCACATGTAGCTCACCTCCTAGAGCTCACCAAGAGCTCACCTTTGAGCTCACCTTGAGCTCACTTGGAGGCCTCACAGAGAGTAGCTCACCTAGAGCTTGAGCTCACTGGAGCTCACTCAAGCTCAGCTTGACACTCTCACTCAGCTCATCTTGAGCAAGCTTGAGCTCAGCTTGAGCTCACTCACACTGAGCTCACCTTGAGAGCTCACTTGAGCTCACCTTGAGCTTGCTCACCTGAGGAGCTCACTCACCTGAGCTCACTCAGCTCACCTTGGAGCTCACTCAGCTCAGCTCAAGCTCACTCACTTGGGAGCTCACAAGTAGCTCACCTAAAAACTCACACTGGGAGCTCACTTGAAAGACTCACCTTGAGCTCACTCACCATGGGAGCTCACCTTGCTTGACTCACTTGCTAGCTCACCTTGAGCTCACCTTGAGCTCACCTTCAGCTCACCTCACTCACATTGAGCTAGCTCACCTCAGTAGCTCACCTCTACCTTGAGCTCACCTGAGAGCTCACCTAGCTCACTAGAGAGCTCACCTAAGGTAGCTCACCTAGAGCTCACCTAGGAGCTCACTTGTCAGGAGCTCACTGAGTAGCTCACCGAGTAGGTTTACTTGAGCTTGCTTGTGAGCTCACCTGAAGCTCAGCTCACCTGAGGACCTTCTTTTGGGGAGCTCACCAAGTAGCTCACTCTAGGGGAGCTCACCTAGCTCACTTGCTCACTAGGAGCTCACCTTAGCTCACTAAGTAGCTCACCTAGGGAGCTCACCTTGAGCTCAGCTCTAGCTCTCAGCTTGAGCTCACTAGGAGCTCACTGAGCTCACTCAGCTCACTCACAGTTGAACTCACTCTCAGAGCTCACTTGAGAGCTCACCTCCTTCACTCTCTCTTGACTTCTTCACACTGAGAGCTCACTTGAGCTCACCTTGACAACTCACCTTGAGCTCATCTTGTAGCTCACCTTGTAAGCTCACCTCAGAGATTACCTTGACAAGCTCACCTTTGAGCTCACCTGGGGAGCTCACTCTCAGCAGCTCTCACCTAGGAGCTCACACCTTGGGAGCTCACTAAGCTAGCTCACTCTAGAGCTCATCTAGAGCTCAACTTGAGCTTTCACCTAGAGCTCACCTTGGGAGCTCACTCTTGCTCAGCTCACCTTGAGCTCACTTGAGAGCTCACAGCTTGACTCAGCTTGAGCTCACCCAGGGAGCTCATCAAGTTCTCACTCAAGCTCACAGCTCAGCTCAACTCACTGGGAGCTCACCTAAAGCTCACTTTGCAAAGCTCTCATCACAGCTCACCTTCAGCTCACCTTGAGCTCACCTTGAGCTCACCTAGCTCACTGAGCTCACCTCACTCAAGTTCACCTTAAGCTCATCTTGGTAGCTCACCTCTGAGCTCACCTAGTAGCTCACCTTAAGTAGCTCACTAGTAGCTCACTTGGAGCTCACCAGAGCTCAGCTCACTCTGAGAGCTCTCACTTGAGCTCACTTGGGAGCTCACCTGTAGCTCACTTGGGAGCTCACCTAGCTCTCACTCAGCTCACTTGAGCTCAGGAGCTCACTCAAGCTAGCTCACCTTGGAGCTCACCAGCTCTCACAGGAGCTCACCTAAGAGCTCACTTCTCAGCTTGAGTTGAGCTCACTTGAGCTCACTCTGGGTAACTCACTCACAGGGAACTCACTTGAGAACTCACTTGGGAGCTCACCTCACTAGGAGCACCACTCACTTACTCAGCTTCACTCACTTGACTTGAGCTCACCTTGCCAACTCACCACCTTGAGCTCATCTTGTTGTAGCTCACATGTAAGCTCACCTAAGATATTTTTGACTTGAAACACACCTTGAGCTCACTTGGGAGCTCACCAGCTAGCTCACTCACCTAGGCTTCACCTAGGAGAGCTCACAGAGAGCTCACCTTAAGGAGCTCACTTGAGGAGCTTGACTTGAGCTTCACTTGAGCTCACTCACTCTCACTGAGCTCACTCTAGGAGCTCACCTTGGAGAGCTCACCTTGAGCTCACTCAGAGCTCACCTTGTAGCTCACCTTGAGCTCACAGACCAGAGCTCACCTCACTTGAGCTCACATGGAGCTCACCATCTGAGCTCACTCACAAAAACTCACATGGGAGCTCACCTGATAGCTCACCCAAACTCACATGGGAGCTCACCTATCAGCTCACCTTGCCAGCTCACCTTGAGCTCACTTGGAGCTCACCTTGCCAGAGCTCACCTCACCTGAGCTCACTAAGTTAGCTCACCTTAGAGCTCACCTTAGTAGCTCACTCAAGTAGCTCACCTTAGTAGCTCACCAAGTAGCTCACCAGAGCTCACCTCACTGAGCTCACCTAGGAGCTCACCTAAGGAGCTCACTTGAGTGAGCTCACCAGAGCTTTGAGCTTGACTTGAGCTCACTTGTGAGCTCACGTAGCTCACCAGGGACCTCACCTAGGAGCTCACTAAGTAGCTCACTTGGGAGCTCACCTCACTTGCTAGAGCTCACTGGGAGCTCTCACTCAATAGCTCACCAAGTAGCTCACTGGAGCTCACCTAGCTCACTCACGGGAGCTCAGCACTGAGCTCAGCTCTGAGTTGAGCTCACCTTGAGCTCACAGAGTAGCTCACACTAGAACTCACTCTGGGAGCTCACTTGATTTCACCTTCACCTTGAGCTCACCTTGAGCTCACCTTTCCTTGACTCAGCTCTTGAGGAACTCACCTTGAGCTTCACCTTGAGCTCACCTTGAGCTCTCACTGAGCTCACCTGTAAGCTCACTTGAGCTCACCTTGACTGAGCTCACCTCACTTTTGAGCTCTCACTTGGGAGCTCACCAAGAGCTCACCTAGAGCTCACTAGGAGCTCACCTGGCTTGAGTTGAGCTCACCAGAGCTCATCACTTGAGCTCACTGAGCTTCACTCACCTTGAGCTTCCTTGAGCTCACCTTGGAGCTCTCACTCACCTTAGCTCACTCAGCTAGAGCTCACCTTGAGCTTCCCGAGAGCTCACAGAGCTCACCTCAGAGCTCACTCACTCACTCACATGGGAGCTCACCTTGAGAGCTCACTCACTCTTGCTAAGCTCACTTGAGCTCAGCTCACCTAGCTCACTCACTCAGGCTCACTTGCTCAAGCTCACTTGAGCTCACAGCTCACTCACCTTAGCTCACCTTGAGAGCTCACCAAGCTCACCTTGCTCTCATCTAGGTAGCTCACCTTGAGCTCACTCAGTAGCTCACCTAGCTCACCTGGAGCTCACCTAGAGCTCACTCAGAGCTCACCTAGGAGCTCACTAGTAGCTCAGTAGGTCACTTGAGCTCACCTAGCTCACCTTGGCTCACAGGACTCACTCTAGGAGCTCACCAGTCAGCTCAAGCTAGCTCTCACTTGGGAGCTCACCAGCTCAGCTCAGCTCAGCTCACTTGAGCTCACCTAAGGAGCTCATCAGTAGCTCACCTGGAGCTCACTGGGAGCTCACTGAGGAGCTCACCTTGAGCTCACCTTGAGCTCACCTTACAGCTCACTTGAGCTCACACTTTCCTGACTCACCTTGAGCTCATCTAGTAGCTCACATGTAAGCTCACCTTAGAGATTACTGACAAGCTCACCTTTGAGCTCACCTAGGAGCTCACTCAAGTAGCTCACCTAGGAGCTTGGCTGGGAGCTCAGAGAGCTCAGTAGCTCACCCAGAGCTCACCAGTAGCTCACTTGAGCTTCCTACAAAACTCACATGGGAGCTCACCTTGAGAGCTCAGCTCTTACCTTGACTCACCTTGAGCTCACTCACCTAGGAGCTCACTAGTAGCTTCACACTTGAGCTCACCTAGCTCTCACCAGTAGCTCACTTGAAAAGCTCACCTGGAGCTCACTTGAGCTCACTCTGATAGGAGCTCACCTTGAGCTCACCTCACACTTTGAGCTCACTTGAGGAGCTCACTTTGAGCTCACTTTGAGCTCACCTTGAACTCACCTTGAGCTCACTTGGTAGCTCACCTTGAGCTCACAAGTAGCTCACCAGAGCTAGGAGCTTGTACAAGTCACCAGCTCACCTCGAGTAGCTCACCTAAGAGACTCACCTAGAGCTCACTCAAGTAGCTCACTCTCAGAGCTCACTCATGAGCTCACTCACTTGAGGAGCTCACTTGAGCTTCACTCAAGTAGCTCACTTGGAGCTCAGCTCTAGAGCTCACTTGACCAGAAGCTCACCTTGAGCTCACCAGCTGGGAGCTCACCCTTAGCTCACTTGAGATCACTCGAGCTCAGCTCAGCTCACCTAGGAGCTCACGAGGGAGCTCACTCACTGGGAGCTCACTCAGGGAGCTCACCTGAGCTCACCTTCACCTTGGGAGCTCACCTTAGCTCACCTCTCACTTTGAGCTCACCTTGCTCAGCTCACCTTGCTCAAGCTCCTTGAGCTCACCTTGCCAAGAGCTCACTTGGAGCTCACTCTTGAGCTCACCTTTCTCACTCTACCTAGAGCTTTCACTGATAGCTCTCACCTCAGCTCACCTCAGCTCACTCACTCTAGGAGCTCACTTCTCAGCTCACCAAGCTCTCACCTAGGAGCTCACCTTGGCTAGCTCACCAAGCTCAGCTCACCGAGCTCACTGACTTGAGCTCACTTGCTCACCCGAGCTCACCTTGAGAGCTCAGCTCTTTGCTCAGGAGCTCACCTTGAAGAGCTCACCAAGAGCTCACTTGAGAGCTCACTAGGAGAGCTCACCTTGGAGCTCACCAAACATCTCACCAAGTAGCTCACCTTGAGCTCTTCTTGGAGCTCAGGAGCTTGAGCTCACTCTAGTTGAGCTCACTCAGAGCTCATCAGTAACTCACCTAAGCTCACCTGGAGCTCACCTAGCTCACCTCACAGCTCACTTGCTCACTCAGCTCACCTTGAGCTCACCTTGAAGCTCACTTGAGCAGCTCACTATGAGCTCATCTAGTCTCAGCAGCTCACTCAGCTCACTCAGTAGCTCACCTTCTCACTCATGAGCTCACCTACTAGAGCTCACTTGAGCTCACTGCTCACTTGAGCTCACATGGAGCTCACCTAGGAGCTCACCAAGAGCTCACTTGGAGCTCACTTGAGCTCACCTCAGCTCAGTAGCTCTCACTTGAGAGCTCACCTGAAGCTCACTTGAGCTCTCACTCTGAAAGCTCACCTTGGAGCTCACCTAGGAGCTCTCACCTTGCAGCTCACTTGAGCTCACTTCACCAGAGCTCACTCAAGTTGAGCTCACTCACTTGAGCTCACCTCAGCTCATTCAAGTAGCTCACCTGAGCTCACACAGGGAGCTCACCTAAGAGCTCACCTTGAGCTCACTCACTCACATGGGAGCTCACCTTTAGAGCTCACCTTGCCAGCTCTTTTGAGCTCACCTTGAGGAGCTCACCTTGCCAGCTCACCTTGAGCTCAGCTCAGCACCTCAGTAGCTCACCTCAGAGAGCTCAATAGCTCAGCTCTGGGAGCTCACCAAGTAGCTCACCTAGGAGCTCACCTTGAGTAGCTTCACTTGAGCTCACTTGAGACTCATTGAAGCTCACTCACTTGAGCTCACCTAGAAGCTCACACCTAGGAGCTCACTTGAAGCTCACTCACTAAGACTCACTCAGCTCACCTGGAGCTCTTGGGAGCTCACCTTGAGAGCTCACCTTGGGAGCTCACCTTGGAGAGCTCACCAGAGCTCACCGAGTCAGCTCACTGGGAGCTCACCTGGGAGCTCACACACTCACTTGAGCTCACCTTGAGCTCACCTTAGGAGCTCACTTTGAGCAACTCACCTTGAGCTCACCTTAGAACTCACCTTGAGCTCACCTTGCTCAAGTTGACTCACTCAAGAGCTCACTCAGTAGCTTGACTTGAGCTCACCTTGAGAGCTCACCAAGTAGCTCACTTGAGAAAAATCACATGAGAGCTCACTGAGCTCACCTTGACCACTCACCTTGAGCTCTCACTAGGGAGCTCACCTTGCTCACTCACCACCTGAGCTCACCACCAAGGAGCTCACCTTGAACTCACCTTGAGCTCACCTTGGTAGCTCACCTTGAGCTCACCTTGGCTCACTCAGTAGCTCACCTAGAGAGCTCACCTCAAGCAGCTCACCAGAGCTCACCTACCTCACTGGAGCTCACCTAATAGCTCACACAGAGCTCACCTCGAGAGCTCACTTGAGAGCTCACTTGAGCTCACTTGAGCTCACTAGGAGCTCACCAGGGGAGCTCACTAGGAGCTCACCTTGTAGCTCACCTTGGGAGCTCTCTGAGCTTGCTCAGATCTACTCACTAGTTGAGACTCTTGAGCTCACTCGAGAGCTCACTCAGGAGCTCACTTGGAGCTCACTCACTCAAGCTCACCTTGAGCTCACCTAGCTCACCTTCAGGAGCTCACCTTGAGAGCTCACTACTTCACCTCACTTGAGCACCTGAGCTCACTTGAGCTCACCTTGCTCAGCTCACTTGAGCTCATCAGAGCTCACTGTAAGCTCACCTTCAGCTCAAGCTCACCTTGAGCTCACCTTCACCTTGAGCTCACTTCACAGGAGCTGATCTCAAGCTCACCTAGGAGCTCAGCTCACCTTGGGAGCTCACAAGTAGCTCTCACCCAAGAGTTCATCACCTTGAGCTCTCACTTGAGCTTGAGCTTGCTAGAAACTCACCTAGGAGCTCACCTACTCAGAGCTCACCTTAGAGCTCACTCACCTTGAGCTCACCTCCTAGAGCTCACTCGAGCAGCTCTCACCTTGAGCTCACTTGAGAGCTTGTCACTGTAGCTCACTCACCTAAGCTCACACGGGAGCTCACCTTGATAGCTCACTTGAGGAACTCTCACTTGAGCTCACTCACCTCATGAGCTCACCTTAGCTCACTCACCTTGAGCTCACCTTAGAGGAGCTCACCTTGCTCACTCACCTTGAGCTCAGAGCTCACCTCAGCTCATTTAGCTAGCTCACTGGAGCTCACTTGAGCTCACTCACTTAGCTCTCTTGAGCTCAGCTCACTGGGAGCTCACCTCGAGTTCAGCTCTTGAGCTCAGCTCACTGTGGAGCTCACTCAGGGAAGCTTGCTCAGGGAGCTCACCTTGAGCTCTCACTAAGTAGCTCACTTGGAGCTCACCTAGTAGCTCACACAGGGGAGCTCACCTAGGAGCTCACCAAATCTCACCAAGTAGCTCACCTAGGAGCTCTTCTTGGAGCTTTGAGCTCACTTGACTCGAGCTCACTTGAGTTGAGAGCTCTCACTTGGGCTCACTCATTGAGCTCACCTCTCTCACCTCAGGAGCTTGACACTCAGCTCAGCTCACCTTGAGCTAACTCACCTTGACTCAGAGCTCACCTTGAGCTTGAGCCTTGCCTGAGCTCAGCTCACCTTGAGCTCACCTTGCTAACTCACCTTGAGCTCATCTAGTAGCTCACCTTGCTCACCTAGTAGCTCACCTCAGAGATTGCCAACAAGCTCACCTTTGAGCTCACCTGGGAGCTCACCAGTAGCTCACCTAGGAGCTCACTAGGAGCTCACAGTAGCAGCTCACCTAGGAGCTCATCGAGTAGCTCGACTTGAGCTTGACCTTGAGCTCACCTGGAGCTCACATGACAGCTCACCTTAGAGCTCACTTGAGCTCACTCTCAGAGCTCACCTTGACACTCAAGGAGCTCACCTAGCTCAGCTCACTAGAGAGCTCACTTGAAGCTAGCTCACTCACTGAGCTCACCTAAGTAGCTCACTCACTTGAGCTCACTCACTAAAACTCACATGGCTCTCATTGCTACTCACTCACCTACTTGGCTCACTCACCTTGAGCTCACACTTGCTCAGCTTGAGAGCTCTCACCTTGAGCTCACCTTGAGCTCACCTTGAGCTCACACTCACTCGAGCTCACCTTGAGAGCTCACTAGGAGCTCACTCACTTGAGCTCACTAAGCTTTGCTCACCTTGGAGCTCTCTGAGTAGCTTGACTCAGTAGCTTGCTCACACTTGGAGCTCACTCTAATAGCTCACTGGAGCTCAAGGAGCTCACTTCAGCTCACTTGGGAGCTCACTTGTAGCTCACTTGGGAGCTCAGCTCAGCTTGCTCACTCACCAAGTAGCTCACCTAAGAGCTCACTCTAGAGCTCACATCAGCTCAGCTTGAGCTCAGCTCTCTGAGCTCACTCGAGTAAATCTCACTCACTTAGCTCTCACCTGGGAGCTCACCTAATAGCTCACCTTTCAGCTCAACTTACCTTGTGAAGCTCAGCTCTTGCTTGAGCTCACTTGAGCTCACCTTGAGCTCAAGCTGCCTTGAGCTCACCTTGAGCTCATCTAGTAGCTCACATGTAATCTCACCTTAGAGATTACAAAAAGCTCACCTTTGAGCTCACCTAAGAGCTCACCTTGAGCTCACCTAGGAGCTCGGCTGGGAGCTCAGCAAGTAGCTCACCCACCTTGAGCTCATCTAGCAGCTCAACTTGAGCTTACCTAGAAACTCACACTGGAGACTCACCTACAAGGAGCTCACCTTGCTAGCTCACCTTGAGCTCACCTAGGAGCTCACCAAGCAGCTCACTTGAGCTCACTGAGCTCATCAAGTAGCTCACCTCAAAAACTCTCATGGGAGCTCACTTAGCTCACCTTCCAGGGACTCACATGAGAGCTCCTCAGCTCAGCTCACCTTGAGCTCACCTTGAGCTCACCTTGAGCTAGCACCTTGAGGAGCTCACTCAGAGAGCTCACCTTGAGCTCAGCTAGCTCACCTAAGTAGCTCACCTAGCTCACCTCAGTTGAGCTCACACTAGGAGCTCACCTAGAGCTCAGCTCACCACTAGCTTTCTTGAGCTTCACCTGAGCTTGACTTGTGAGCTCACTCACCTTCAGCTCAGTCAGCTCAGCTCACCTTGGAGCTCACTCACTAGTAGCTCACTTAGCTCTCACTGGGAGCTCACCTAACAGCTCACCTAGGAGCTCACCAAATAGCTCACCAAGCTCTCACTTGCTCAGCTCATCTTGGGAGCTCACCTTAGGAGCTCACTCAGCTCACCTTGAAGCTCACCTTGAGCTCACCTCGGGAGCTCACTCAAGTAACTCACACTAAACTCACCTACAGCTCTCTCAACTGAGCTCACCTTGCCAGCTCAACTCACCTTGAGCTTGCCTTGCTAACTCACCTTGAGCTCACCTTGCTAACTCACCTTGAGCTCATCTTGAGTAGCTCACATGTAAGCTCACCTAAGAGAGCTTCCTTAAGCTCACCTTGCAGCTCACCTTGAGCTCACCTTGAGCTCTCTCACCTCAGCTCACCTTAGGAGCTCACCTTGGAGCTCACATGGCTCACTAGCTCACCCAGAGCTCACTCAGTAGCTCACCTCAAGCTCACTAAAACTCACTTCCAGCTCACCTAGAGCTCACCTTGAGCTCACTCACTTGAGCTCACTTGAGCTCATCTTGCTCAGAGCTCACCTAGAGCTCACCTCAGCTTGACTTGAGCTCACCAAGAGCTCACAAGCGTAACTCACTCACCTAAAACTCCATGGGAGCTCACCTTGACTAGCTCACCTTGAACTCACATGGGAGCTCAGCTCACTCATATACTCACCTTACCTTACCTCACCTTAGGAGCTCACCTTGCCAACTCCTTAAGGCTGAGCTCTCCTTGTAGCTTGCCTTGGAGTTCACCTCAGTAGCTCACTTAGTAGCTCACTCACTGAGCTCACCTAATAGCTCACCTAGCTCACCTAGCTCACCACCTAGCTCACTAGTAGGTCTGACTTGAGCTCACTTGTGAGCTCACCGAGCTCAGCTCTCACTAAAGTAGCTCACATGGGAGCTCACCAAGTAGAGCTCACTTGGGAGAGCTCACTACAGCTTTTCCTAGGAGCTCACTCTTGAGCAGCTCACTAAGTAGCTCTTCCTAGCTCACTCAGAGCTCACTCACTTGAGAGCTCACCCAGAGCTCACCTCGAGCTAGCTCACCTAGGTAACTCACAGAGCTCACTGGGAGCTCACTGAGGAACTCACCTTGACTCACTCACTCACTCACCTTAGCTCACCTTGAGCTTCATCTAGCTCAGCTCACCTCAACTCACCTTGAGCTCTTACCTTGCTCTCACCTTGAGCTCACCTTTGAGCTCACCTTGAGCTCATCGAGTAGCTCACCTAGGAGCTCTTGACAGTAGCTCACCTGTGGGAGCTCACTTGAGTAGCTCACCTAGGAGCTCACTCGAGCAGCTCACTTGAGCTCACCTAGAAAGCTCACCTAGAAACTCACCTAGGAGCTCACTTGATAGCTCACCTTGCTCAGCTCACTCACCTGAGCTCACCTTGAGCTCACTTGAGCTCACCTAGCTCAGCTCACCTTGAGCTCACTCGGAGCTCACCCTAAGTAGCTCACCAGGAAAACTCACATGAGAGCTCACTTGACTTGAGAGCTCACCTTGAGGAAACTCACATGGGAGCTCACCTATCAGCTCACTCACCTTAGGAGCTCAACTCACCTTGAGCTCATCAAGAGCTCACCTTGACTTTCACTCAGCTCACCTTACTCAGCTCACCTTGAGCTCACCTTGAGTAGCTCACTCCTCAGAGTTTCACCTTGAGTAGCTCACCAAGTAGCTCACTGAGAGCTCACCTTGTAGCTCACCTAGGAGCTCACTTCACTCAAGAGCTCACTTGGGAGCTCACCTAAGTAGCTCACACCTAGGAGCTCACTGAATAGCTCACAAGTAGCTCACTTGGGAGCTCTTCTTCATCTCATGATGATCTCAGCTTGAGTTGAGCTCACTCGAGAGCTCACTGAGTAGCTCACTCGGGAACTCACCTGGGAGCTCCTGATCACATAGCACCTCACCTTCTCACCTACTCTTGAGCTCACCCTTGCTCACTTGAGCTCACCTTGCCTCACCTTGACTCACCTTGAGCTCACCATAGCTTGCTCTGTAGCTCTCACCTGTGAGCTTACCTCAACAAGCTCACACTTTGAGCTCACCTTGGAGCTCACCTTGTAGCTCACATGGGAGCTCAGCTCATAGCTCACTCACCTTGCTCAGCTCACAGAGCTCAAGAGCTCTCACTAGGAGCTCGCTAGGAGCTCTGACAGCTCACTTGAGCTCACTTGCTAAAAACTCACTTAGCTAGCTCACTTGAGCTCCTGAGCTCTCACCTTACAGCTCACCTTGAGCTCACCACGAGGAGCTCACCAAGTAGCTCACTTGACTTGAGCTCACTTTCTCTAGGAGCTCTTGACTGCAAGTAGCTCACCAAAAACTCACATGGAGCTCACCTAATAGTTCACTTGCACTCACCTAAGCTCAGCTCACCTAAGCTCACTTGAGCTCACTCAGAGCTCACCTTGAGCTCACTCACTCAGGAGCTCACTTGAGAGCTCACTTGGAGCTCATCTGGGAGCTCCTCACTCAGGAGCTTTCTAGGCAGTATTTCACTTGGGAGCTCTCACTAGCTAGCTCACTTGGGAGCTTGGAAAATAGCTCACCAAGTAGCTCACCTAAGTAGCTCTTCTAGGAGCTCACCGAGCTCTCATCACTCACTCTGGAGCTCACTTAGGAGCTCATCAAGTAACTCACTTGGGAACTCACTTAGAGCTCACCTGACAGCTCACCTTGCTAACTCACCTTGAGCTCACCACCTTTCTCTCACCTTGAGCTCACTTCTTGAACTCACCTGGTAGCTCACAGCTCATGTAAGCTCACTCATGAGAGCTCACCTGAAGCTTACCTTTGAGCTCACTCACCTAGGAGCTCACCGAGTAGCTCACCTAGGAGCTTGGCTAGGGAGCTCAACAAGTAGCTCACCACCTCACTGGAGCTCTCAAGTAGCTCACTTGAGCTTACTCGAAAACTCACCTGGAGCTCACTGATAGCTCACCTTGACAGCTCACCTTGAGCTCACCAAAGAGCTCACTTAGAGCTCAAATTGAGCTCACCTGGGAGCTCACCAAGCTCACACAAAACTCACATGGAGCTCACCTGAAAGCTCAGCTCACCTCAGCTCACTGTGGAGCTCACCTAGCTCAGCTCACTTTACAGCTCACCTTGAGCTCACCTAGGAGCTCACCTTGCTAAACTCACCTTGAGCTCACTCTAGGAGCTCACCTCGGAGCTCATCTAGTAGCTCTCCTTGGGAGCTCACCTTAGAGCTCACCAAGATCTCACTCACAGCTAGTTAGAGCTCACTCAGAGCTCTCAGGAGCTCGAGGAGCTCACTCAGGGAGCTCACCAGAGAGCTCACTCACTGAGGAGCTCACTCACTGAGCTCACTTAGCTCACTTTCAGCTCACCTTGAGCTCACTTGCTAGAGCTCACTCTGAGAGCTCACCTTGAGCTCACCTTGAGACTCACCTTGAGCTCATCACTAGCGACATCACAAGCTCTAAGCTTCGAGACTCACTTTGAGCTCACACAAGCTCTTCTTTGAGCTCACTTTGAGCTCACCTAGGAGCTCACCTTGAGCTCACCTAGGAGCTCTCCTCAAGCTCACCTTGGGAGCTCACTCAAGTAGCTCACCTTGAGCTCACTTGAGCACGAGCTAGCTCACTTGAGCTCACACTAGCTCACCTAGGAGCTCACCTTGAGCTCACCTTACTAGCTCACTTGAGCTCACCTCTAGAGCTCACCAGTAGCTCACTTGAGCTCACACAGGGAGCTCACCAAGCTCAGCTCACCTGTACCAGAGCTCACATGGGAGCTCACCTTATAAACTTATCAGGTGAGCTCACCTATCAGCTCTCCTTGCTCACCTGAGCTCAGCTTGTGAGGAGCTCACCTTACTAGCTCACCTAAGAGCTCACTATCACCTTAGCTCACCTTGAGCTCATCTCACCTAGCTCACATGTAAGCTCACCTCATAGCTCACCGTTAAGCTTACCTTTGAGCTCACTTGAGCTCACTTGGGAGCTCACCAAGCTCAGCTCAGAGCTCACCTAGGAGCTTACTAGATCTCATTAAGCTAGCTACTCTCACCTTGAGCTCATCAAGTAGCTCACCTTGACTTGAGCTTGCCTGAAAACTCACTTGGGCTCCTTGAGCAGCTCTCACCTAAAAGATCACTCACCTTGCTCATCTCAAGTTGAGCTCACCTTGGAGCTCACTCAAGTAGCTTGACTTGAGCTCACCTCCCGAGCTCACTGTCAGTAGCTCACCCAAAGCTCACTCAGCTGAGCACCTTGGGAGCTCACCTAACAGCTCAGCTCACCTGCTCAGAAGCTCACTCAGAGCTCACCTTGGAGCTCACTTTGAGCTCACTTGGGAGCTCACCTAGTAGCTCACCTAGGAGCTCACCTGAATAGCTTGCACTCAAGTAGCTCACCTAGGAGCTCTTATGGGAGCTCACCGATCAGCTCCAGAGTCACTGAGCTCACTTGGGAGCTCAGGAGCTCAAGTAACTCACCTAGGAACTCACTGGGAGCTCACATGGGAGCTCACTTTCAGCTCACTCACCTTGAACTCACCTTGACTCACCTTGCCAACTCACCTTGAGCTCATCTGGTAGCTCACATGTAAGCTCACCTCAGAGATTACCTCACTTTAGCTCACTTTGAGCTCACCTTGGAGCTCACTCACCGAGTAGCTCACCTCTGGAGCTCACTTGAGCTCAACTGTAGCTCACCATGAGCTCACCTCAAGCTAGCTCACTTGAGCTTTCCTAGAAACTCACCTAGGAGCTCACCTTGAGGCTCACCTTGAGCTCACCTTGAGCTCACCTTGAGCTCACCCAGGAGCTCACACTGAGCTCTCACTTGAGAGCTCACCAGGAGCTCATCAAGCAGCTCACCTATGAAAACTCACATGGGAGCTCACTTGATAGCTCACCTTGCCAACTCACATGGGAGCTCACCTATCAGCTCACCTTACTAGCTCACCTTGAGCTCACCTTGGAGCTCACCTTGAAACTCACCTTGAGCTCATCTAGTAGCTCACCTCGAGCTCATCAGTAGCTCACCAAAGTAGCTCACTTAGGAGCTCACTAAGAACTCACCTAGGAGCTCAGCTCACCTAGATAGCTCACTCATCGAGTAGGTTGACTCAGCTCACCTGTGAGCTCACTCACTGGGAGTCTCACTTGGGACTCTCACGAGAGCTCACCAAGTAGCTCACTTGGGAGCTCAGCTCACCTAGCATCTCACCAGCTCACAACTCACTCAAGTAGCTCACTAGGAGCTCTTCTTCAGCTCACCGGAGCTCTTACTCACCGAGCTCAGCTCGAGTTGAGCTCACCTAGAGCTCATCGAGTAACTCACCTAGGAACTCACTTGGGAGCTCACTTGATAGCTCACCTTACCAACTCACCTTGAGCTCACCTTGTTAACTCACCTTGAGCTCATCTGGTAGCTCACCTTGAGCTCACTTGGTAACTCACCTTGAGCTCATCTTGAGTAGCTCACTACAAGCTCACCTCAGAGCTTTCTTCAAGCTCACCAGGAGCTCACCTAGGAGCTCACTCAGGAGCTTGACTTAGTAGCTCAGAAGCTCATCCAGGAGCTCACCGAGTAGCTTGACTTTGAGCTTACCTAAAAACTCACCTAGGGAGCTCACTTGATAGCTCACCTTGCTAGCTCACCTTGAGCTCATCTAGGAGCTTGTCAAGCTTGACTTGAGCTCACCTGAGAGCTCATCAAGTAGCTCACTGAAAACTCACATGGGAGCTCACTGATGGCTCACCTTAATAACTCCCATGGGAGCTCACCTATCAGCTAGTTCACCTTGCAAGCTCACCTTGAGCTCACTGAGGAGCTCACCTTGCTACTCACCTTGAGCTCACCTTGAGCTCATCTTGTAGCTCACCTTAGAGTTCATCAGTAGCTCACCAAGTAGATCACCTGGGAGCTCACCTAACATCTCACTTGGGAGCTCACTAACTTGACTCACCTAGGAGCTCACTTGTGAGAGCACTCACTCGAAGGTTGACATAAGCTTTCTTGTGAGCTCACCTTGAGCTCACTCGAGACTCACCTAGTAGCTCACTGGAGCTCACACTTGAGGAGCTCACTCAACATCTCACCAAGTATCTCCACTTAGGAGCTCACTTTACGAGAGCTCACCTTTAGAGCTTAGCTTGAGTTGAGCTCACCCGGGAGCTCATCGAGTAACTCACCTAGGAAATCACCTTGAGCTCACTGATAGCTCACTTGCTAACTCACCTTTTCCACCTCACCTTACCAACCCTCCTTGAGCTTCCTTTCCAACTCACCTTGAGCTCATCTGGTAGCTCATGTAAGCTCACCTTAGAGATTACCAATAAGCTCTCACTTTGAGTTCACTCAGCTCAGCTCACTTAGAGCTCACTTGGGAGCTCAGCTAAGTGGAGCTCACCCGGAGAGCTCACCTCAAGTAGCTCACCTTCACTTGAGTAATCACCTTGAGCTCACCTGGCTCTCACCTGGCTCTCACTGAGCTCACCTACGATCACCTCAGAGATTACAAAAATCATTACCTTTGAGCTCTCAAGGGAGCTCACCTGAGCTCACTCAGAGCTCACTTGGAGCTCAGCTCACTCGGGAGCTCAACTCAACCAGAGCTCACCGAGGAGCTCACAAGAAGCTCACTTGAGCTCACCGAGAGCTCACTGTAAGCTCACCTTGGAGCTTGTGAGCTCACCACAGCTTTCACTTTTACTTGCTAGCTCACCTTGAGCTCACCCAAGAGCTTATTGAGTAGCTTGACTTGAGATCACCTAGAGCTCTCAAGTAAAGGAGCTTCTCTGAAAACTCACATGGGAGCTCACTCATAGCGGCTTGCCAAATCACATGGGAGCTCACCTGTTTGCTCAGCTCACCTTACTCACTTGCTCACCTTGCCAAGCTAGCTCACCTTGAGCTCACTAGTAGCTCACCTCGTAGTTCGAGTAGCTTGCAAGTAGCTCACTAGGAGCTCTAATAGCTCACAGGAGCTCACCTTGAGCTCAAGAGCTTGAGCTCATGTAGGTTATCTTGAGCTCATCAGGAACTCACCTAGGAACTCACCTATGAGCTCTTCTCAACTAGCTCACCTTGCCAACTCACCTTGAGCTCACCTTGCTAACTCACCTTGAGCTCATCTTGTATCTCACATGTAAGCTCACCTCGAGATTTTACGACAAGCTCACCTTTGAGCTCACCTGAGCTCACTGGAGCTCACCAAACAGCTTACCTAAGAACTCGGATGGGAACTCGGAGCTCATGAGTAGCTCACTTGAGCTTGCCAAAAAATCACCTAGAGCTCAGCTCACCTTACTAGTTTTCCTTAAGCTCACCTAGGAGCTCACCAAGTAGCTCGACTTGAGCTCAAATAAAGATATTAAAGCATCTCACCTAAAAACTCACATGGGAGCTCACCACCAACAAGCTTGCCTTGCCAAATCACATGGGATCTCACCTTTCAGCTCTCCTTGCCAAATCACCTTAAGCTCACTTAGGAGATCACCTTACCAACTCACCTTGAGCTCGTATGGTAGCTCACCTTAGAGTTTGTCAAGTAGCTTACCAAGTAGCTCACCTAGGAGCTCACCTAATAGTTCACTTGGGAGCTCACCTAATAACTCACCTTGGGAGCTCACCGAGCAGCTCACCAAGTAGGTTGACTTGAGCTCACTTGTGACCTCATTGAATAAATCACTTGGGACCTCACCTTAGAGCTCACCAAGTAACTCACTTCACCGATCTCACCTAGCACCTCACCGAGCTCAACTAAGCCAAGTAACTCATGTTTAACTCTTTTGGGAGATTACCGAGCTCAAAATCAAGTTGAGCTCACCTGGGAGCTCATCGAGTAACTCACGTAGGAACTCACCTGTTCAAATGAGCTCACCTTGTACACCGAAAATGACAGTGAGCGTAGGAATCTACAAGTGACTCTTTCACATACCCGACCTCTCGAGGTCGTGCCGAGACAACTAGGGGGGGAATAATATGCATGGGATGCGAGAAAACTAGTTAGGCAGTCTAATGTCTTTGACACGCACTAGTGGAATTTGTGAATCTAAGGAAAAGAAGGCCCTTCTAACTTGGACTGGTGTGATAGATCGATCGGCAAGGATGACTACTCAAAGGCTCCAATCAATATCGAGCTCTGGCATGATTCGATCTATGGGTTGTGGAATACATGGAAAATGACCTGGGATAGTTTCGTGTATGTCTCTAGATAAGGTCATATGGTGGATGGTGAATATAATTGACTCTACGGACGATTCTCTGGCCTAGTCCAGAATTCTCTAGCTTCGTTAGCCGCTATATCTAGTAAGGACAATTGTTCGATGATGATGGGTGGAAGTGGAGTGGATCTGAATACCAAGGTGCGTAGGCTAGCGTCTATATCTGATTGACTTGTGGATTCGTTGGGCTGTGGGATCTGTGGATCACAACCGTAGACTCTTGGTTGTTGCGGTCCTGTTATGGTCATGAAATCAAGTCCTAATCCCTAATATCCAGTAATCGTACACTTTCTCAGCTTCTATGTTTAGGACCAATAACTGTGTGATCTTCTCAGAATATCTCACAGGCGTTCATGCAACCTGGATCCTTAAACTAGTATCTATGTCTGTGAGAGTGTCTCCTGCACCTGGCTGTGGGACCAAAGGATCACAACCAAAGGTTTGTTCTCTTTCGAACCCTTCTACAGTCATGTGAATGTTTTCCTAGGGTAATCTGTAATTTGGTTGATTTGACCAAAATGTGTGTGCTTGGTCGTCTTCTATATTTAACCCTCTCAACTGAGAACTGATCAGTTGTAAATCTATTGTTGTTTGGAATACTTGTATTCTGAGATTTTGGTCTATGTCAACTATTGCTGTGATGAGGTTTGGTTGAGGCACGATTGGCTCAAATATGTATTCCCTGGGCTCCTGAGGTCCCGTGATTGTCATACAAAATAAAATGTAAATCTAACTATAATAAAGCAAATTCTAACTACGTGGAATAAATCTAAAACATATATAACCTCTATTTTTATTTTCTAGAAACCTTTTAAGAATTTAAGGAAAGCAAACTATTTAAATATCTAGAAATAACAACTAAATAATATTTAAAACAAACAAGATAACCGAGTGTAGTTATTTGTTTGTGTGATTTGTAGATTTATTCTAAATAATGTAATAACTTTCTAATCTATTTGCAAGATTCTCGATCCTACCTCAGAAGTGAGGAGTGAATCATAGTTTCTCGAAACTATCAATCCTCACAGCTTCCCTGGCAATATCGAGAATAGAAATTTACTAAAATGAAGCAATTAACTATTTTATTTGATATGATTCTAACTAGAACTTTGAAAGCTAGAACCTGGATTCCACAGAACAGTGGCGAATCCGATGGTGTGTGTGATCTTGTCCCCTCAGTATGATCTCCTCGTTCTTTCATGTTCACGTGGATCCAGAAAAGCATGTAATGCTAGCATCGACAGAAGTAGATATTGGGACAAGGATAGCTCGAATGCAGACGAAAATGCGAGTAGGAGAGGGATAGCAAAGAGTACAGAGCTTGGCTTATGCAATTCCTAGCGGGATTTACTGTGAGTCATGCAACATAAAGTGACCAGAACCTGAAACTATCCTGTTTGAAGAGCAAAACCTGTAACTTTAATGGCTTCCTAAGCTATTCTACTCCAATGGATTGGATAAAACAACAACACTACTTGCACAAGCTGGATATGTGGCTTACCAACAGCTAAATAATACTAACTAAGCATATAATGAACTAAACCAAGGCTTCTAAACAAGATAATAGACTAACTATGCAAATGAGGAGATGAAAGCCAAAATATCGACCGGTGAAATAACAACACTTCCTGCACAAGATGGATATGTGGCTTACCAACAACTGAACAATACTAACTAAACATGCAAGTGAATTGAAACTATGGCTTCTAAACAAGATAACAAGCTGAACTACTGAAAATGAGGAGATGAGAGCAAAAGATCGACTCGTGAAATAACAAAGACCTTTGCTGCACAAGATGGATATGTGGCTTACCAACAAATCCTTTGAACAATACTAACTAAACATGCAAGTAAATTGAAACTATGGATTCTAAACAAGATAACAAGCTGAACTATCTATGAAAAATGAGGAGATGAGAGAAAAAGATCGGACCTTTTGTTTGTGCATAAAACCATTTATTTATAGCTTTCATTCACCCAAAGATCAAAACCAAATCAACTCTAAAACTAAAAACAATGGCCAAACACTATTCCAGGGGACCAAAAACATAAATGCAAGCCCAAGTCGGCAAGGAAAAGCTGGTGAAACATTAATATTTTATGTGAGTTGTGTCAAAGTGCTTTCTAAAAAACACATGCGGGACAGGACCGCCGCTTTGAGCAGGGCGGCGGTTACAGGACCGCCGCCCTGATCAGGGTGGTGGTCACGAGACCGCCGCCCAAGCAGGGCGGTGGTTTCGTAATGAAGGGAAAAAGGCCAAGAAAAGAGGAAAAAGGGGAAAACAAAGGATGCATGGGGGCTAAGTGGGGCATGCGGATGTTAACGCATACTCCGAGGGATTTTCGATCCCGAACACCTTGCGAGGAGACCTGTATCATCATTGGGGCACTTGTTACACTGTTCCGGCAGTACAATACCTTACAATTTTGGGTACGTACATATTGCCCCCTCGGAGAAGCATTTTAGCCATGAAGAGGCATAAAACGGTGGGTCCGAGTATGGCAGTCCCGAAATGGGAAGTTTAGAAGTTATACCTTACACGTCCGTGTGTTGAAATGATGCCATCCAAAATTCCTACTACCTGCAAAATGAAAAGAGAACTCAAGTGCAGATAGATACAATAGTTCGAAAAATAAACGCTAAGAATAAATAGGAATGAGAATGTACCATTCGTGCGGGGATAGGAACTTACCTCCATCAGTGCTCCAAACCTGTGAAAAGGTCATTTTAAAATGAAACAGAGTGCTATATATATGAAAGTGGGCCCATTTTCCTATTCATTTACGTGAGTTGATTTGATTGTTTTTGAGCTCTGGGACCCACGGTGATGGTTTCTTGTGTGAGTAGAGTCAAAACGTCCGCGAGATCGTGATCATGCCTCCACGTGCGGAACACCACCCCTCTAGATCACAGGTTGGTTTTCTTCAATTTTGTGTTTTTCCCCCCTTTAATTTGAAATGTTGAATACTTTGTAATGGGGGGGTTATTTTTGAAAATGCTTATGTTAAAAGGTCCATCTAGGGGGCCTACTAGGTAGGCTCCGTTTTTAGGTTAAATGGTCTGTTTTTGGGACTTTTTAGGTGTTTTTAGATTAAAAACCCATGTGGGTTTTGACGGCCGGGTGGCGACCGCCGGCCCCCGGGCGGCGGTTACATGACCGCCACCACCCTTTAAGGCGGCGGTTACAAAACCGCCTCCCTGCTCAGGGCGGCGGTTTTGCATAGAATGCAAAAGGAACTTATATTTGAGATTGCACTTGTATTTTTAGCATTTCTACGTGTTTTTATGACTCTCTCGGTATTGTTTGGATATTAACTTGCTCTATTTTGTGTGTTTTTGGGTGTATGTAGGTGAGAGAGGAGTACATTAGATGGAGCAGAGAGAGAGTGTGATTGGCTCTCAGGGGTACTAGATGCCCTTTCACAGGATGAGGAGGACACACTACAGAGAGCCGGCATATTACGCATATCGCGCGTGCCCCACGTTGCACCATCTAGTCACATCCTTTGTGACTTATTCTCTTACTGGGATGCAGATCGGAACACCTTCCGACTGCCAGGGGTCCGTGGTGAGTGGACCATCACATTAGAGGATGTCTACCGCATTCTGGGGGTCCCAATCATTGGGAGGTGACTTACATTAGAGACAGCAGGCTCACGGGCACAGATTGCATAGTGGGCAGCATATATGGGAGATGCAGTCATCTCCATGGGGTCGAAGAAGGGGGTGAGAGTTCGATCCATTCCTTCTTTTCCTATCCCCGTATTTCGACAGGCCATCATGGGGATCCTTGCCTCGAGATTGATCGGGGACAAGGGAGGGGACACATTGTTATATTGTTGGGCCCCCATCATTGCACAGATAGAGGGGCATGGCCGGATATACGCCTGGGGTGCAGATATTCTGGGGACCACCTACCATGATCTATATAGGGTGGTCCATTTACAGGGACAGTCATTGAGCCACCCAACTCTAGTCATGAGTTGGGTGTATGAGCATTTTATCCCTTATGGCAGGGGTGTGGAGGTGGCAGATCCTGGGGCTGTGAGGGCAGCCAGATGGATGGACATGTCGGTGCTCAGAGCACCTCATCAGCTAGTTGCCTCCCTTACTACTGCAGACATGGAGGTGACACCGTACCGGCTTATGGCCGGCATATGGGGCGAGGAGACTCTTACCCTGATCTCCTGCTCCACCACAGGGCAGCTTATTGATCGAGTGGGATGAGTGGAGGTACATCCTTTCGGCCGGGTTCCTCAGCAGTTTGGTCTTCCATATGTGGGTATGCTTCCCCCAGTGGCACCAGTTTATAGATCAGTTCGCGAGGCCAGAGGGGGGCCTAGAGGCCGAGGTTGGACAGTGATTACTCCTGGCATTCCTATTGCAGCCAGGAGGATAGTTCGCGCTAGAGGGAGAGCCGGTGCGCCTCGGGCACCTTTGCTTCAGATTGCTGCGGGTCCTGCTCATAGCAGCGATGACCCCATAGATATTGACTCCGACTCTGAGGAGCTCACAGAGGGAGGGTCAGAGGAGGAGACTGATGATAGTGATCCTGAGTGGCATGACACTCAGGACATTATGCAGCAGAGAGAGGCCGAGCAGAGCAGTAGAGAGACACTCTAGTTTCAGAGGAGCCACTCTCTCAGGGCCATGGTGGAGAGGATGAGTCCATTGTAGGGCAACATGTTGCCCCTACCATAGGAGCAGCCCCTCAGTCGGCAGCGGCATCCACGGCGGGTGTTGGTCCCAGTGACCCATCTTGGAGGCCTGGGGATCCGAGTAAGTTACCCTTTCTCCCTTTTAATGTTTATATGTAGGCTCTCCTTAGTTGCTATTGTTGTATCTTTTAGCCTCTTGCTTGGTTTCTAATTCATTTTTCTCCTTTGTTTGCAGAGACTATTGACGAGTGGCGGGATTTGATCCGCAGGGTATGTACCGATTCCCTGATGATCCCCATGGATAGGACCCACGCGGAGCTATCCGTAGATGCCGGGG
The DNA here is from genome assembly GCA_018340775.1 of Taxus wallichiana var. yunnanensis. Classification (NCBI taxonomy): domain Eukaryota; kingdom Viridiplantae; phylum Streptophyta; class Pinopsida; order Cupressales; family Taxaceae; genus Taxus; species Taxus wallichiana. The sequence continues at coordinate 561,882,659 of CM031243.1, read as the reverse complement.
AGCCCTCAGCAGCCGGTAGGCATACCGATGTCTTCGCTCCCATTTGGCACGTGGCCAGGATGGTGTCGACCCTCCATACAGAGTTAGCGGGCTATAGGATGGCTGAGCACCTCATGAGGAGCCATTCTCATGGTGAGACCGCGGCTGCCCCTCGGGACCCTGAGCCCTCCATACATTTAGAGCACCGGCGCAGCCGAGTCCTAGGCGTGGGCGTGCACCTTCGAGGGGTCGCGTAGGGATTGAGAGGCCTCTTGGCCCTCGTGTACTTTGTATTATATATTCTTTGTATATCACGGGCTCTTTGAGCGTTTTGACCATGCTTAGAGCATGATGGCATTGTATATAAACATTGATTATTTATATATATGCATTCATTTTTGGATCAAAAGCTTGGCACTCATGTTTTCCTTTCTATTTCCAGTTTCCTTGTGTATACTATGATGTATGTTTATATGCTTTTTAGAATGTATGCAATGGAGAACAGATGATGCAAATGTTTGCTTTCTTTTTGTGTTTCATGATGCTGATACATGATATTGTAGATATATTGTGATTTTGAATCTTAGCTTCTGTGAGCAATTTGGATACCTCATGTTTGTTTTGCAAAGTGATGAATATAACCAGTATGATGAACAGATTAACTTGCCCCATTCCTAACTCCACGCAACTAGTAAGATGCGAGGGCTCATCACCGAGAGTTAAGAAGGGTGCAAGTTATGAAATGTGGTGAAATGATAGTGATGAAAGATGACAAAAGCTTTGGCAAGGAACCAAATTGGAAGCTACAAGCTTACTCTACCCTAAATGACTTCATAGTTTAGAATGCACTTGCTTTGCGGTTTATCCAGACTTAGACCCGTAGATGGCCACATAGTAGACAAGATCTGGGTTTTTAGGATTTTAATTCTTTTGGAATTTTGAACATCTGATTCATTCATTTTTGACTCAAAGTTTGAATTGTTTGTTTATGACCTTTAACGCTTGCTTTGTCAAGAGGACCCCCTGTACTTTGCCCCATGCTACTAGTAAGAAGTGTGGGTTTATCACCGTGGGCAAGGTATAGGTGAGTAAGGGCATTTCCATCCTTTCCCAACCCTACGTCACTAGTAAGAGACGCAAGCTCATCACCGAAGGTTGGTGGGGCAAGGAAATGTGTAAAATTAAATTTTTCTGTTTAATCACTTGTTGACTTGTTTTCTTGAGTAAAATGTCAGTATGTGCTTATTTCCAAAGAGATATATATATGGGATAGATGTGACACCATGAAGCTTCTAGAACAGACCATAGGCAAGACACCTATCCTAAGAAGAAATCAAAGTGAGAATAAACTTGCAGATCTTGGTATGGTTACCGTTAAGACTTTGTCATGTTTGATTTTATTTGATAAAAGATTCCAAGATGATTTGATGATATCATGAAGATGGAGAGGTATGATTAAAGAGCTTTATGCCAACAACATCATGAGTTTGTAATGAATTGCTTTGAGAATAGATTCCTTGATCACAATTTATGTAAGAAACAAATGGACAAAATGATCTTAATCTATATGAAGATGTAATGTAGATAATTATACAAGTAGTGCTAGTTGCTTATGCGTAGAACCGCTTGAGGTGCAGGGAATTGACTGTTTCACCAAATTCCTCACCTTCTAGCCATACATAAGAGGTAAGCACCATTTCCGTAGTCCTTCATGACTTGGTATGGGCCCAACCATTTGGGCCGGAATTTCCTTCCTTCGCCGGTCTTCTTGTCGATCCGGCTGTCTAGCCTTAGAACTAGATCACCTTCGTATATGTCACGTTCATAGACCTTCTTGTTATACTGCCGGCACATTCGGTCAGCATAAGCTCTATGCCGTTGTTCAACATCTAACCTAGTTTCATCTAGGCTTTCTAGTTGGGAAAGACGTGCTTCTCTGTAAGCATCTTCATCCAGAATCCCTTGTAGTGAAATGCGGAGACTGGGTATTTCAACCTCAAGCGGGAGAACTGCTTCTGCCCCAAATACCAGCGAGAAAGGAGTTGCTCCCGTTGGTGTTCTTATTGAGGTTCGGTGGGCCCACAAGGCCGGATATAACTTCAAATGCCAATCTCGTTTGTTTTCTTTCACCATTTTAAGGAGAATGGCTTTCAATGTCTTTTGTTTGTTGCTTCAGCCTGTCCGTTTGGGGATAATACAAGGAAGCCATATGATGGCTTATCTTAAATTTATTGCATAGTTCACGAACCTCTTCATTTTTAAAAGAAGTTCCATTATCGGAGATAATGATTTGCGGGATACCATACCTGCAAATGATTTGGTTCAAAATGAACTTGGCGATCACAGAACCAGGTACAGTAGTAAGAGGCATGGCCTCCACCCATTTGGTAAAATATTCAGTGGCCGTGATTATAAAATTATGGCCATCTGTGGATGAGGGAGAGAATTTCCCTATTAAGTCTAGACCCCATGTAGAAAAGGGCCATGGAGTAGCGATTGGTTGCAGAGCTTGTGCCGGCATGTGGATCTCATGGGAGAATTCTTGGCACTTACGACACCTGCGTACAAACTCTATTGCGTCATGTTCTAGAGTGGGCCAGAAATAGCCCATTCGATGTATTTTTCGAGCAGTGGCGTGGCCACCGAAGTGACCTCCACATATTCCGCTGTGAGATTCATGGAGAATCTTCTTGGATTCTTCTGTGTCGACGCATCTTAGGAGCATTCCATCGAATGCCCTTTCGATAGAGAACTTGCTCTATAATGACGTATTTAGCTACGATTATGCGTAACCGCCTTCTTTGTTGCGGTGTAACTCCTTCTGGGTACGTATGGTCCATGATATAATTAATGATATCAATGTACCAAAGACACTCAGAGATAGAGGGTCGGGCTTCGATGTAGTATACGCACTCATCTGGAAAGTCTAAATCTACTAAATCACCTCCATCTAATGGGTTATCAGCTAACCAATCTGCGATGATTTGTCCTTTAACCGACTTCTGATTTACAAATGTTAATTTGAATTCTCCCATTAAGGTTATAAAACATCCAGCCTTTTTAGACAATGACCCTTGTGTGAGGAAAGTCCGTAAATGGTCCATTTTTACCATGACCTTTGTTTCTTGATTCAACATATAATGTCTTAGGCATTTAGTAGCAAAGACTATGGCAAGGCATTCTCATTCTGCCTGTGTATAGCGTGTTTCATAGTCGAGCAATGTTCGGCTGATGAAATAAATCATGCGTTCTCTCTTGTTATCGTCTTCTTGGGCCAACATACAGCCAATGCAGACATTGGTAGCTCGTGAATATAGAATTAATGGGTGATCTAGCTTAGGTGGCATTAGCGTAGGTGGTGATAATAGGAAATGCTTAACTGCATCAAAGGCTTCATTGCAATCTTTGGTCCAATCAATGCTATAGTCTTTCTTGAGTAAATTGTTGATTGGATGAACGGCGAAGCTTAAGTCCGGGATAAATCTTCGGATTGCACCCACTTTCCGAGAAATGACCTGATTCCAGATTCATCTGAAGGTGGAACCATTTCGAGGACAACCCAAATTTTGGTTGGGTCAACATCTATCCCTCGTGACGATATGATATAACCTAGGAGCTTCCCTCCCGTTACACCAAAGACGCATTTCTCTGGGTTTAGTGTGACTCCGTATTCTATTAGACGTGAAAGAATGACGCGGAGTACTTCGGGATGGTCACAACGCTTCTTGGCTTTAGCCAATAAGTCATCTACGTAAGATTCCATGATTTTATGAATTAGATCATGAAATATGTATGTCATGGCCCACTGGTATGTAGCACCGGTGTTCTTGAGACCGAATGGCATAACAGCGTAGCAATAGGTTCCCCAAGGAGTTATAAACATGGTTTTAGCTTGATCTTGCTTAGATATTCTGATTTGATTGTATCCCGAGAATCCATCCATGAGAGACAAAAGTTCAAAACCAGTTGTTGCATCAACAATAACATCTATGGATGGTAATGGGAAGTCATCCTTAGGACATGCTTTGTTGATATCTCGAAAATCTATGTAGATGCATATCTTTCCATTCTTCTTGAGAACGGGAACGATGTTAGATACCCATTGGGAGTAGTCGACTGGCTTGATGAATCCTACCTGAAGGAGTTTTATTACCTCCTCCTTTACCATGAGAGCTACTTTGGGCTTCATGGGTCTTGATTTTTGTTTAATTGGCTTTGCATCTGATTTAGTGACGAGGTTGTGCACCGCAATGTGGGGTGCGACTCCTGTCATCTCCTTATAATTAAATGCAAATGCCTTCTGATGTTCTTTGAGGATCTGAGTATGTATTTCTACTTCTTCTGGGGTTAATGAAGAACCTAGTTTCAATATTCTCGGTTCATCTTCTGTCCCGATGTTGACATCGATTGTTTCTTCGATCAAAGAGGCATTACCCTCTTCAAACTCAGGTGGTGCTGGAGGTAAATCCAAATCATCCCCATTTTCTACACGTATATGCTAGGTTCCATTTGTGAGGGATGATCCATCACGGGATTTCCGAAGTAAGAAGATGAATGTGGAATTAAGGATAAATCTAGCATATGATAGGAGAGATGTAGTGCTGCATAGGTGTTTAAATAATCCAAAGTAGCCGCATCACTATCAATACGGTCTAGGATGGTAGATTCACTTCCGCTTGAAAGGGGATTTGTCATTGTTTTTATCAATGGTTCATCACGAATGGACACCGTGAACCGGGTATCTTCTAACTCATTGCTTGGGGTAAAACGTGATGCCGAAGTTGCTATTGAATCGGCGAGAAGATTTTTCTCTCACGGAATTGCTTCAATGGATATGAAGTTAAATGCCTTGCTTAAATCTAATACGGCTTCTTTGTAAAGCTGCAAGTGTTCGGCTTTAGTTTCATATACTTCAGAAACTTGATTTGCCACTAATTACGAGTCTCCTAAGACTCTGATGTTATCAACACCAATTCTTTTGGCTAGGTGAGGCCAAGGAGGAGGGCTTCGTACTCAGCGCCGTTGTTTGTGCATTCAAAGTTTAACTTAAAGGCGAATGGGAGGACTTTCTCCTCGGGTGAAGTAAGAATTATACCTGCCCTACTCCATAACGGCATTTAGCTCCATCGAAATGGAGAGTCCAATACTTAGTCGGGAGTATAGATGTTGGGGCATCTGCTGTGTTTGTGCACTCTACTTCTACCATACAGAGGTCCTCTGCTGGAAGGGAACCAACACCTAGGGAATATCCTATGCCTACTGAATCAAATGGTAAGAACATTGGTGAATCTTGTTCTATTAACTCAACGATTTTTGCAGTAGTCCCTAATGATACCATTTCTTTAGCTTTATCGTTAGGGGTTGGGGTTGTTTTGGCTATGCTGATAGTTTCAAGATCCATTGTAGGTACCAACTTCTCCTCTGGTTTTGGGTCAGTGGGTTTATTAAGTTGGTTTGTTGGAAGTTCAAATTCTGAGTGCACACCTGGTCTTTTCTTTAAATCAGCTAGGTGCAAATCGAAAGGTTTTGGATCACCTTTGGCTACAAATACCTTTCCTAGATGCAAGAATCTTACTTCTTGGAATAACATAGAAGGGATTGCCTTCATTCGGTGTATCCATGGTCGGTCGAGTATCATATTATAATTAGTTTCCCGATCTATAATATAAAACTTAGTCAGGATTGTTTTGGGTCCTAAGGTGACCGGTAGTATTATAGTTCCTATCGAAGTGGCTTTAAGGCTATCATAGCCTCTCAATGTATTTCGAGTGGTGGAACAGTTTGTTTCCCCATATCCTAGTTTTTGGAGGAAAGAGAAAGGGACTATGTTAACTACGGCCCCATCATCAACCATTGCCCGTTTTACATAGTTATTATAAACCCATACTTGTAAGTGTAAGGTTGGATCACCTCGGCGTGTGATCTCAAAGATCTGTGGGCATTTTACTTATTTCAATATGAATTCGACATCCTTGTCCGGCTGTCCCGGAGGGTGGATATCAAAATCTACGTGATTTACTTGTGTTTCAGGAGGTGGAGTGATGTTAATTAGATGACCTAGACCTAATGCTTCTAAAAGAGCAGCTCTATGAGGAGGAGAGTTCTTTAGTAAATCCAAGAATGAAATGTGTGAGAAGGTCTTTGTTAGGTCACTAATTAAATCATAGGCACCTATGGGTTTTTCTACTATTTGTTGACTCTTATCTATTTCTGGCAGATGACTTGGGCTTGGTTGAGAGAAATATTCTCGTGTTCTTGTTATAGCTTCGATAGGTAGTTCAACGTCTAATTCTACCAAACTGACTATCTTGGGTCTCGGTTGACTTCCTAACTATGGTGCAACTGATGGATTTAGTGAAGTCGAGGCTTCATGATCATTGTTTCCTGTCATTGCACCTTTGTTTGTTCCAGTTGGATTCAGCCTATTGCTATCATGATTTGGGAGTGGATCGTTAAAGATCTTGAGGGGAGCATTCTGAGGGGAAACTAGCCCCTGCGAGCGTATTTGGTGGTGATGACACGGGATCTGCCAAAAACAAATCTGTGAAGAACTGTCTTTGTTCTTCTGGAAAACGTTGCATGAATTTATTGTAGTCACGACACGTTCTAGTATCATGACCCCAAATTTTGTGGAAACCACAATAAGAATTGGGATTGTAATTCCTGTTTTGTTGGTTTGGTGTATATTGTGGCCTAAAATTTTGATCAAACTGTTACCTATTAGGATTAAAATTTTACATTTGTTGTTTCTGGCTTTGGTTTTGATAACCAAATGAGTTTTGGCTTGGCCCTTGTATAGGATTTCACCATTGTTGTTGTTGTTGTGGATGGTTAAAATCCACTGTATTGATTGTTGGGGTAAAGTTGTTGTTTCGTTGGTTGTTTGTTTGTGATGGAGTATTGACAACATTTACCCTCTTGGGCTGGTCGGTTACTCCATCCGTTGTTACACCCCGATTTTTGTTAAGGATTTTAGGTCCTTGATTGACATTCGTGGTAGTTGTAGTGTTCTGGCTGGAGGTGATTAACCTCCCATTTGCTCCATATGTTTTACGGCCACTATCTATCGCTGCTTGATCTATTCGAAGAGTGCTCTCAAGTACTTCATCATAAGTTCTTAGTGGGAACTTCTGACTTCTTCCTTCACCTCTTTACTTGAGAGAATGAAGGAATAAATCACATAGTTCCATCTGATCCATGTTTGGAGCACTTTCTGAAGAATAAAGAACTGTACGCCACCTCTGGATGAAATGGGTGATAGATTCATTGTGTTCTTGTTTAATGTGTAAGAACTCCCTGATTCCTGTTCTCAACTAGTTTGTTCATGTCGAATGCCTTAATGAATTCTGATACGAGTTGTTTAAATGAATGGATGGAGGCTTCAGGTATTCTATAATACCAATCGAGAGTAATGCCTTCCAAGGTTTTGGGGAATATTTTAGCAACAACCCCATCCCAAGGGAGTAATTCTCGTATGGCTGTAGCGTAAGCCTTGATATGCGCATTTGGATCTCCCTCACCTTTGTACTTGGGTAAATCGGGAAGAGGTCTTGGAAGCATGACGCTTCGTATGGTGAAGTCTAAGGGCTCTTTCAAATATTCTGAATAAGTCCCTATCGCATAGGTTTCGACCATTGATGGTGGTTGCTGAGGGAGTGGTGGTGGGATGGGTTGTTGATATGGCATAGACGTATGCATGTTGGTAGGGGCATAGGGAAGTCCCTGTGTTTGAGCAAACATGCTGGGAGAGGAGAACATATCTCCTTGTGGTGATTTGGAGTACATGTTTAAGTATGACGGGGTATTGTCTAGTAATGGATTGTTTGATACTAGACCGGGAGGAAAGGTGTTAGAGATGATGGGCCTTGTTGGCGTTTGTTGTGGATACTGAGGAGGCATGCCTAACGTGCCTACTCCTGTGAGGAGATCTACTTGGCCAGGGTGGTATGGAGGATTGGAACTTCCTGCTTGCATGAACTGAGAATTTTGACTTGCTTGAGCAAGTTCTAACCCTCTCACTTTTTCTACTAACGTTGAAATGACTTCATTTGGTGAAGTCACGGTGCTTTTCCTTAGCGGCATTTGTTGTATACCCTGGTGTTGTATAGGCATGTGATATCCTGCTCATGAACTGATCGTTATCTTGCCAAGTTTCTCTGAGAGTATTTCCTATATGCAGTGGCATAGAGGTATTTTCTTGAAAAGAGATCTCGGGTTGTATTTGTAAACCTCCTATAGGTGGGTACATACCCCGAGAATGTTGTTCACTCCTAGGATAACGTATTGACTGTCCATCATCTAAGACTAGGTATGGGCCGATTGCCTACTAATTTGTGGTCTAAGTAGCATCCGAGGAGACGAACCAGATTCTCCAAGAAACGTCATATTGTTTGAACTCAAGGCTCTATTTGTTGTGTTCGAGGGGTTGATCTAACTCCTCTGTTTGAAAAGATGAAAAGCTATATCTGATCCTTGGGGTTTGTGTTGACAACTGATTAGTTGAATAGTTGTCGCCCCATACTGAGAGTGAGGGTGATGATTGTCTATTCTGTTGGGCATAGTATGCCTCGAGACCCAAGAGGGGTCTGCCATATGCATCGAATCCCGACATATTCGGGGGGTATATGAATACCCGCAGAATAATGGGAAGGAGTGAAGGTGATTTGTGAAAGGACACATGATACTATGACTCCGAATGAGAAAGTAGGAAGTTTAAGTCAGCTTCACTAATTTTGTTTGTTTCACGTCGGGTTCACCAATTTTGTACGCCGGAAAAGTGACAGGCGAGCGTGGGAATCTACAAGTGACTCTTCCGCATACCCGACCTCTCGAGGTCATGCCGAGACAGCCGGTGGGGGTAGAATATGTGTGGGATGTAGACAAACTAGTTAGGTAGTCTAATGTCTTCGACACGCACTAGTGGAATTTGTGAATCTAAGGCAAAGAAGGCCCTTCTAACTTGGACTGGTGTGATAGATCGATCGGCAAGGATGACTGCTCGAAGGCTCCAATCAATATCAAGCTCTGGCGTGATTCGATCTATGGGTTATGGAATACGTGGAAATGACCTGGGATAGTTTTGTGTATGTCTCCTGATAAGGTCATATGGTGGATGGTGAATACAATTGACTCTACGGATGATTCTCTGGCCTAGTCCAGAATTCTCTAGCTTCGTTAGCCGCTATATCTAGTAAGGACAATTGTTTGATGATGATGGGTGGAAGTGGAGTGGATCTAAATACCAAGGTGCATAGGCTAGCGTCTATATCTGATTGACTTGTGGATTCGTTGGGTTGTGGGATCTGTGGATCACAACCATAGACTCTTGGTTGTTGTGGTCCTGCTATGGTCATGAAATCAAGTCCTAATCCCTAATATCCAGTAATCGTACACTTTCTCAGCTTCTATGTTTAGGACCAATAACTGTGTGATCTTCTCAGAATATCTCACAGGCATTCGTGCAACCTGGATCCTTAAACTAGTATCTATGTCTGTGAGAGTGTCTCCTACACCTAGCTGTGGGACCAAAGGATCACAACCAAAGGTTTGTTCTCTTTCGAACCCTTCTACACTCATGTGAATGTTTTCCTAGGGTAATCTGTAATTTGGTTGATTTGACCAAAACGTGTGTGCTTGGTCGTCTTCTATGTTTAACCCTCTCAACTGAGAACTGATCAGTTGTAAATCTATTGTTGTTCGGAATACTTGTATTCTAAGATTTTGGTCTATGTCAACTATTACTGTGACGAGGTTTGGTTGAGGCATGATTGGCTCAAATATGTATTCCCTGGGCTCCTGAGGTCCCGTGATTGTCATACAAAATAAAATGTAAATCTAACTGTAACAAAGCAAATTCTAACTACGTGGAATAAATCTAAAACATATATAACCTCTATTTTTCTAAGAAACCTTTTAAGAGTTTAAGGAAAGCAGCTATTTAAACATATCTAGAAATAACAACTAAATAAAAATTTAAAACAAACAAGATAACCGAGTGTAGTTATTTGTTTGTGTGATTTGTAGATTTATTCTAAATAATGCAATAACTTTCCTAATCTACTTGCAAGATTCTCGATCCTACCTCAGAAGTGAGGAGTGAATCATAGCTTCTCAGAAACTATCAATCCTCACAGCTTCCCTGGCAATATCGAGAATAGAAATTTACTAAAATGAAGCAATTAACTATTTTATTTGATATGATTCTAACTAGAACTTTGAAAATTAGAACTCGGATTCCACGAGAATGGGCTAATCCGATGGTGTGTGTGATCTTGTCCCCTCAAAGTATGATCTCCTCGTTCTTTCATGCTCACGTGGATCCGTAAAAGTGTGAATGCTAGCATCGATAGAAGTAGATATTGGGACAAGGACAAATGTCGAATGCGATCGAAAATGTGAGTAGGAGAGGGATAGCGCAAGAGTACAGAGCTTGGCTTATGCAATTCCTAGCGGGATTTTATTGCGAGTCATGCAACATGTAAAGCGACCAGAACCTAAAACTATCCTATTTGAAGAGAAAAACCTGCAACTTTAATGGCTTCCTAAGCTATTCTACTCCAATGGATTGGATAAAACAACAACACTGCTTGCACAAGCTGGATATGTGGCTTACCAATAGCTGAATAATACTAACTAAGCATATAATGAACTAAACTAAGGCTTCTAAACAAGATAAAATCAATCAAAATGAGGAAATGAGAGCTAAAAGATCGAGACCCGGTGAAATAACAACACACTTGCACAAGATGGATATGTGGCTTACCAATAGGTGAACAATACTAACTAAACATGCAAGTAAATTGAAACTATGGATTCTAAACAAGATAACAAGCTGAACTACTGAAAATGAGGAGATGAGAGCAAAAGATCGGACCGGTGAAATAACAAACACTACTGCACACAAGATGGATATGTGGCTTACCAACAAATTGAACAATACTAACTAAACATGCAAGTAAATTGAAACTATGGCTTCTAAACAAGATAACAAGCTGAACTACAAAATGAGGAGATGAGAGAAAAAGATTAGACCTTTTGTTTGTGCACAAAACCATTTATTTATAGCTTTCATTCACCCAAAGATCAAAACCAAATCAACTCTAAAACCATAAACAATGGCCAAACACTATTCCAGGGGACCAAAAACATAAATGCAAAGCCCAAGTCGGCAAGGAAAAGCTGGTGAAACGTTGATATTTTACGGAGTCGCGTCAAAGTGCTTTCGAAAAACACGTGCAGGGACCGCCGCCTGAGTAGGGGCGGCGATTCATAGACCGCCACCATGATTAGGGTGGTGGTCACGAGACCACCGCCAGCCTAGGGCGGTGGTTTCAGTAACTAAAGGGAAAAAGGCCAAGAAAAGAGGAAAAAAGGGGAAACAAAGGACACGGGGGTTAAGCATGGCATGCGGGATGTTAACGCATACTCCGAGGGCTTTTCTCGATCCCGAACACCTTGCGAGAGAGACTCAGTATCATCATTGGGACACTTGTTACACTATTCCTTTAGTACAAGTACATTACAATTTTGGGTACGTACACTCACCTTACCAACTCACATTCATCTCACCTTGCCTAATCGCCTTGAGTTTGCCTTGCTAACTCACCTTGATCTCATCTAGTAACCCACATGTAAGCTCACCTTAGAGATTACTTGACAAGCTCACATAGGAGCTCACTAAGTAGCTCATCTAGGAGCTCAACTAGGAGCTCATCAAGCATCTCACCTAGGAGCTCGTTGAGCAGCTCAACTTGAGCTTTCTCGAAAACTCACCTACGAGCTCACTTGAAATCTCACCATGCCATCTCACCTTGAGCTCTACCAAGAGCTCCCTGAGCTTCTCAACTTGATTTCACCTAGGATCTCATCAAGCAGCTCACCAAAACTCTCATCGAAGATCACCTGATAGCTTGCCTTGCCAACTATCATGGGAAATCACCTATCAGCTCACCTTGCTAGCTCACCTTGAGCTCACTGAGGAGATCACCTTACTAACTCGCCTTGAGATCATCTGGTATCTCACCTCGAAGTTCATCGAGTAGCTCGCCAAGTAGCTCACCTGGGATCTCACCTAACAGCTCTCACCTAAAAGCTATCCCGGCAACTCACCAAGTAGCTCACCGAGTAGGTTGACTTGAGCTTGCTTGTGAGCTCACCAAGTAGCTCACCGGGACCTCACCTAGGAGCTCGCCAAGTAGCTCACTTGGGAGCTCACCTAGCAGCTCTCCTGGGAGCTCCCGAATAGCTCACTAAGTAGCTCCCCTAGGAGCTCTTCTTTGAGCTCATTGATCAGCTTGAGTTGAGCTCACTCAGGAGCTCATCGAGTAAGTCACTTGGGAGCTCACCTAGGAGCTCACATAATAACTTCCCTTATCAACTTGCCTTATGATCACCTTACCAACTTTCCTTGAGATCACTTTGCCAACTCACCTTTAGCTCATCTGGTAGCTCACATGTAATCTCACCTCAGAGATTGCCAAAAAGCTTACCTTTGAGCTCATCTGGGAGCTCACCGAGCAGATCACCTAGGAGCTCACCTGGGAGCTCAACAAGTAGCTCACCTAGGAGCTCGACTTGAGCTTGCCCAAATACTTGCATGGGAGCTTACACCGATAGCTCACCGGGAGCTCATCAAGCAAGCTTGCTTGAGAACTCACATGGGATCTCACCTGACAACTCACCTAAAAACTCACATGGGAGCTTACCTATCATCTCACCTTGAGCTCACTAAGGAGCTCACCTTGCCAACTTACCTTGAGCTCATCTGGTAGCTCACCTTGGATTTCATCGAGTAGCTCACCTGGGAGTTCTCTTATAAGCTCATAGAGTAGCTCACCGAGTAGGTTGACTTGAGGTCATTAAGTAGCTCACCGGAGACCTCACTTAGGAGCTCACTAAGTAGCTCACCTATGAGCTCAGCTAACAACTCACCTTGGTGGTCACTAAATACCTCACCGAGTAGCTCACCTAGGAAATCCTTTAGGATCTCACATATTAGCTTGAGTTGAGCTCACCCGTCACTCATCGAGTAACTCACTTGGGAACTCACCTGGGAGCTCACCGATAGCTCATGTTTCCAACTCGCCATGATCTCTCCTTGCCAACTCATCTTGAGCTCATCTGGTAGCTTGCATTTAAGCTCACCCAAGATATTTCTTACAAGCTCACCTGGGACCTCACCAAGTAGCTCACCTAGGAGCTTGGATGGGATCTCAGCTGATATGTCACCTTGTTAACTCATCTTGAGCTCACCCAGAGCTCACCAAGTAGCTCAACTTGAGCTCACCTAGGAGCTCGTCAAGCAGCTCACCCAAAAATCACATGGGAGCTTGTTTCACCTTGCACTCAGCTCACCTTGAGCTCACCTTTGAGCTCACTCAGAGCTCACCTTGCCAACTCGCCTTGAGCTCGTCTGGTAGCTCGCCTCGGAGTTCGTCGAGCAGCTCGCCAAGTAGCTCACCTAGGAGCTCACCTAACAACTAACTTGGGAGCTTACATAACATCTTATATGGGAGCTCACCTAGTAGCTTGCATGGGAGGTTGCTTGAATAGCTCACCAAGTAGTTCACCTAGAAGGTCTTATGGGAGCTCATCAATCAGCTTGAGTTGAGTTCACCAGGAGCTCGTTGAAAAACTCACCTAGGAACTTACCTAGGAGCTCTCCTGACAGCTCGCCTTGCCAACTCGCCTTGAGCTCACCTTACCAACTCACCTTGAGCTCACCTTGTCAACTCACCTTGAGCTCATCTAGTAGCTTGCATGTAAGCTCACCTAAGAGATTGCCAAAATCTTACCTTTGAGCTTGCACTTGGGAGCTCACCAAGTACCTCACCTAGGAGCTCAACTGGGAGCTTAGCAAGTAGCTCACCCAGGAGCTCATCAAGTAGCTTAACTTGAGCTTGCCCGTAAACTCACCTGGGAGCTCACCTAATAGGTAACCTTGAGCTCACCTAGGAGCTCACCAAGTAGCTCAACTTGAGGTCACCCACAGAGCTCATCAAGTAGCTTACTCAAAAACTCGCATGGGACCTCACCTGATAGCTCACCCAAAACTTACATGGGAGCTCACCTATTAGCTCACCTTGCCACTAGCTCACCTTGAGCTCACTAAGGAGCTCACCTTACCAACTCACCTTGAGCTCATCTTGTAGCTCACCTTGGAGTTCATCGAGCAGCTCACCAAGTAGCTCACTTTTGAGCTCGCCTAACAACTTACCTAGGAGCTCACCAAGCAGCTCGCTTTGAAAACTCACATGGGAGCACGCCTTACTGACTCACTCACTTTGAAAACTCTCACGTGAGCTCACCTATGAGCTTTCCTTGAGCTTGCGATGGAGCTCACCTTGCCAACTCTCCCTAAGCTCATCTCGGTAGGTCATCTTAGAGTTCGTTGAGTAGCTCGCCTTGTACCTCACTTGGGAGCTCACCTAATAGCTCACATGGGAGCTCACCGAGTATTTGAATTGAGCTCGCTTGTGAGATCACTGAGTAGCTCACCAAGGACCTCACATGGGAGTTCACCAAGTAGCTCACTTAGGAGCTCACATGGAAGCTCACCGAACAACTCACTAAGTAGCTCACCTGGAGCTCTTCTAGGAGCTCACCGATTAGCTCGAGTTGAGCTCACCCAGGAGCTCATCGAGTAACTCACCTGGGAACTCACATGTAAACTCACATCATCGATTACCTCACCTAGGAGCTTAGTTGGGAGCTCGAAGGCATCTTTCCCGGATATTGTTGAGTAGCTCAAGTTGAGCTTGCTTAGAAACTCACATGAGAGCTCACCTGACAGCTCACCTTGAGCTTTCCCAGAACTCACCGAGTAGCTCACCTAGGAGCTTGGCTTGGAGCTCAGCAAGTAGCTCACCTAGGATCTCATCGAGCAGCTCGACTTGAGCTTACCTGGAAACTCACCTGGGAGCTCACCTTGAGCTCACCTTGCCAACTCACCTTGAGCTCGTCTGGTAGCTCGCCTCGGAGTTCGTCGAGCAGCTTGCCAAGTAGCTCACCCGGGATCTCACCTAATAGCTTACCTGGGAGCTCACTAAGAAGCTCACCGAGTAGGTTAACTTAAGCTCACCGACTAGCCCACCAGTGACCTTACCCTGGAGGTTGCCAGTAGCTCGCTTGGGATCTCTCCTAGCAGCTCACCTGGGAGCTCACCAAATAACTCACCAAGTAGCTCACCTGGGAGCTCTTCTAGACCTCATCAATCATCTCACTGGGAGCTTAGCAAGTAGCTTATTTAGGAGCTCATAGAGTAGCTTAACTTGATATTTCCTAGAAACTCACATGGGAGCTTCCCTGATAGCTTACCTTGCCAGCTCACCTTTAACTCATCTAAGAGCTCACCAAACAGCTCAACTTGAGCTTACCTAGGAGCTCATCAAGTAGATCACCCAAAAATTACATGGGAGTTCACCTAACAACTCACCTTACTAACTCACATGGGAGCTCACCTATCAGCTTGCCTTACCAACTCACCTTGAGCTCACTGAGGAGCTCACCTTGCCAACTCACCTTGAACTTGTCTTATAGCTCACCTCAAAGTTCATTGAGTAGCTTGCCAAGTAGCTCACCTGGGAGCTTACCTAACAGCTCATCTGGGACCTTACCTAATAGCTCACCTGAGAGCTCACCGAGCAACTCACCGAGTAGGTTGACATGAGCTTACTTGTGAGCTCTCCGAAGTAGCCACTCACTGGGATCTCACCTGGGATCTTGCCAAGTAGCTCCCCGAGAGCTCACTCATCTGAGCTCACCAATCAGCTCGAGTTGAGCTTGCCCAAGAGCTCATCGAGTAACTCACCTAGGAACTCACCTGGAGCTCACTTGACAACTCACCTTTCTAACTCACCTTGAGCTCTCCTTACCAACTCTCCTTGAGCTCACCTTGCCAACTCACCTTAAGCTCATCTGGTAGCTTGCATATAAGCTCACCTTAGAGATTACCAACAAGCTCACCTTTGAGCTCACCTGGGAGCTCACTGAGTAGCTCACCTAAGAGCTCACTAGGAGCTCAACAAGCAACTTACCCAAGAGCTCGTCAAGTAGCTCAACTTGAGCTTACCTAAAAATATTATGGGAGCTCACCTGATAGATCACCTTGCCATCTCACCTTGAGCTCACCCAGGAGCTCACCGAGCAGCTCAACTTGAGTTCACCCGGGAGCTCGTCAAGAAGCTCACTCAAAAACTCACATGGGAGCTCACCTAGAAACTTATATGGTAGGTCACCTATCAACTCACCTTACCTTACCAACTCACCTTGAGCTCACAAAGGAGCTTACCTATAAGCATGCCCTTCTAGATCACCAAGATCTCGTCTTAGAGTTAGAGTTCATCGAGTAGCTCACCAAGTAGCTTACATGGGAGCTCACCTAACAGCTTGCTCTGGGATCTCACCAAGTAGCTCACGAGTAGGTTGACTTTAGCTCGCTTGTGAGCTCAGAGCTCACTCATGAGCAGCTCACTGGAGACCTCACCTAGGAGCTCACCAAGTTTCTCGCCTAGGAGCTCACCTATAAGCTTGATTGGTGGCTCACCAGATAGCTCACCAAGTAGCTCATCTAGGAGCTCTTCTAGGAAATTGCTGATTAAGTAACTCACCAAGTAACTCACCTGGGAACTCACCTCACAGCTCACCTTGTCAACTCACATTGAGCTCAAGTTGCCAACTTGGCTTGAGATCACCTTACTAGCTCGTCTTGAGCTCATCTTGTAGCTTGCATGTAAGCTCACCTCAGAGATTACCAACAAGCTCTACTTTGAGCTTCACCTGGGAGCTCCCCGAGTAGCTCACGTAGAAACTCAGTTGCGAGTTCTGCAAGTAGCTCACCCAAGAACTCATCGAGTAACTCAACTTTACCTTGCCCAAAAACTTGCCTGATAGCTTTCCTTGCCACCTCATCTTGAGCTCACCCAAGAGCATGTTGAGTAGCTCGAATTGAGCTCACCCAAGAGCTCATTAAGTAGCTCACCTGAAAACTTGCATGGGAGCTCACCTGACAGCTCACCTTACCAACTCACATGGGAGCTCACCTATCACCTCACCTTGCCAGCTCACCTTGAGCTCGTTGAGGAGCTCACTCTCTAACTCGCCTCGAAGTTTTTCAAGTAGCTTGCCAAGTAGCTCACCTAGGAGCTCACCTAACAACTCTCCTTGGATTGCGCCAAGTAGCTCATCAAGTAGGTATACTTGAGATCACTTTTTAGCTTGTTAAGTAGGTCATAGGTGACCTAACTTAGAGATCACCAATTAGCTCTCTTAGGAGCTCACCTAGTAGCTTTCTTGGGAGCTTGCCAAATAGCTTGCCAAGTACCACACAGGAGCTCTTCTGGGAGCTCACCGATCATCTCGAGTTGAGCTCACCTTGGAGCTCATAGAGTAACTACCCTGAGAACTCACCTGAGAGCTCACTTGATAGCTCAACTTGCCAACTCACCTTGAGCTCACCTTTCTAACTCGCCTTGACCTCACCTTCCCAACTCACCCTGAGCTCATCTGGTAGCTCACATGTAAGCTCACCTTAGAGATTCTGAAGCTCGCCTTTGAGCTTTCCTGGGAGCTCACCGAGTTGCTCACCTAGGAGCTTGGTTGGGAGCTCGACAAGCAACTCACCCAGAGCTTGTCGAGCAGCTTGACTTGAGTTTTCCTAGAAACTCACATGGGAGCTTGCACTGACATCTCACCTTCAAATCAAATCACCTAGAGCTCGCCAAGCTCACTTTGAACTCGAAGCTCGCATGGGAGCTTGTCAAGCAACTCACTCAAAAACTTGCATAGAAGCTCACCTTGAGCTTGCTGAGAGCTCACCTTGCCAACTCACCTTGAACTCATTTGGTAACTCACCTTAGAGTTCATCAAGTATCTTGGCAAGTAGCTCACCTAGGATCTCACCTGACAACTCACTTGGGAGCTCTCCCAATAATTTACATTGGAGCTCACCAAACAACTCACTAAGTAGGTTAAATTTATCTCTCTTGTGAGCTCACCAAGTAGTTCACCAGGGACCTCACCTGGGAGCTCACTAAGTAGCTTCTTGCTATGAAGCTCACCTAGTAGCTCACTTGGAGCTCGTTGAACAACTCACCAAGTAGCTCACCTAGGAGCTCTTTTGGGAGCTTGCCGACCAGCTTGAGTTGAGATCACCTGGGAGCTCATTAAGTAATTCACTTGCGAGCTCCAAATGATGACCTGACAACTCACCTTGCTAACTCACCTTAAGCTCATCTGGTAGCTCGTATGTAAGCTCACCTTAGAGATTTCTAAAAGATTACCTTTGAGCTCTCCTGGGAGCTCATCGAGTAGCTCATGTAGAATCTCAATTGGGAGTTCAAGAAGCAGGCTCACCCAGAAGCTTGTCGAGCATCCTAACTTGAGCTTACCCGTAAACTCACCAGGGAACTCACCTGACAGCTTTCCTTGCTAGCTCAACTTGAGCTCACCTAGGAGCTTGTTGAGTAGCTTGACTTGAGCTCACCTGGGAGCTCGTCAAGTAGCTCACTCGAAAACTCACATGGGAGCTCACCTTATAGCTTGCCTTACCAACTCACATGGGAGCTCACCTTGTAAGCTTGCCTTAAGCTCCCTAAGGAACTCACCTTGTCAACTCACCTTTAGCTCATCTAGTAGCTTGCCTCAAAGTTCATCAAGTAGCTCCCGTGTAGCTTGCCTGGAGCTAACCTAACACTCTCCCGAGCATTCAAGTGTTGATATATGATTTCTTCAGTAAAAGGATATGTTCCTTTGATTGTGAAGTCATGCTTGATATGGACCGTATCTTCTTTGCAATCAAGATCTTTGACTCGAGTCGGAATATGATTGACTCTTTTATTTCTTTCATTTTGCACCCGAGTTTAATCTGATCTCGAATGAATTGTGGATTTATCCATCTATAAGACCCACCTTGATCAGCTGGCATTGATCCAAGAGATGCTTTAAGTTTATTCGGATGAACAAAAATTATAGACCTTACGCAGTCGCAAGGTCCGAATGCGTTGAATAAGCTATTCCAGAGTCTAACTCAGGCTGATCGTGTTAAATGAATTGGTTCCCGATATCGTAATATCAGGAAGGTCTTGATCGTGGGCCAGGTAATAAATTCAGATACATTTATTCAACTAGCCTATTGGGCAAAGTGGAGTGAATCCTTTTCGTGAATGTATGTCTTTAGGTTCTTATTCTGAACATTTTAAATGTTAGACCTAAACTGGATTTATTAAGGTTAATAACCTAAACCTAAACTATAACCTATGGGTTAGGTTAGTGCTAACCTAGGCCTAAGCTATAAACTAATGTTCTAAAGTTAGTGACCTAGCGCTAAGGAGGTTAGACTAAGTATCATCTTAAATCCTAACCTATGCTTCTAACCTAACAAATGTTAGTGGAGGAAGGGGACCTATGAAGGGGTGTGAGCCATGGGCGGTAGTTTCTATGGCATTAAATGGGATGGATAAGTATGAAGGATAGGGATTTAGTGGAAGTTTCAAACGGCTAGTGAGGCCGACGTGGCAGAGTCGCCAAAGTTAGAAATGGTCTTTGACTTGCATTTTTCCATCGCCAACTATGGCGGTCGGTGGCAATGGAGATTGAGCGGGAATTTTGGAGTTAATACAATTAATGAACTCGGTCTTCGAGCTCGGATTTCTCGGGAAGACATGCAAAATGGAAAACTGGTAGTTTGTTTGGTTTTTCATGCGCTCCGGTTTTCTCTCTGTTTGATCACTGGTTCTTCGCACCAGTCTACTTGGTGTTGCATGGAAAATATGAGTGTAACTCGCTCTTTTCTCTGTCAAGGAAAGTTTATAAGGCATGGAAATAACAAATTATTGTTGTTGAATCTAACGTGGAAAAAGAGGAGAAGGCTCGAGCTCTTTCAGTGGTCTTCTTCGGATTTTTAAGCAACATTACCAGGCATGTTAGGCCCTAACTTTTAAAAATCTTGCTTTCTTTCAAATGATTTCATTAGAACAACTCTGTTCAGATGATTTTTGGGTTCAGTTGGTTTTTATGGTAGCTTTGTGTGATTTAGTTGTTGTATCTTCTTACTGGCTCGATTTTTCAAGTGAACCCTTGATGGGTGTGTATTGTGTTTCGAACTGTTGCACTATCTTGTGTTTTGCATTTCGGTTAGATTTTGTAGAAATGCTTGCAAGGAAAATACACGAATTTGGTTCTGTGGGAGTCCATGAATTGTTTTCTTGTTTGATTCAGACTTCAGTCGATACCTTGTTGTTTTCACTTGTTGAAAAGGATACTGTTGGAATTCTTGAATGTACATGATATTTCAACTTCTGTATAAGTTATGTCATGATTAATATATGTTATTGATGTTGTTGAACTTCTTGAAATGAAATTATGTCTTGGCTTCTGAAGAAGTACAGTCGTGAATACATTATGTTATTGAATTCCATTGGAATCCTTGAGTAGATAGTATTTGACTTCTGAAGGAGTTTTAGATTGAGAATATTACTTGGGTTCGACTCCTTTTGAACTATTGAAGCGTATATTATGTTTTCCTCTTCTGTATAAGCTTAGAGTGAATATTGTTGTATTGGACTCAGTTGGAGTCCTTGTTATGAAACCAAAGATTCTTTCTACTTAGTAAAGCATTATTTGAAGAATAATTATTATTATTGGCACTCTTGGAATCCTTAATATATATATATATATATATTTGTATCTTGAGAAATCTCTTCTTGTGAAGTTAGTCGTGTGAATGCCATACGTTTCTACTCCTGAAGGAGTTCAGTTGTGATTACGGTATGTTATTGTTTTGGTTGGAATTCTAGAATTTTATAGGTATCTTTTATCTTACTACTTCTGTAGAAGTTTATTTGTGAATACTGTGCTTATTGACTCAGTTGGAGATCTAGAAATGTAACCGGTGATTCGACTTCTGTATAAGCTTGGTTGTGAATACCTATTGATATTGGCTCTGTTTGAGTCCTTAATATATATCTTGTATCTAGACTTCTGTAGAAATTTAGTTGTGAAAACTGCTGGTGTTGAATTAGTGGAAAACCTTGAATGCTTTCGTAGGAATTCGGCTACTGACCTTGTCCACGCTGTGTTTTCTTTTTAAACTCGACTCTGTATGAGTCCTTGCTATATTCGCACTATCACGGCTTGGATGAAACTTTGTTGAAAATAATGAATTGATGATGACCTTTATGAAGACCTTGTTGAGGTTATTATTTCCGGTAAAACGACTTCTAATTCACAGTCATGGCAGTATAAACGTGAGATTTGTTTCAAGCTTGAATGAGGCTGTGCATGTTTGTGTTTGATTCAGTATGAATGTCACTTTATATGCATATGGAACATCATTTGTTTTAATGTTATCTAGCCTCTTGTTTGACTATGATAAAGAGGTTGTTCTTTTGATTTCGGCCTTGGATTTAAGTCCTTGCTGTGTTAGTAGGGATTAGATTGAGCGGTATGTTGCTGAGTGTTTCACTCAAAGGGGATTGCTCTTGTGTTTGTGCATGATTACGTCTTCTGTTATTCATGATTATCTAGTCATGTGCTTGACTGAAGTAAAGAGCTATTAACTGTACCTTGACAAGCGATGGCGTTGGATATTTTCTCGTTTGTTGAATAATATGAAAGGTTATGTGGGTCTATTTGATGGATTATTCTTCACTGCCTTGTCACGAGAGCTACTGTGTTGTTCAAGAAGTTACAGAAATTTTATATGTGTATTTTGACGAATCGTAATTCTTCTTCGTGGTCTCGATCGCTTAGTCACAGGTGTATAATGTGATTGCATTACTCTTAAGTGGACAAGTATAAATCATGAGCATGTTTGGAAGGGACATCCGAATGTCTCGCTTTTTTCTCTTCTCTGTAAAGTATATGTTGATATATTTTTATCTAACTATTGGAATTGTTTTAACATACTGATGGATTCATGAATTGTTATGATATTCATTTTATTATGTTGAATGTAATGGTCTGTCTGATGTTTGTTGTCCTTGGGATTCAGATGGATAGTTGTTTTGGATACATTTGTTCTCCTTGGTCACTTACATTTATGAAGAAATATCTGAAAAGTATCTAGGACTATTTAGTAACTATAATATGAGTTACGCGTTTATAGTCATGTTTGAATTACAAAAGAGCATAGTCTGAATATGTTTACATGTTTGGTGAAATGATTTCATTTAAACAGGTTGTTTAATGAAAACAATTGGTGGATTGCAATTGTTTTAAGAATTAGTGCTTATCATGCTCACCATCGAATCCGACCCGTGTTGACAATTTTTGCAGATGGTTGCCGTAAGTGGTAAAAGCACGCAGATCTGATAGGATGTTCAGATTGTTTAATTTGGTTTTATGATGAATTACAACTTGATTCTCTGAATGTACTACTTGAAGAAAGATGTTCTTTTCTTGAGTATTGTATCAAATATGCTGAATGCATAAAATGTATTTGATTAGCTTGAAAGGAATGAAAAGAGATATTTGTTACTTATATGTTTGTATTCGTATCTTGATGGTTTGACCTTCTTCGGTTCGAATGATCTTGAGAGCATTATTATTATTGTATAATTTGGAGACTTTTGTGATTATCTAAGTATACTTGCAAGATTATGTAACTGAATGCTTATGATTGTTTAGTAGTTCTAGTATGTTCTATCTAAAGCTAAATTGGAATTTAGATCACTGTCTTTCTGAAAGCTAGGGTTAAAATAAACCTGAGCAGGAAGCTAAACAAGCTGAATAAATTATTACTTCCTAGTCTTAATCTAAGTCAAGACAACGTTTAATTGGATTCTTAATCACTATATCTCGATACTAATAAGTAAGATATAAATTCAGTTATGAGAACTGATATAAACCTAAAAAGGGTTTGGTTAGCAATCTCATGTGAAGGATGAGAGTTATTGTCCAATTTCGTTGATTTAGAATTATGTATATTCTATGAACTCCTCAAGGGACCTCTAAGTCTTAATAACTTCTCTTGTGTAATGGGTTTTACTAAGAAAGGTAATTCTAAGGTGAGGAACCTAGGGATTGGGAAAGACTAACCTTAAGGGAGCGTCTTTTAGTATAATTTTAACTCAACGTATGTAACACTTATCAATAAGTAGATCTTTTCGAGGTGGATTTAAAGGTTGATGGCACAAGTCAACTGTAGGGTTGTACCTTCGAGAAGATTAGGATCTTCTCAAGATACAACAATGCAGGTGACTTATGACGACACCCTTTGCATTGATCGTTAAGATTTACACCTTAAACTCGAACAAGTTACTCTGGGACTGATTAGGAATGTGGTCACGTTTTAAGGCTGCCCTAGGAGACTCGGGGTATCTTGACACACTGGATTAACTAGGGTTGACCCAAAGATGTCAAAGTATCCCTAGTCCTTGGGAGCATCCCTATAACGTTGTCATCTTACTAATCCATTCCCGAGTGAAAACTCAGGACAGGAGAGTCCGACAAAAAGTCAATTATAAGACATTCTACATAACATAGGAATGGGGTGAAGGATGTATTCTTGACGGTCATTCTAGGTGAGAACCCAGGATCTAACCTTAAGGGAGTATCTCAACGTATGACACTTATCAATTAACTAGGTGGATTTAAAGGTTGATGGAAAAAGTCAATCTCACCTTCGAGAAGATGTCTTCTCGAAGATCCCTTAGATCCCTTTGCATTGATCATTTACACCTAAACTAACAAGTTACTCTGATTAGGAATGTGGTCACATTTTAATCCCTAGGAGACTCGAGTATCTTGAATAACTAGGGTTGACCCAAAGATGTCAGAGTATCTCTAGTACTCTGAGCATCCCTATAACATTGTCATCTTACTGTGAATAACTTGGGATAGGAGAGTCTGACAGAAGTCAGTATAAGACATTCTACATAACATAGGAATGGGGTGAAGGATGTATTCCAGATTGACGAGTATGCCATCAAGGAATACGAGACATAAGCAGTATGTTTCAAATCTTTGGCCAAAGTATCGCAAGCTACTGATTGCGTTGTCCTAAGTCACCTAGTCTAAGGGATGAGATGCCGATGAATAATGGTAACAATTATTCAGATAGGTTCCTTGGACAGAGCATTCTAAATCCCAGATTAGGGAAGAGAACCGCAAGAGTATTGTGTTAAAATAAAAACGCCAACTCTTTGATACTCATGAATAGATCGGTAGATTACCGAGTCATGGAATGAATAGATCGGAAGTACTCCGAGTCATTACAGCTGCATATGGTTATCTGTTATGAGAATGGTTGTTTTTGATTTGTGAGTTCTAAATTATGTATTTAGAACCAGGAAGCATTTATCAAAAAAAAAAAAAAAATTACTTGTTCTAATGTATAAAAATGAGGATGTTACATCTTGGTATCGTAGCTCAAGGTCAGCAGCTCTCTGACCTATCAGTCCATAATCTGATAAAACCTGAATTTTCTTGTAACAGAAAATGGTTAGAACAAGGGGGAACGTTGCGAATAATGCTCCACCTGAAGGAGGGGCAGCAACAACCCAAAAACTTGATGAGATCCTTGCTGCCCTATTGGACACAAGAGATCATTTAGCTGTACTTGAACAAAAGGTGATGGGAAATGAGGAGGATGAAGAAGCTGGTAATAACAATCAACAACCTCCTGAGGACAACCCCGATTTGGGTGTTGATATTAATGCTGGGAATGCACCTGTTCAACCAGAAAACAAAAAGGCCAGGTTGGCAGCAGAACTCACTAATGATATAAAAAGGATAAGCCCACCTAAGTATGATGGCACCACATTAGGAGATGGAGCTGAGAACTGCTCAAATGAATGGAGAAGTACTTTGCAATAAGAAACTTCTCGTGAGGAAACCAAAGCTATTTGGGGAGCCTATCAACTTTCCCACGAAGCATCTTCATGGTGGGATAGCCATAAAGCTGAGCTAAATATTGATGAGACCAATATTACTTGGGATCAATTTAAAGGCTATTTTAGGCAACGATGGCTGCCACAACTTTTCTATGATCAGAAAATGACAGAATTCCAAAACTTAGCTCAAGGGAAGCTAACGGTAACTGAATACTGGGAGCGGTTTACAAAACTCCTCAAGTATGTACCGCAGTATCAAACTGACGAGAAGTTCAGAATACGGAAATTCATCATGGGATTGAATCCCGTGATAGGGGGAGAGGTCGATGTTCACACTCCAACCACTATGGAAGGAGTTGTTGAAAAGGCCATAAGACAAGAACAGAAATTAAAGGCTATTTCTGCTCATAAAGAGGAAGTGCGGAAGAAGATTGCAAACCCTTCTTCAACCTCTCTTGCACCCAAAAAGGGACCATGGAAAAAGTTTGGAAACAAAAGTAAGTTTCAGGGATAATAGTAAGAAAGCAGTAGCAAATAAGCCTGCTGGAAATGTAAGGGATAATTTTGCCAAAAATTATAACAATGGGCAGAAGCCCTATGGAGGACAACGTGATAATTACAAGACTGGAGGCAATTTTGAGCCTAAAAAGGGACCTGTAGGAGGCTGCTACAATTGTGGCAAAGACCACTACGCAAATCAATGCCCTTTGAAGAAGGATGATCGTAATCAGCAGCATAAGATACATGCTGCAGTAGCAGACAAGCAAGCTGAAAAGCAAGTGACACCTATAGAAGTTCCGGGTAAGTTATTTGGCATACCTGTCACTATTCTTTTTGATACAGGAGCTACTGAATGTTTCATTTCTAATAAACTTGCTTCTAAACTTAAGAGAAAAGCTGGAAAAATGGATAAATCTTGACCGATATAAAGATGGTAATAACTCTGTTCATACAGTGAGTATGTGTCTTTTTGGGGCAGTCCTTGACTTACCTAATTTTCCACGGAAGTTGACCTCTATGTTACACCTTTGGGGTCTTATGACATTGTCATTGGTGTCAATTGGTTAGCTGAACATAAAGCAAAAGTAGACTGCTATGAAAAGAATATAAGATGTTTAGATGATCAGCTGGAAACAACAGAGATTCAAGGGGTTAAACGGGAAATTTCAGTTAGAAAACTGTCAGCTATGCAGCTTAAAAAGGCTAAAAACAAAGGATGTACCCTTTATGCAGTAAAGATATCTGAATTTTCAGAAGAAGATGGTGATTCCATGAAACGATTTCCTCTGCTACAAAGTTTCAGGGATGTTTTTCCTGAGGAATTACCAGGGTTACCACCTAAGAGGGAATTTGACTTCACCATCGAAATCAAACCAGGAACGGAACCTATTTCCAAAGCACCTTATCGATGACTACTACAGAGTTAGTCGAGCTTAAGGCACAATTGCAAGAACTTTTGTCTAAAGGTTTGATTAGACCAAGTGTTTCACCTTGGGGAGCGCCTGTAATATTTGTGAAAAAGAAGGATGGAACACTTAGGCTGTGTATTGATTATCGGATGTTGAATAAAGCAACAATCAAGAATAGATACCCACTTCCAAGGATCGACGATCTATTTGATCAGATGCGTGGGGCAGCGGTTTATTCTAAGATAGATCTTCGATCTGGTTATCATCAGTTAAGGATTAGAGAAGAAGATATTCATAAAACAACTTTCCGAACAAGGTACAGACATTATGAATTCACGGTTCTACCCTTTGGATTAACTAATGCACCCGCAACTTTTATGAACTTAATGAATAATATTTTTCAAGAATATTTGGACAAGTTTGTACTTGTATTCTTGGACGATATTCTCATTTATTCTAAAAGTGTTGAGGAGCATAATGAGCATTTGAAGATAGTTTTGGGAATTTTGAGAAAAAGAAAGTTGTATGGTAAGTTATCCAAATGTTCTTTCTTTGATTCAGAAGTTCACTATTTGGGTCATGTCATTAGCAAAGAAGGAATTGTCAGTAGATCCTTCAAAAATAGTGGCAATAACTGAGTGGCCTGCACCAAAGAATGTGCACGAAGTAAGAAGCTTCATGGGTCTTGCTGGTTATTATAGAAAATTTGTTAAGGATTTTTCTAAAGTAGCTGCACCGATAACTTCATTGCAGAAGAAGGATAAGAAATTTATTTGGAATGATAAGTGCGAAGCGGCTTTCAAAAGTCTGAAAAGCCAGTTGACTTCCGCACCTATATTAGCTGTACCAGACCCTAATGGGAGCTTTACTGTTGTAACGGATGCTTCTGGGGAAGGCCTTGGAGGTGTTTTGTTACAAAATGATCAAGTCATAGCATATGAAAGTAGAAAACTTAAGTTACATGAGCTGAATTATGCTCCTCATGATTTGGAGCTTGCTGCCATTGTTCATGCGCTTCAAGTCTGGAGACACTATTTACTTGGGAAACCTTTTGAGTTGAAAACTGATCACTTAGGACTGAAATATATTTTCACTCAGCCTAATCTAATGCCAGACAGAGAAGGTGGTTAGAATTTTTATCACAATATGATTTTGATATTAGCTACATCAAAGGGAAGGAGAATAGAGTAGCAGATGCTCTAAGTCGTAGGAGGCACATTTCTGCTCTTATAACATTAAGAACTCAGTTTAAGGATGAGGTAAAAAGTGCCTCAGAATCTGATATTTACTTTCAGCAAGTAAAAGCAGTGCTTGCTGCAGAACCTAATGATGAAAGGTATAAAGGTTTTCATTTTGATAATGAAGGAATCTTGCGTTATGAAAACAGGGTATACGTACCTATGCTGAATGATTTGAGGAAGAAGTTGTTAGTTGAATTTCATAATTCACCTTTCTCTGGACACCCGGTTATTACAAAAATGCTTGCTGATCTGAAACAACAATACTTTTGGAAAGGTATGAAAAAGGATGTCAGTGAATTTGTAACTCATTGTCTGGAATGTCAGCGGGTTAAGGCAGAACATATGCACCCTGCTGGACTGTTATATCCTCATAGCATACCGCAGTACAAATGGCAAGTAATAAGCATGGACTTTGTACAAGGGTTACCTATGTCCAGGAATAAACATGATGTTATCCTCGGTAGTTGTAGAGATAAACTAACTAAGGTAGCTCATTTCATCACTGAAAATCTAAAGGATGATTCACCAAAGTTGCTGGCCAAAAGATTCGTATACACGAAATTTTCAGATTACATGGTGTACCGTAATTGATTATATCTGACAGGATCCAAGAATGACGTCAAGGTTTTGGCAAACGCTTAATACAGCTCTTGGAACGAAACTAAACTTCAGTTCTGCATATCATCCGGAAACGGATGGACAAACTGAGAGGGTAAATCAAGTGTTGGAAGACATGTTGCGAATGTATTGCATGGATCAACAGTATAAATGGGAAGAGTATCTTCCATTAGTTGAATTCACATACAACAACACTTATCACTCATCTCTTAAAATGGCACCATTTGAAGCACTTTATGGAAGAAAGTGCAGAACCCCTGTTAGTTGGGATAGTGTTGAGGATAGAGTGGTAATTGGACCAGAGATCCTCACTGAAATGGAACAGCAAGTTAAGCTGATTCGTGAACGATTAAAGGAAGCAACGGATAGGCAGAAGAGCTATGCTGACCTTAAGCGGGTTGATCGAAGGTTTGAGCTTGGTGAGAAGGTTTTTCTTCGTGTTAAACCTAGAAAGAGTTCTATAACTTTTGGCAAGGCTGCCAAGTTGTCACCTCGGTTTCGTGGGACCTTTCAAATTGTCAAATAATCAACTCCCGTAGCTTATCGATTAGCATTACCACCGCTTTATCTCGCATGCATGATGTTTTCCATATTTCTTTGCTTAAGAAATACGTTTCAGATTTGTCACATGTTTTAAATTGAATTCCTCGCAGTCCAAGACCCAGTGAATAATCGTGGTTAAACCCACACGAGTGCTGAAACTCACCAATTGCATTTGAGAAATCATGAAATACAACAATGTAAGGTCCAAAGGGGACCAGCTTTAACGAAGAAAGTGCAACTTGGGAAAATCTGGAAGAGATGAAAATTGCTTTTCCTTTTCTTTTTCAACAGAATGAAATCTGTTGACAAAACATTTCTTTTATGAACTTATCTTTTTCAAGTTTATATAAAAGCCAGATGGAGGCAAACATTATTCAAGCTGAATAAAATGTGTTGTGACATTGATTTCTGGAACTATTCAAGTTGGAAATAGTCGCATTGTTTTGTGAACTAATAAATTGGTTGACCTGAAGGTTAATCGAATATGTAATCATCGGACGATGAATCTTTTAGGAGGGAAGCATGTAACACTCTGAACTATTGTTACTTCCTCCTGAGCATTCAAGTGTTGATATATGATTTCTTCTGTAAAAGGATGTGTTCCTTTGATTGTGAAGTCATGCTTGATATGGACTGTATCTTCTTTGCAATTGAAGATCTTTGACTGAGTCGAATATGATTGGACTCTTTTATTTCTTTCATTTTACACCTGAGTTTAATCTGATCTCGGAATGAATTGTGGATTTATCCATCTATAAGACCTAGCCTTGGATCAGTGGCATTGATCCAAGAGATGCTTTAAGTTTATTCGGGATGAACAAAAATTATAGACCTTACGCAGGTTGCAAGGTCTGAATGCGTTGAATAAGCTATTCCGAGTCTAACTCAGGCTGATCGTGTTAAATGAATTGGTTCCCGATATCGTAATATCAGGAAGGTCTTGATCGTGGGCCAGGTAATAAATTCAGATACATTTATTCAACTAGCCTATTGGCAGTGCTGGAGTGAATCCTTTTCGTGAATGTATGTCTGTAGGTTCTTATTCTGAACATTCTAAATGTTAGACCTAAACTGGATTTATTAAGGTTAATAACCTAAACCTAAACTATAACCTATGGGTTAGATTAGTGCTAATCTAACCTAGGCCTAAGCTATAAACTAAATGTTCTAAGGTTAGTGACCTAGCGCTAAGGAGGTTAGACTAAGTATCATCTTAAATCCTAACCTATGCTTCTAACCTAACAAATGTTAGTGGAGGAAGGGGACCTATGAAGGGGTGCGAGCCATGGGCGGTAGTTTCTATGGCATTAAATGGGATGGATAAGTATGAAGGACAGGGATTTAGTGGAAGTTTCAAATGGCTAGTGAGGCCGACGTGGCAGAGTCGCCAAAGTTAGAAATGGTCTTTGACTTGCATTTGTCCATCGCCAACTATGGCGGTCGGTGGCAATGGAGATTGAGCGGGAATTTTGGAGTTAATACAATTAATGAACTCGGTCTTCGAGCTCGGGTTTCTCGGGAAGACATGCAAAATGGAAAACTGGTAGTTTGTTTGGTTTTTCATGCGCTCCGGTTTTCTCTCTGTCTTTGATCACTGGTTCTTCGCACCAGTCTACTTGGTGTTGCATGGAAAATATGAGTGTAACTCGCTCTTTTTCTCTGTCAAGGAAAGTTTATAAGGCATGGAAATAACAAATTATTGTTGTTGAATCTAACGTGGAAAAAGAGGAGAAGGCTCGAGCTCTTTCAAAGGGTCTTCTTCGGATTTTTAAGCAACATTACTGTGCATGTTAGGCCCTAACTTTTAAAAATCTTGCTTTCTTTCAAATGATTTCATTAGAACAACTCTGTTCAGATGATTTTTGGGTTCAGTTGGTTTTTATGGTAGCTTTGTGTGATTTAGTTGTTGTATCTTCTTACTGGCTCGATTTTTCAAGTGAACCCTTGATGGGTGTGTATTGTGTTTCAAACTGTTGCACTATCTTGCTGTGTTTTGCATTTCGGTTAGATTTTGTAGAAATGCTTGCAAGGAAAATATATGAATTCAGTTCTGTGGGAGTCCATGAATTGTTTTCTTGTTTGATTCAGACTTCAAGTCTATACCTTGTTGTTTTCTCTTGTTGAAAAGGATACTGTTGGAATTCTTGAATGTACATGATATTTCGACTTCGTATAAGTTTTGTCATGATTAATATATGTTATTGATGTTATTGAACTTCTTGAAATGAAAAATTATGTCTTGGCTTCTAAGAAGTACAAATCGTGAATACATTATGTTATTGAATTCCGTTTGAATCCTTGAGTAGATAGTATTTGACTTCTGAAGGAGTTTTAGATTGAGAATATTACTTGGGTTCGACTCCTTTTGAACTATTGAAGTGTATATTATGTTTTCCTCTTCTGTATAAGCTTATGAGTGAATATTGTTGTATTGGACTCATTGGAGTCCTTGTTATAAAACCAATATATTCTACTTTTTAGTCTTAGCTTAATGTGAATAATTATTATTATTGGAATACCACATGGAATCCTTTATATATATATATATATATATTTTAGTTTTAGAAGTTAGTTGAATATTGCCATAGCTTACTACTCTGAAGGAGTTCATGTGATTACGGTATGTTATTGTTTTGGTTGGAATTCTAGAATTTTATAGGTATCTTTTATCTTACTACTTCAGAGAAGTTTATTTGTGAATACTATGCTTATTGACTCGATTGAGATCTTAAATGTATGTAACCGTGATTCAACTTCTTGTATAAGCTTGGTTGTGAATACCTATTGATATTGGCTTTATTTGAGTCCTTAATATATATCTCTGTGATCTAGACTTCAGAAATTTAGTTGTGAAAATCTGTGTTTTGAATTAGTGGAAAACCTTGAATGCTTTCGTAGGAATTAAACCTTGTCCAAGGTGTTTTCTTTTTAAACTCTTACTCTTGAGACCTTTTGTATTCGTAGTATCATGGCTTGGATGAAACTTTGAGGAAAATAATGAATTGATGATTTCAGGCTTTATGAAGACCTTGTTGAGGTTATTATTTCTTGAAAACGACTTCTAATATAAGTCATGGCATGTTTATATAAATGAGATTTGTTTTAGTTGAATGAGGTCATGTGCATGTTTGTGTTTGATTCAAGATGAATGTCACTATATATGCATATGGAAACATCATTTGTTTTAATGTTATCTAGCCTCTTGTTTGACCGTGATAAAGAGGTTGTTCTTTTGATTTCGCCTTGGATTTAAGTCCTTGTTGTGTTAGTAGGGATTAGATTGAGTGTATGTTGCTGAGTGTTTCACTCAATGGGATTGTTGTGTTTGTGCATGATTACGTTACTTTCTTTATTCATGATTATCTAGTCGTGTGCTTGATCAAGTAAAGAGCTATTAACTCGTACCTTGACAAGCGATGGCATTGGATATTTTCTCATTTTGAATAATATGGAAGGTTATGTGGGTCTATTTGATGGATTATTCATCACTGCCTTGTCACGAGCTACCGTGTTGTTCAAGTAGTTACAGTGCAATTTTTATATGTGTATTTTGACGGACAATAATTCTTCCTGGTCTCGACTCGGCTTAGTTTGCATGTGTATATAATGTGATTGCATTACTCTTAAGTGGACGTGGTATAATCATGAGCATGTTTGGAAGGGACATCCGAATGTCTCAGTTTCTTTCTCTTCTGTTGTAAAGTATATGTTGATATATTTTTATCTAACTGTTGGAATTGTTTTAACATACTGATGGATTCATGAATTGTTATGATATTCATTTTATTATGTTGAATGTAATGATCTGTCTGATGTTTGTTGTCCTTGGGATTCAGATGGATAGTTGTTTTGGATACATTTGTTCTTCTTGGTCACTAATATTTATGATGAAATATCTGAAAAGTATCTAGGACTATTTAGTAACTATAATATGAGTTACGCGTTTATAGTCATGTTTGAATTACAAAAGAGCATAGTCTGAATATGTTTACATGTTTGGTGAAATGATTTCATTTAAACAGGTTGTTTAATGAAAACAATTGGTGGATTGCAATTGTTTTAAGAATTAGTGCTTATCATGCTCAGTTCATCGAACTGACCCATGTTGACAATTTTTGCAGATGGTTTCCGTAAGTGGTAAAAGCACGCAGATCTGATAGGATGTTCAGATTGTTTAATTTGGTTTTATGATGAATTACAGCTTGATTCTCTAAATGTACTACTTAAGAAAGATGTTCTTTTTCTTGAGTATTGTATCAAGTATGCTGAATGCATAAAATGTATTTGATTAGCTTGAAAGGAATGAAAAGAGATATTTGTTACTTATGTGTTTGTATTCATATCTTGATAGTTTGACCTTCTTCGGTTCAAATGATCTTGAGAGCATTATTATTATTGTATAATTGGAGACTTTTGTGATTATCTAAGTAAGCTTGCAAGATTATGTAACTGAATACTTATGATTGTTTAGTAGTTCTAGTATGTTCTATCTAAAGCTAAATTGGAATTTAGATCACTGTCTTTCTGGAAGCTAGGGTTAAAATAAACCTGAGCAGGAAGCTAAACAAGCTGAATAAATTATTACTTCCTAGTCTTAATCTAAGTCAAGACAACGTTTAATTGGATTCTTAATCACTATATCTCGATACTAATAAGTAAGATATAAATTCAGTTATGAGAACTGATATAAACCTAAAAAGGGTTTGGTTAGCAATCTCATGTGAAGGATGAGAGTTATTGTCCAATTTCGTTGATTTAGAATTATGTATATTCTATGAACTCCTTGAAGGGACCTCAAGTCTTAATAACTTCTCTTGTGTAATGGGTTTTACTATGAAAGGTAATTCTAAGGTGAGGAACCCAGGGATTGGGAAAGACTAACCTTAAGGGAGCATCTTTAGTATAATTTTAACTCAACGTGTGTAACACTTATTAATAAGTAGATCTTTTCGAGGTGGATTTAAAGGTTGATGGCACAAGTCAACTACAGGGTTGTACCTTCGAGAAGATTAGGATCTTCTCGAAGATACAACAATGCAGGTGACTTATGACGACACCCTTTGCATTGATCGTTAAGATTTACACCTTAAACTCGAACAAGTTACTCTGGGACTGATTAGGAATGTGGTCACGTTATAAGGCTGCCCTAGGAGACTCGGGGTATCTTGACACACTGGATTAACTAGGGTGACCCAAAGATGTCAAAGTATCCCTAGTCCTCGGAGCACCCTATAACGTTGTCATCTTACTAATCCATTCCTGAGTGAATAACTTGGGATAGGAGAGTCTGACAGAAGTCAGTATAAGACATTCTACATAACATAGGAATGGGGTGAAGGACGTATTCCAGATTGACGAGTATGCCATCAAGGAATACGAGACATAAGCAGTATGTTTCAAATCTTTGGCCAAAGTATCGCAAGCTGCTGATTGCGTTGTCCTAAGTCACCTAGTCTAAGGGATGAGATGCCGATGAATAATGGTAACAATTATTCAGATAGGTTCCTTGGACAGAGCATTCTAAATCCCAGATTAGGGAAGAGAACCGCAAGAGTATTGTGTTAAAATAAAAATGCCAACTCTTTGATACTCATGAATAGATCGGTAGATTACCGAGTCATGGAATGAATAGATCGGAGGTACTCCGAGTCATTACAATGTGCATATGGTTATCTCATTATAAGAATGGTTGTTTTTGATTTGTGAGTTCTAAATTATGTATTTAACTGTGAAGCAGCATTTATCAAAAAAAAAGTCTCGCAAAGTAGCTCAACTTGAGCTACTTGTTCTAATGTAGGAGCTCACTTAATAGCTCACCTTTCCAACTCACATGGGAGCTTCACCTTTAGCTCACTTAGGAGCTCACTTGAGTAGCTCACCTTGCCAACTCATATGGAACTCACTCACCCTTAGCTCACTGAGGAGATCTCACCTTACCAACTTACCTTGAGCTCATCTGGTAGCTCACCTCAGATTTCATCGAGTAGCTCACCAAGTAGCTCACCTTGGAGCTCACTTAACAACTCACCTAGGAGGTCTCCTCAGGTTCACTTGAGCTCACCAAGCTCAGCTCACCTTGAGTAGGTTGAGTTGAGCTCACTTGTAAGCTCACCAAGTAGCTCACCGAGGGACCTCACCTAGGAGCTCACCTGAGAGCTAGCTCACTCACCTTGAGCTCACCTAGAGCTCACTCACTTGGAGCTCACTAAATAGCTCACCAGTAGCTCACTTGGGAGCTCTTCGAGAGCTCACCAGCTCAGCTCACCGAGCTGAGCTCACTTGGGAGCTCATTGAGTAACTCACTTGGGAGCTCACCTAGAGAGCTCACCTTTCCAACTCACCTTGAGCTCACCGAGGAGCTCACTTGAAAACTCACATGGGAGCTCACCTAATAGCTTGCCTTGTCACTCACCTTAGCTCAACTTGCCTAGCTCAGCTCACCTTGGAGTAAACTCACCTTAGAGCTCACCTTGGAGCTCTGTATAGCTACTTAGCTCACCTGAGCTCACTTGACTTGAGCTCACTTGTGAGCTCACTTGCTAGCTCTCGGGAGACTCACACTTGAGCTCCAGCTCACCTTAGCTCACTTGGGAGCTCACTTAGTAGCTCACCTAGGAGCTCACTAAATAGCTTGCCAAGTAGCTCACCTAGGAGAGCTCTTCTTGGAGCTCATTGATCTTGAGCTCAGTTGAGCTCACCTCGAGCTCACCAAGTAAGCTCAAGAGCTCACCAAGGAAGTAAGCTCACTGGAAGATCTCTCCCATGAGCTCACCTTACCAGTGCCTTGAGCTCACCTTGCCAACTCACCTTGAGCTCTCCTTGCCAACTCTCACCTTGAGCTCATCTGGTAGCTCACATGTAAGCTCACCTAAGCTCACTCTAAGAGAGCTCACCTTTGAAGATCACTTGGTAGCTCTCCTCAGGAGTCACCTAGGAGCTCACTGAGGAGAGCTCTCAGCAGCTCACCTAGGAGCTCATCGAGCAGCTCTCGACTTGAGCTTACTCAGAAAGCTCAAGGGAGCTCACCTGGGAGCTCACTAGGTGAGCTCACCTTGCCACTCACCTTGAGCTTCACCAAGAGCTCACCCCGAGAGCTCACTTGAGCTCACTCTAGGGAGCTTGCTTGTGCTCACTTGAAAAACTCACATAGGAGCTCACCTAACAGCTCACCTTGCTAACTCACATAGGAGCTCAGGAGCTGAGCTCATCTTGCCTAGAGCTCACCTTGAGCTCTCACCTTGAGAGCTCACCTTGAGCTCACTCACTCACCTAGCTCACTCACTGCACCTCACCTCACTTAAGCTCACTCACTTGAGTCAGCTCACCTAAGTAGCTTCACCTCAGAGCTCACCAAGAGCTCACTCACTCACCAGAGCTCACCTAGTAGCTCACCAAGTGGTCACTTGAGCTCTCTTTGAGCATGAGCTCACCTAGAGCTCACTTGAGAGCTCACTGGGACTCACCTAGGCTCAGCTCAGGAGCTCACTGGAGCTCAGCTCACCTGGCTCACTCACTAAGTAGCTCACTCACAGGGAGAGCTCACTTGGAGCTCTCTCAAGTCAGCTCAGTTGAGCTCACCCGGAGCTCATCTCGAGTAACTCACTCACTTGAACTCACCTAGGAGCTCACCTATAGCTCACTTGCTTACTCACCTCACCTTGAGCTCACCTTGCCAACTCACCTTGAGCTCACCTTACCAACTCACCTTGAGCTTGACTCACCAGTAGCTCACATGTAAGCTCACCTCAGAGATTACCATAAGCTCACCTTTGAGCTCACCTTGGAGCTCACCAAGTAACTCACCTCAGGAGCTTAGCTCACTCGGAGCTCACCAGTAGAGCTCAGAGAGCTTGCTAAGAGCTCTTGACTTGGAGCTCACCTCAAAGCTCACCCTTGAGATCCTCACCTCACCCTTAACTCACCTTGAGCTCACCTAGGAGCTCACTGAGTAGCTCAACTTGAGCTCACCCAGAGCTCATCAAGTAGCTCACCTAAAACTCACATAGGAGCTCACTTGATAGCTCACCTTGAAAAATCACATGGGAACTCACCTATCAGCTCACCTATTAGCTCACCTTGAGCTCACTGAGGATCTCACCTTGCCAACTCACCTTGAGCTCATCTGGTAGCTCACCTTGAGTTCATCAAGTAGCTCACCAAGTAGCTCACCTGAGGAGCTCACCTAATAGCTCACCTAGGAGCTCACTCACTAACAAGCTCACCAGGAGCTCACTAGCAGCTCACTAAGCTCAGGTTGAGCTCACCAAGTAGCTCACTTGAGCTCACCAAGACAGCTCACTGAGAGCTCACTAAGAGCTCACCAAGAGCTCACTTGGGAGCTCACTTGGAGCTCACTGGAGCTCACTCTAGAGCTCACCTAAGTAGCTCACCTAGGAAGCTCACACCTAGGAGCTCACCAAGAGCTCACTTGAGCTCACTTGAGAGCTCTCTACCTGGGAGAGCTCACTGAGTCAGAGCTCACCTCGAGTCACTCACAGGAGCTCACTCACTGGAGGAGCTCACTAATCAGCTCACTTTGACTCAAACTTCACTCTTGAGCTCACCTTAACTCACCTCACCTTGATCATTTGGTAGCTCACATGAGCTCAGCTCCTCACCAGAGTTCACTCACCAGCTCACTAAGAGCTCACAGCTCACTCGAGTAGCTCACTCAGAGCTCAGGAGCTCTCTCAGGAGCTCACCAGCTTGAGCTCACCTAGGAGCTCACTTGAGCTCACTCAAGCTTGAAATCTCTGAGCTTCTCACCTAGGAGCTCACCTTGAGCTCACCATGAGCTCACTCATCTTGACTCTAGAGCTCACCTGAGCTCTCACTTGAGAGCTCACCTTGGCTAGCTCAAGGAGCTCACCAGTAGCTCACTCAAAAACTCACTGGGAGCTCACCTAGCTCAGCTCACTCACCTTGACCTACTCACTCAGGAGCTCACCTTGATCAGCTCACCTTGAGAGCTCACCTTGAGCTCACAGGAGAGCTCACCTTGCTAAGCTCACCTTGAGCTCATCCTGGTAGCTCACCTCGGAGTTCACTTGAGTAGCTTTCCAGTAGCTCACCTTGGAGCTCACTAACAGCTCCCCTTGGGACCTCAAGCTCACCTAGAGCTCACTTGAGCTCACTTAGCTCACTTGAGTAGCTCACCAGTGAGCTCACCTTTGAGCTCACTTGTGAGCTCACTTGAGCTCTCACTTGGGAGCTCACTCACTTGGGAGCTCACCTGGAGCACTCACTCAAGAGCTCTCTGAGTAGCTCAGCTTCAGGGAGCTCACACAGCTTGAGAGCTCTCACTGAGAGCTCTCACTCAGCTCTCACTGAGCTCACATGGAGCTCATCAAGTAGCTCACTTGGGAACTTGCTAGGGAGCTCACCTGAGAGCTCACCTTGCACAACTCACCTTGAGCTCACTTGCTAACTCACCTTGAGCTCATCCTTGAGCTCACCTTGAGCTCATCTGGTAGCTCACATGTAAGCTCACCTCAGAGATTTCTAACAAGCTCACCTTTGAGCTCACTTGGGAGCTCACTAAGTAGCTCACCTAGGAGCTCAGGCTCTAGGCTTGTAAGCTCACTGAGCTTAGCTTGCTAGGAGCTCATCATCAGTAGCTCAGACTTGAGCTTTCTGCCTAAAAAACTCACTCACTGGGAGCTCACTCTCACACACTCACTCACTCTCACCTTGAGCTCACCTTGAGCTTCTCACCCAGCTCAGCTCACTTGAGCTTGAGTCACTTGAGCTCTCAAAAGCTCACCTGAGCTCACTCAAAGCTCACATGGGAGCTCACCTAGAGCTCTCACTAGCCTAGCTCACATGGGAGCTCACCTATCAGACTTCACCTTGCTCAGCTCAGCTCACTCAGCTCACCTTACAGCTCACCTTCACCTTGCTCTTAGCTCACCTTGAGAGCTCTCACTCAGAGGACTCATCAAGAGTATCACTTTGCCTTACAGAGCTCACCTTGAGCTCACCTCAAGAGCTCATCTCACTCAAGTAGCTCACCTGGAGCTCACCTAGTAGCTCACTTGAGGAGCTCACCTGACTTGAGCTCACTTGAGCTCACCACTTGAGCTCACTCAGCTCACCACAGAGCACCACTGAGCTCACCTCGAGCTCACTAGGAGCTCACCTCACCTAAGTAGCTCTCAGCTCTCACCTAGTAGCACTCAAAGAGCTCACCTAAGCTAGCTCACCTTGAGCTCACTAGCTCACTGGGAGCTCTTCTAGGAGCTCAGAAGATCAGCTCAAGTTGCTCACTTGAGCTCACCTAGGAGCTCATTGAGTAACTCACCTAGGAACTCACCTAGGAGCTCACCTGATAGCTCACCTTGAGCTCACCTTGACTCACTCTCACTTTGACTCACCTTGCTCACTCACCTTGCCAAGCTCACCTTGAGCTCTCACTGAGTAGCTCACATGTGAGCTCACTCAGCTCACTGGTAGCTCACTGTAGCTCACCTTGAGAGATTACTCAGCTAATCTCACCTTTGAGCTCACCTTGGAGCTCACCGAGTAGCTCACCTAGGAGCTCAGCTCACTAGGGAGCTCACCCTAAGCTAGCTCACACCAAGTAGCTCACTCACCTAGAGCTCGTCTCAAGCTCACTTTAGCTTGCCCTAGAAACTCACCTGGGAGCTCACACTAAGGAGCTCACCTTAGCTCACCTTGAGACCTCTTGCCTTGAGCTCACCACTTGAGCTCATGCTTGAGTAGCTCAGACTTAGCTCACTCTAGGAGCTCACCAAGTAGCTCACTGAAAAGTCACATGGGCTCTCACTGATAGCTCACCTTGCAACTCACTCACACATGGGAGCTCACCTTAGCAGCTTGAGCTCACCTTGAGCTCACTTGGAGCTCACCTTACCAGCTCACCTTGAGCTCATCACCTTGGTAGCTCACCTCAGCTTCATCTCAGTAGCTCACTAGTAGCTCACCTAGGAGCTCACCTAATAGCTCACTCCTTGAGGAGCTCACCTGAGTAGCTCACCTGAGTAGGTTGACTTGAGCTCACTTGTGAGCTCACTCGAGTAGCTCACTGGGAGCTCACCTTGGGCTCACCAGAGTAGCTCACTTGGGAGCTCACTAGTAGCTTTCTTGAGCTCACCTGGAGCTCACTCTGAATAGCTCACCTAGTAGCTCACCAAGTAGAGCTCTTCTGGAGCTCACTCACTCAGCTCAGTTGAGCTCACCTTGAGCTCATCGAGTAGCTCACCTAGGAACTCACTTGGAGCTCACCTTGAGCTCACTCACTAGCTCAACTCACCTTGAGCTCACCTTCACACTCACTCCTTGACTCTTGAGCTCAAGCTCACCTTGCCAACTCACCTTGAGCTCACCTTGAAACTCACATTGAGCTCATCTAGTAGCTCACTCATGTGTAAGCTCACCTCAGAGATTACCAATAAGCTCACCTTTGAGCTCACCTTGAGCTCACCTTGAGGGATCACCTAGAGCTCACCTGCTCAGCCAGAGCTCACAGTAGCTCACTTACTTGAGCCTAGAGCTCACCTAGGGAGCTCACCTTGAAAGCTCACACTTGAGCTTTCAGCTAGACTCACTCACCTAGGAGCTCACCTAGTAGCTCACCTTGAGAGCTCACCAGGAGCTCACTCAAGAGCTCACTGAAAACTCACATGGGAGCTCACTCAAGAGCTCACTCATTGGAAGCTCACATGGGAGCTCACCAGGAGCTCACACTTGAGCTCACCTTGCTCAGCTCACTTGAGCTCACTGAGGAGCTCACCTTACCAACTCACCTTGAGCTCATCTTGAGCTCAGCTCACCTCGGAGCTCATCAGTAGCTCACCTCAGCTAGCTCTCCTGGAGTAGCTCACCTAGCATAGCTCACCTGGAGCTCACCTGAGCTTCTCACTAGAGCTTGGGAGCTCAGCTCATGAGCTCTTGAGTTGAGCTCACTTGGAGCTCACTTGAAACAGCAGCTCACTCACTGACCTCACTCACTAGAGCTCACCTAAGTAGCTCACTTGGGAGCTCACCTAGCTCACCTTGGAGCTCACCAGAGCAGCTCACCAGTAGCTCACCTAGGAGCTCTTTAGGGAGCTCACCTGAGCTCAGATCAGCTCACTGAGCTCACTTGAGCTCACCTCAGGAGCTCACTAGTAACTCACCTAGGAGCTCACCTGGAGCTCACCTGAGCTCACTCACCTTGACCACTTGCACTCACCTTGAGCTCTCACCTTGAGAGCTCACTTGCACCTTGGCTCACCTTGAGCTCACCTTCCCAGTAGCTCACCTTGAGCTCA
This sequence comes from Taxus wallichiana var. yunnanensis, assembly GCA_018340775.1. Taxonomy (NCBI): domain Eukaryota; kingdom Viridiplantae; phylum Streptophyta; class Pinopsida; order Cupressales; family Taxaceae; genus Taxus; species Taxus wallichiana. The sequence goes on along the minus strand of CM031243.1, from coordinate 561,841,767 downwards.
CCTATGAGTAGCTCACATAGTAGCTCTCAGCTCTCTCAGAGAGCTCACTAATAAGCTCACTTGGGAGCTCACCAGGAGCTCACTCACCAGGAGAGCTCTTCCTGGAGCTCATCACCAGGAGCTCCTACTCAGAGCTCACCTCAGAGCTCACCTGAGCTCAGCTCACCTTGAGCTCACTCAGAAGCTCACCTTGGGAGCTCACTTGATAGCTCACCTTAGCTCACCTTGAGCTCTCTAGGAGCTCACCTCACTTGAGCTCAGCTCAGAGCTCTTGAGTTGAGCTCACCTAAAAAGCTCACCTCATGGGAGCTCACCTTGACAGCTCACCTTGCCAACTCACTCATCTGAGCTTTTAGCCTATGAGCTCACCTTGAGCTCACCTTCAGCTTGACTTGAGCTCACCTTGACCTTGCTCACTCTTGAGCTCACCTTAGCTCACTCTTGGAGCTTGCTTCAGCTCAGCTCACCTGAGCTCACCTGAGAGCTCACCTGGGAGCTCACCTGAGAGCTCAGCTCAAGCTCACTCACTAGGAGCTCACCAGTAGCTCACCACTGAGCTAGGCTCTCACTTGAGCTCACCTTAGCTCACTTGAGCTCACCAGAGCTCACTCCTTGAGCTCACTGAGAGCTCACTTGAGCTCACCTAGAGCTCACATGGAGCTCACCTTGGGAAGCTCACTTGAGCTCACCTTGCAGGCTCACCTTAAGCTCACTTAGCTCTCTTCAGTAGCTCACTGGGAGCTCACCTTTCAGCTCTCACTTGCTCAGCTCAGCTGGGAGCTCACCTAAGCTCACTCACCAGTAGCTCACTTGAGCTCAGCCACTTGAGCTCAGCTTGAGTAGCTCAGCTTGAGCTCACTTGACTCACAGGAGCTCACCTAGGAGCTCACTCACTAGGGCTCACTCACTTTGAGCTCACCTAGCTCAGCTCTCACCTTAGGAGCTCAGGCTCAGCTCACTCAGAGTCAGCTCAGCTCACTAGGGCTCACCTAGGAGCTCACCAGATCAGCTCACTAGCTCACCTCAGAGCTCACCTAGTAACTCACCTAGCTCACTAAGCTCACTGAGGAACTCACTTGCAGCTCACCTTGATTCACCTTGAGCTCACTTGCCTGAGCACCTTGAGCTCACCTTGAGAACTCACCTTGAGCTCACTGGTAGCTCACCTTGAGCTCACTTGAGCTCACTCTTGAGCTCACTTGGAGAGATCACTCTAGAGCTCACCTTTGAGCTCACTCTAGGAGCTCACCTTGGAGCTTGCTCACTTGGAGCTCACTAGAGCTCACTTGAGCTCACCTAGCTCACCTTGAGCTCACCTTGAAAGCTCACCTTGAGAGCTCACCTTGCTCACTCTCACTCAAGAGCTCACTTCAGAGCTCTCACCTGGAGCTCACCTCGAGCTAGCTCACTTGAGCTCACCCAAAAGCTCACCTAGAGCTCACTTCACAGGAGCTCACTCAGCTCTCACTTGCCAACTCTCACAACTCACATGGAGTCACAGCTCACCTTGAGCTCACTCACCTGAGCTCTCACTCTGCTCTCACCTAGCTCACTTGAGCTCACTCAGAGCTCACCTTGTAGCTCACCTTGAGCTCACCTTGGGAGCTCACTCACCTCACAGAGCTCACCTAGCTCTCACCTAGAGAGCTCACTTGAGAGCTCACTCAATAGCTCACCTTGCTCTCTTGACAGCTCACTAGTAGCTCACCAGTGGGAGCTCACTTGAGTAGCTCACCTAGTAGCTCACTTGAGAGCTCACTTGTGAGCTCACTTGGAGCTCACCTAGCCTCAGAGCTCACTTGGGAGCTCACTCAAGCTCACCTTGAGCTCACTAAATAGCTCACCAGTAGCTCACCTAGGAGCTCACACTGGGAGCTCATCAGCTCAGCTCACCTGAGAGCTCACCTTGGAGCTCATCAAGCTAGCTCACTGGGAGCTCACTCAGAGCTCACTCCTAGAGGCTCACTCTTGGAGCTCACTTCACCTTGAGCTCTCCTTTGAGCTCACTCTTGACTCACCTTGAGCTCACCTTGAGCTCACCTTGACTTGCTCACCTTGAGCTCACTTGAGCTCACCTTGAGCTCATCTAGTAGCACCACATGTAATCTCACCTCGAGATTGCTTGATCAAGCTCAACTTTGAGCTCACACTTGGAGCTCACCTGAGTAGCTCACTTGGTAGCACTCAGAGCTCACTCACTCTAGAGCTCACCTTGCTTAGGAGCTCACCAGAGCTCACCTTGAGCTCTCACCTAGAGCTCACCCGAGTAGCTCACCTTGAGCTCACCTTGAGCTCACTTGAGCTCACAGCAGTAGCTCTCACTCAAAGCTCACATGGGAGCTCACTCAGCTCACCTAGAGCTCACCTCACTTGGAGCTCACATGGGAGCTCACCTATCAGCTCACCTTGAGCTCACTTAGGAGCTCACCTTGCTCACCTTGAGCTCACCTGAAGCTCTCACCTTGAGCTCTCAGCTCACCTTGGAGCTCACCTTGGAGCTTGTTTGAGCTCAGCTCACCAAGTAGCTCACCTAGGAGCTCACCTAATAGCTCACCTGGGAGCTCACCTAACTAGCTCACCAGGAGCTCACTGAGCTCAGCTCACCTCTAGCTCAGTTGAGCTCACTGACTAGCTTCACTTGAGAGCTCACCAGAGCTCACCTTGGAGCTCACTTGGGACCTCACTCACAAAGGCTCACCTAGTAGCTCACTTGGGAGCTCACTAGAAAGCTCACTGGGAGCTCACCAAATAGCTCACTCACTCAGCTCTCACTAGGAGCTCACTCAGGAGCTCACCTCAGGAGCTCAGCTCAGCTCACTTGCTCTCATCTTGTAGCTCACTAGGAGCTCACTCTAGGAGCTCACCTAGGAGCTCACCTTGCTAGCTCACTCTTGAGCTCACCTGAGCTCTTACTTGAGCTCTCACCTTGAGCACTTGACTCACCTGAGCTCACTTGACTCAGCTCACCTCACTCAGCTCACATGTAAGCTCACCTTGAGAGCTCACCTATGAGCTCACCTTGGAGCTCACTTAGCTCACCAAGAGAGCTCACCTTGAGCTCAGCTCACTTGGAGCTCTAAGAAGCTCACCTTGAGAGCTCACTCTGGAGCTCACTTGGGAGCTCAACTCCTGGGAGCTCACAGGCTCTCAGCTTGCTCAGGAGCTCACCTTGACTGGAGCTCACTCAGCTCAGCTCACTTGAGCTCACCTTGAGCTCACCTTGAGAGCTCACTTGAGCTCACTCAGAGCTCTGAGCTCACTTGAGCTCACCTCAGAGAGCTCATCAAGTAGCACCTGAAAACTCACATGGGAGCTCACCTTATAGCTCACCTAGAAACTCACATGGGAGCTCACTGCTAGCTCACTTCACCTTGAGCTCCTTGAGCTCACCTTGAGCTCACCTTACCAACTCACCTTGAGAGCTCAGCTCACCTTCAGCTCACTTGAGAGCTCACCTCAAGCTCTCACCTTGTAGCTCTCTAGGGAGCTCACCTAGGAGCTCACCTCAGGGAGCTCACCTGAGCTCACTCAGCTCACCTTGACTCAGCTCAGAGCTCACTTGAGCTCACTTGTGAGCTCACTTGTAGCTCACTTGGGAGCTCACTAGGAGCTCACTAGTAGCTCACTCAGCAGGAGCTCACCTAGGAGCTCACCTGGAGCTCAGCTCAAGTAGCTCACCAGTAGCTCACCTGGGAGCTCTTCTAGGAGCTCACCGATCAGCTCAGTTGAGCTCACCCAGAGCTCACTCAGTCTCAGCTGAGCTCACTGGGAGCTCACACTAGGAGCTCACTTGACTCACTCACCTTGCTACTCACCTTGACCACCTCAGACTCACCTTGAGCTCACCTTGCCAACTCACCTTGAGCTCATTGGTAGCTCACATGTAAGCTCACCTTAGAGATTTTTGACAAGCTCACCTTTGAGCTCACCTGAGAGCTCACCGAGTAGCTCACCTAGGAGCTCACTCAGAAAGCTCAGCTCACCTGAGGAGCTCATCGAGTAGAGCTCTCACCTTGAGCTTTCCTTGAGAAACTCACTAGGAGCTCACTCTAGAGCTTGAGCTTGAGCTCACTCAACTCACTTTGAGCTCACCTAAGAGCTCTCACCAGGAGCTCACTCACCTTGAGCTCACCAGGGAGCTCACCTTAGCTCAGCTCACTCAAGAAAGCTCATCTGAGCTCAGCTCACCTGGAGCTCACTCACCAAAGCTCACATGGGAGCTCACTGCTCAGCTCACTCACTCAGCTCACTTGAGCTCACCTTGAGCTCACACTTGAGTCAGCTCACCTTGAGCTCACCAAGCAGCTCACCTTGAGCTCACAGCTCACCTTGAGTAGCTCACAGCTCAGCTCTCAAGTCACTCTTTGGGAGCTCACTCACCAGCTCAGGAGCTAGCTCACTTACCTTGAGCTCACTTGAGAGCTCACCTGGGAGCTCACCTGGAGAGCTCACCAAAGCTCACTCACCAGTCTCACCTAGAGGCTAGCTTCACCTGGGACTCTCACCTCAGCTCACTCACCTTGTAGCTCACTAGGAGCTCACTCTAGCTCACTTCACCTGGAGCTCACTCGAGCTCACTCTGAGCTCACTCAGCTCACCTAGTAGAGCTCTCATGAGAACTCACCTTGAGAGCTCACCTGGAGCTCACCTTAGAGCTCACTCACTCTTGAGAGCTCACCTCACTCACCTTGAGCTCACCAGCTAGCTCACTTGAGCTCACTCAGAGCTCACTCACCTTGCTCACCTTGAGCTCACCTTGAGCTCACTTAGCTCAGCTCACCTGAAGCTCACCTGTAGCTCACTCAAGAGCTCACTTTGAGCTCACCAGGAGCTCAGCTCACTTGGGAGCTCACCTAGAGCTCACTTGGAGCTCACTTGAGTAGCTCACCTTGGAGCTCACTCAAGAGCTCACCTTGAGCTCACTTGAGCTCACCTCACAGAGCTCACCTTGAGCTCACTTGACTCAGCTCACCTTGAGCTCACCTTGCTCACAGCTCACCTCAGAGCTCACTTGAGCTCACTCGCTCACCAATCTGAGCTCACCTTGAGCTCACAAGTTGGAGCTCAGCAGCTCACCTTAAAACTCACACTGGGAGCTTGGAGCTCACCTGATGCTCACTCACCTTGAGCTCACTCAGGGAGCTCACCTTGAGCTCACTGGCTCACTCCTTGAGCTCACCTTGAGCTCACTCTGGAGCACCTCAGAGCTCTTGAGCTCACTTGGGAGCTCACTTTGAAGCTCACCTAAGCTCACCTAGTAGCTCACCTAAGCTAGCTCACCTTGAGTAGCTCACCTAGTAGCTCACTTGAGCTCAGCAGCTCTGTGAGTAGCTCACTCACCTTGAGACTCACCTTGCTCACTCAGTTGAGCTCACTCAGAGCTTACAGCTCTCACTTGTAGCTCTCACTTGGGAGCTCACTTAGGAGCTCACCTTGAGCTCACCTAGAGCTCACCTGAGGAGCTCACTTGGAGCTCACTTAGGGAGCTCTTCTGGGAGCTCACCTAGCTCAGCTCAGAGCACTTGAGCTCACCTTGAGTAGCTCACTTGGGAGTAACTCACTCACAGGAGCTCACTTCAGAGAGCTCACACTAGGACTCACCTTGCTAACTCACCTTGCCAACTCACCTTGAGCTCACCTTGCCAACTCACCTTGAGCTCATCTTGTAGCTCACATGTAAGCTCACCTTAGAGATTTCAACAAGCTCTCACCTTGAGCTCACTCTGGAGCTCACCAAGTAGCTCACCTAGGAGCTCACCTTGGGCTCGAGCTAGCAGCTCACCTTGAGCTCACCTCGAGAAGTCAGCTTGACTTGAGCTCACTTGAAAACTCACCTCACTTGAGAGCTCACTTGAGATCACTCACTCACTTAGCTCACCTCACCAGGAGCTCACCTCAGAGCTCAGAGCTCACCTTGAGCTCACTCACTTGAGCTCTCACTCTAGGAGCTCACAAGAGCTCACTCAGAGCTCACCTGGGAGCTCACTTGACTCACCTTGAAAGCTCACATGGGAGCTCTCACTCACTTGATCAACTCACCTTGCCAGCTCACCTGAGCTCTCTCACCTGGAGCTCACTTGACCTCACCTTGAGCTCCTTGCTCACCTTGAGCTCACCTTCAGCTCACTCACCTTGAGCTCACTTAGCTCACCTCAGTCAGCTCACTCAGAGCTCACTCAGTAGCTCACTTAGTGAGCTCACCAGGAGCTCACTAATAGAGCTCACTCTGGAGCTCACTGAGAGCTCACTAGGAGCTCAAGCTCTCACCTGAGCTCACCTTCTCAGAGCTCACTGAGTAGTTGACTTGAGCTTGACTTGTGAGCTCACCAGAGCTCACTCAGCTCTCACTTGGAGTAGCTCACCTTGAGCTAGCTCACCTAGGAGCTCACTTAGAAGCTCACTCACTAAGAGCTCACTTGGGAGCTCACTAGGAGCTCACCTAGAGAGCTCACTGAGAGCTCAGCTCTCTCACTTGAGAGCTCACTCAGGAGCTCATCAGAGAACTCACCTAGGAAGCTCACTTGAGGAGCTCACTCTGGAGCTCACCTTGACCTCAACTCACTCACTAGCTCACCTTGAGCTCTCACCTTGAGCTCACCTTGCTCAACTCACCTTGAGCTCACTTGCTAGCTCACTCACCTTGAAGCTCACACTCAGAGCTCACCTGTAGAGCTCACCTTTGAGCTCACCCAGGGAGCTCACCTAGTAGCTCAGCTCACTTGGAGCTCACCTAGCTCACCTAGAGCTCACTTGCTCAGTAGCTTGCACTAGAGCTCACCAGAGCTCACTCACCAGTAGCTCACTTGAGCTTTCTCAAACTCACCTTGAGAGCTCACCTTGACTCAGCTCACTCACCTAGAGAGCTCACCCTACCAGCTCACCTTGAGAGTCACCTAGGAGCTCACCAGAGCTCACTTGAGCTCACCTAGAGCTCATCAGCTCACTCAAAAGCTCACCTTGGGAGCTCACTGCAAAGCTCACTTAGCTCACCCTCACAGCTCACTGAGCTCAGCTCACTCAGCTCAGCTCACTTGCAACTCACTTGAGCTCACCTTGGAGCTCACCTTGCCTCAAGCTCACCTTGAGAGCTCACTTGAGCTCACCTGAGCTCACCAGTAGCTCACCTAGTCAGCTCACCTAGGAGCTCACTCTCAGCTAGCTCACTGAGCTCACCTCACTGGGAGCTCACTCTGAGAGCTCACTTGTAGAGTCTCACTTGAGCTCACTTGTAGCTAGCTTGAGCTCACTTGGAGCTCACTTGAGCTCAGTGAGCTCACTTGGGACTCACTTGGGAGCTCACTAGGCTCAGCTCACTAGGAGCTCACCTTGAGGCTCACTTGGGAGCTCACCTAGGAGCTCACCAAGTAGGCTCACCTCACAGAGGAGCTCACCTAAGCTCTCTCCTTGAGAGCTCACTTGAGCTCACTTGAGCTCACTCAGAGCTCACACTGAGAACTCACCTCTAGAGCTCACCTTGGAGCTCACCTGGGAGCTCAGCTCACCTTACCATAGCTCAACTCACCTTGGCTCAGCTCACCTTGCTCACTCACTTGCTCACTCTTGAGCTCACCTTGAGCTCACCTTGGTCTCACCTTGAGCTCACCTTGAGAGCTTACTTGCAGAGCTCACCTTGAGCTCACCTTGAGAGCTCACTAGCTCAGCTTGAGCTAGCTCACTTGGAGCTCACACTGAGCAGCTCACTGTGAGCTCAGCTCACTCAGCTCACTCTGAGAGCTCTGAGCTCACAGACTCAGCTCACCTGGAGCTCACTTGGAGCTCACCTAAGGAGCTCACTTGAAAGCTCACTTGGAGCTCACTTGACTTGGGAGCTCAAGCTTAGGAGCTCACTTGAGCTCACTGACTTGAGCTCTCACCTCAGCTCACTTGAGCTCACTCAGAGCTCACTTGAGCTTGACTCAGAGAGCTCACAAGAACTCTCACTCAAAACTCACTTGGAGCTCACTTGAGAACTCACTTAAGACTCTGAGCTCACTTGGAGCTCACCTTGAGCTCACCTTGGAGAGCTCACACTTGAGCTCACCTTGCTCAGCTCACTCAAGCTCACACCTTGAGCTCACCTCAGTAGCTCACCTTGTAAGCTCACCTTGAGCTCACTACTAGTAGCTCACCTCTAGGAGCTCATCTCACTCAGAGCTCACTCAAGGAGCTCACTGAGCTCACTTGAGCTCTCACCTTGGAGCTCACTGAACTCTCACTTGGAGCTCACCTTGAGCTCACCTTGAGCTCACTTGAGAGCTCACTCAGTGAGCTCAGCTCAGCTCACCTAGTCAGAGCTCACTCAGAGCTCATCACTCAGGGAGCTCACTGGGCTAGCTCACTCAGCTCAGCTCAGCTCACTTGAGCTCACTTGAAGAACTCTCAGCTCACCTAGTAGCTCACTTGGGAGCTCACACCAGAGCTCACTCAGCTTGAGGAGCTCACCTCAGCTCAAGCTCACCTCAGAGCTCACCTTGAGCTCTCACCTTGAGAGCTCACCTCAGCTCTCACTCTACTTAGCTCACTCACTTGAGAGCTCACTTGCCAAGTAGCTCACCTGACCTTGCTCACAGAGAGCTCACTAGGGAGCTCATCATAGCTCACCTCAGAGCTCTAGAGAGCTCAAGAGCTCACCTTTGAGCTCACTTGGGAGCTCACCTAGGAGCTCACTCTAGAGTCTCAGCTCACTGGCTCACTCACTTGAGAGCTCACTCAGCTCAAGCAAGTAGCTCACACTCAGGAGCTCACTCAAGAGCTCACTTGAGCTTTCCCAAGCTCACTTGCTCTCACTCTAGGAGCTCACTTGACAGCTCACCTTGAGCTCAGCTCACTTGAGCTTACTCTAGCTCACTTGAGCTCACACTTGAGCTCACTGAGAGAGCTCACTCACAGGGAGCTCACTCAGAGCTCAGCTCACTAGAGCACATTGAGCTCACTCAAGCTCTCACCTTCAAGCTAGCTCACTTAGCTCACTCATGCAAATCACTTGAGAGCTCACTGACTGAGCTCACCTTGAGCAGCTCACTAGCTTGAGCTCACTAGAGCTCACTCTTCACCTTGAAGCTCACCTCAGCTCTCACCTTAGAGCTCACCAGTAGCTCACCTTGGAGCTCACCTTGTAGCTCACCTGGAGCTCACTCTAAGAGCTCACCTTGGAGAATCTCTCAGCTCTCACTTGGAGCTCACCTAGAGTAGCTCACTGAGCTCAGGTCACCTTGAGCTTGACTTGAGCTCACTTTGAGCTCACCTTAGCTCAGCTCTGGAGTAGCTCACGGACTGGAGCTCACCTACTGAGCTCACCTAAGTAGCTCACTTGGGAGCTCACCTAGCAGCTCACCTAGGAGCTCACTCAAAAAGCTCACTCACCAAGTAGCTCACCTTGGAGCTCTTACCTTGAGGATCACCTCTGACAGCTTCAGCTTGAGAGCTCACCTCGAGCTCACTTACAGAGCTCACCTCTGGAGCTCACTTGGAGCTCACTAGGAGCTCACTTGCAACTCACCTTGACTCAGGAGCTCACCTTGAGCTCCATGAGGAGCTCACTTGAGCTCTTACACTCACCTTGAGCTCACCTTGCTCAAGCACCTTCAGAGCTCACCTGAGAGCTCATAGCTCACCTTAGAGCTCACCTCACCTAAGCTCACCTTAGAGAGCTTGCACTTGAGCTCACCTAGAGCTCACCTAGCTCACTCACTCAGTAGCTCACCTCACCTCACCTCTCACTGAGCTCAGCTCACCTAGGAGCTCACCTCTGAGCTCTCACTCAAGCTCTCTTCTCAAAGCTCACTCCAGAGCTCACTCTCACTCACTGAGCTCACCTAGAGGAATTCACCTTCACCTTGCTCAGCTCACCTCAGCTCACCACCTTGAGGAGCTCACCGAGCTCTTAGCTAGCTTGAGCTCACTCCTTGAGCTCACTCACTGAGCTCACAAGTAGCTCACCCAAAAACTCACTGGAGCTCACTCTTGAGCTCAGCTCACTTGAGCTCACCTGACCTTAGCTCACTTAGCTCAGCTCACCTTGAGCTTGAGCTCACTTGACTCACCTTGAGCTCACCTTGAGGAGCTCACCTTGGAGCTCACCTTGAGCTCACTAGTAGCTCCTAGAGCTCACTCACCTCAGTAGCTCACCTAGGAGCTCACTTGAGCTCACTTGAGCTAGCTCACCTAGTCTTGAGACTCACCTTGGAGCTCACTCAGAGCTCACTCAGGAGCTCACCTTGGAGCTCACTCTTGACTTGAGCTCACCTCTGAGCTCACTAGGAGCTCACTCAAGTAGCTCACTTGAGTTCAGCTCACCTAGAGCTCACTAGAGCTTAGCTCAGCTTGAGAGTTGAGCTCTTGACCAGAGCTCACTTGAGAGCTCACCTAACTCACTCAGCTCACTTGCTCAGCTTGCATTGAAGCTCACTTGAACTCACTCACTTTAACTCACCTTGGAGCTCACTCACTCTTGAGACTCACCTTGACTTCACAACTCACCTTGAGCTCACCTTCACTTGCTCAACTCACCAGCTCATCTTGTAGCTCATGTGTAAGCTCACCTCTAGAGATTCTTTGAGAAGCTCACCTTTGAGCTCACCTCAGGAGCTCACTCAGGCTAGCTCACCTAGGAGCTCAGCTCTCCAGCTCACTGGAGAGCTCATCAAGCTCAGCTCACTTGAGCTTGCCTTGAAACTCACTTGGGAGCTCACTAAAGCTCACCTGAGCTTCCTCACCTCAGCTCACCTTGAGCTCACCTAGAAGCTCACCTGAGTAGAGCACCTTGAGCTCACCTAGAGCTCTCTCACTCAAGTAGCTCACCTAAAAACTCACCTGAGAAGCTCACCAGGCTCAAATGAGCTCACCTTACTAACTCTCACTCACCTAGGAGCTCACCTTGAAGCTCACCTCACCTTGAGCTCACCTTGAGCTCACCTTGAGCTCACTTGGAGCTCACTCTTTGAGAGCTCACTCACTCAGCTCACTCACTGGTAGCTCACCTCGGAGCTCACCTCATCCAAGCTCTAGCTCACCATCAGTAGCTCACCTAGGAGCTCACCTAATGGAGCTTTCACAATAGCTCACCTGGGAGCTCACTTGAGAGCTCACCGAGTAGAGCTTGACTTGAGCTCACCTGAGCTCACTCTCACCTTGAGCTCATGGGACTCACCTGAGGCTCACCTGGAGCTCACTTGGCTCACTTGGACTCACCAGTAGCTCACCTGGGAGCTCACTTGAAGTAGCTCACTTAGAGCTCACCTTGGAGCTCACTTGAGCTCACTCACTTCTGTTGAGCTCACTTGGAGCTCACTGAGCTCACCTCAGGAGCTCACTCACTAGGAGCTCACCTTGAGGAGCTCACTAGATAGCTCACTCATTTGAGCAGCTCACCTTGAACTCACTAGCTCAGAGCTCACCTTGAGCTCTTGCTCACCTTGAGCTCAGCTTGGTAGAGCTCACCTTGTAAGCTCACCTCAGTGCTCTCACCAGAGATTCACTCATGAGCTCACCTTTGAGCTCACCTTTGGGAGCTCACACTGAGCTCACTCACCTAGGAGCTCTTGGGCTCACAGGGAGCTCACTCTAGGAGCTCATCTTGAGCTCAGCTTGACTTGAGCTTCTTACTTGAGCTCACTTGGAAACTCACCTGGGAGCTTGAGCTCGCTCACCTTGCTCACCTTGCTCACTCACCTCACCTTGCTCACTCAGAGCTCACCTGAGTCTTCAGCTCACCTTGAGCTCACCTTGGGAGCTCACTCAGCAGCTCACTTGAAAACTCACATGGGAGCTCACTCACTCATCACTCACCTCACCTAGCTCACTGATGGGAGCTCACCTTGAGCTCACACTTGAGCTCACCTAGCTCTCACTCAGAGCTCACTTGCTCAGCTCACCTTGCAGAGCTCACCTTGAGCTCACCTTTGGAGCTCAGCTCACCTCAAGTAGCTCACAGTAGCTCACCTAAGTAGCTCACCTGGAGCTCACACTAAGCTCACTAAGCAAGCTCACTTGGAGCTCTCACCTTGAGTAGCTCACCAGTAAGCTCACCTTGAGCTCTCACTGTGAGCTCACAGGAGCTCACTCTAGAGGAGCTCACTTCTAGGAGCTCACTGAGAGCTCACTAGGAGCTCACCTGGGCTAGCTCAGCTCACTCAGCTAGCTCTCAGCTCACTTTGAGCTCACCTGAGCTCACCTCCTAATAGCTCACCTTCTCACAGTAGCTCACCTTGAGCTCACTTGGGAGCTCTTGAGCTCACCTCACAAGCTCACTTGAGCTCAGCTCACTTGGGAGCTCACTAAGCTCACTGAGGAGCTCACTCTAATAGCTCACCTAGGAGATTTCCAGCTCACTTGACTAGCTCACCTTGCTCACCTTGCTAGCTTGACCTTGGGAGCTCACACTCTCACTCTGAGCTCACTTGAGCTCTCTCAGCTCAGCTCTAGCTCACCTGCTCAGAGAGCTCAGCTTCAGAGCTCACCTTGAGCTCACCTTGGAGCTCACAGGAGCTCACCTACGAGAGCTCACACTCAGCTCACTCAGCTTGAGCTCACCTTGAAGCTCTCACTTGAGAGAGCTCACCTGGAGCTCACCTAGAGGAGCTCACCTTGAGAGCTCCTTGAACTCTCTCAGAGCTCACTTGCTCACTCAGCTCTCAGCTCACCTAAGCTCTCTCTTGGAGCTCACCTTGGTAGCTCACTTGAGCTCACTTGGAGCTCACCTTGAGCTCACCTTGGAGCTCACTAGAGCTCACTCAGTCAGCTCACTTGGAGCTCTCACTCATGAGCTCACCTTAGAGCTCACTTGTCAACTCACTAGAAGCTCACTCTCCTTGAGCTCACTCACCTCACCTTGAGCTCACTAAGGAGCTCACCTTGAGCTCACCACTCAGCTCACTTGAGCTCACAGGAGCTTTGAGCTCAGGCTCACTCACCTTCTCACCTGAGCTCTCTGGGAGCTCACCTTGAGCTGAGCTCACCTTTGTAAGCTCACCTTGAGCTCACTTGAGCTTGAGCTCACCTTGAGCTCACCTAGGGAGCTCACTCTAGGAGCTCACCTTGCTCAGAGCTCATGCACTCACCTAGCTCACTCGAGAGCTCACCTTAGCTTGAGCTCACCTTGGGCTCACTTAGAGAAGCTCACTAGCCTGAGCTCACACAGAGGAGCTCACTGAGCTCACTCACAGAGCTCAGGAGCTCACCAGGAGCTCAGCTCACTTGAGAGCTCACCTTGAGAGCTCTCAGCTCACTCACTTGACTCTCACCTAGAGCTCACTTGGAGCTCACTTGAGCTCACCTAGAGCTCACTTGGCAGAGCTCACCTGAGTAGCTCACAACTTGAGAAGCACCTAAGAGCTCTCACTTGGAGCTCACTAGCTCACCTTGACAGCTCACTCTTGCTCACTCAGGAGCTCACCTTGATCAGCTCACCTCTCTGCTTACCAGCTCACTTGAGCTCACTTGAGGAGCTCACCTTGCCAACTCACCTTGAGCTCATCTGGTAGCTCACCTCAGAGCTCACACTCAGAGCTTCAGCTCACAGCTCACCTCAGAGCTCACCTAAGAGCTCACTAGGAGCTCACCTAAGAGCTCACTTGAGTAGCTCACCTTGAGTAGCTCACCTTGAGTAGCTCACTTGAGCTCACTGTGAGCTCACCTCAGCTCACCTAGGAGCTCACCTGAAGGAGCTCACCAGTAGCTCACCTAGGAGCTCACCTAGCAGCTCACTTGGGAGCTCACCTGAGTAGCTCACTTGAAGCTCTCACTCAGCTCTTCTAGAACTCACTCAGCTCAGCTCACCTGCTCAGCTCACCTCAGTCACTCACCTGAGTTGAGAGCTCACCTAGAGAGCTCACCTAGTGCTAACTCACTTGAACTCACTCTAGAGCTCACCTTGAGCTCACCTTGAGCTCACCTTGCTCAGCTCACCTTGAGCTCCTTGATCAGCTAGCTCACTTGAGCTCACTCTCATCGCTCACTCTCTAGAGACCTTGGAGCTCTCACTCACCTTTGAGCTCACTTGGGAGCTCACCTTGAGTAGCTCACAGCTCACCTGGGAGCTCAGCTAGGAGCTTGAGCAGTAGCTCACCTTGAGAGCTCATCAGAGCTCACTTGAGAGCTTGCTCTAGAAAACTCACTGGGAGCTCACACTTCACTCACTTGAGCTCACCTTACTCTTGAGAGAACTCACTTCACCTTGAGCTCTGAGCAGCTCAGCACCTCTCAGCTCACCTTGAGAGCTCCTCAGGGAGCTCACCTGGGAGCTCACTAACTTAGCTCACTTTCTCAACTTGAGCTCACTGGGAGCTCACTGCAGAACTCACTCACCTGAGCTCACCTTGAGCTCACCTTGAGGAGCTCACCTTGAGCTCAAGCTCACCTCACTTCAGCTCACTCAGCTCACCTCAGAAGCTCACTCAGAGCTCACCTAAGAGCTCACTTGAGTAGCTCACCTCAGCTCACTTTGCTCAGAGCTCACCTGAGCTCACTTGAGGCTTCACCTTGGGAGCTCACTCTTGAGCTCAGCTCACTGAGCTCTCACTTGGAGCTCACTTGGGAGCTCACTTGGGAGCTCACTGGGAGCTCACCTCAGAGCTCACCAAGTAGCTCACTCTAGGAGCTCTTCCTAGAGCTCTCAGCTCAGTCTCTCAGCTCGAGCTCAGCTCACCTAGAGCTCACCTCAGGAGCTCATCTCACTGAAGAACTCACCTAGGAGCTCACCTTGGGAGAGCTCACCTTGAGGAGCTCACTTGCTTGAGCTCACTTGAGCTCACCTTGAGAGCTCACTTGAGCTCACCTTGAGCTCATCTTGCCTGAGAGCTCACTCTTGAGCTCATCTCACTTGCTCACCTGTAGCTCACCTAGGAAGCTCACCTAGGAGCACACAAGCTCACACTTTGAGCTCACCTTGAGCTCACCAAGAGCTCACCTAGGAGCTCACTAGGAGCTCAGGCAGGCTCAGCTACTCACCCAGAGCTCACCTAGGAGCTCACTCTGAGCTTGAGAGCTCACTTGAGCTCACTTGAAGGAGCTCACCTTGAGCTCACACTGCTCAGCTCACCTTGAGCTCACCTAGAGCTCACTCAGAGCACTCAGTTGAGCTCAGCTCACTTGGGAGCTCACCAGCTCACTCTAGCTCAAGCTCAGAGCTCACTAAAACTCACATGGGAGCTCACACGATAGCTCACCTTGACCAACTCACATGGGAGCTCAATCTATCTCTCACCTTGCCTCTCACCTTGAGCTCACTCTAGGAGCTCACCTTGAGACTCACCTTGAGCTCACCTTAGCTCACCTCGAGTTCACAGTAGCTCACCTCGAGTAGCTCACCTAGGAGCTCACCTAGCTCACTGGGAGCTCACCTAGGAGCTCACCTAGGGAGCTCACTCAGGCTCACCTAGCTTTGAGCTCACTGAGCTCACTTGAGCACTTGGAGCTCACTTCACTCTCACCTAGGGACTCACTTGGGCTCACCAAGTAGCACTTGGAGCTCACTTGGAGCTCACTCAGGCTCAGCTCACTCACTGGGAGCTCACCTAAGCTAGCTCACCAAGGAGCTCACTTGGGAGCTCACTCAGCTTCAGCTCTCAGCTCTTGCTCACTCACCTCAAGCTCTTGAGCTCAGAGCTCACCTAGAGCTCACTCTAGGAGCTTGAGGATTGAGCTCACTTGAGCTCTCACCTTGGGAGCTCACTGAGCTCACTTGAGCTCACTTGGAGCTCACAGAGCTCACCTAGAGCTCACCTTGAGCTCACCTTGCTAACTCACCTTGAGCTCACCTTGCCAACTTGCCAATCACCTTGAGCTCATCTGCAGTAGCTCAGCTCTCATGTAAGCTCACCTCAGAGATTACTGACAAGCTCACCTTTGAGCTCACTTGGGAGCTCACCAGTAGCTCACTCAGGCTCTAGGAGCTCACTGGGAGCTCACTCAAAGCTCACCTAGGAGCTCATCTCAGCTAGCTTGACTTGAGCTTGCTCACCTTGAAACTCACCTAGAGCTCACCTGATAGCTCACCTTGGAGCTCACCTTGAGCTCACCTTGAGCTCACTCACACCAGAGCTCTCCTAGAGCTCAGCTCACTTGAGCTCTCACCAGAGCTCACTCTAGAGCTCAGCTCACTCACTCAAGGAGCTCACATGGGAGCTCACCTGAGCTCTTGCTCTAGCTCAGGGACCTGAGCTCACATGAGCTCACCTTGGAAACTCTGCTAGCTCAGCTCACACTTAAGCTCACCTAGCTCAGCTCACCTTGAGCTCACTTGAGCTCACTTGAGAGCTCACCTTGACTCACTTTTGAGAGCTCACCTCACCTCAGCTCACCTGGGAGCTCACCTTGAGCTCACTTGGGTAGCTCACTCAAGAGCTCTCAGGAGCTCACCAAGTAGCTCACCTAGGAGCTCACTAGGAGCTCACTGAGCTCACTCACTAGCTCACTGCTCACTTGAGACTTTCACTCTCACCTGAGCTCACCTGGAGCTCACCTTGGGAGCTCACTCACTAGGAGCTCACTTGGGAGCTCACTCTTGAGCTCACTTGAGAGCTCACTGAGCTCTCACCTAGAGCTCACTCACCTGAGCTCACCAAGCTCACCAGCTCAGGAGCTCACCTCACTTCTAGCTCACCTCACTGAGCTCACTCAGAGCTCTTGACTTGAGCTCACTCACCTTAGCTCACCTTGAGCTCTTGCTCCAGCTCACTTGGCTCACACCTCAGCTCTCACTCACCTTGAGCTCACCTTAGAGCTCACCTTGAGCTCACTTAGCTCACCTTGGCTGAGCTCACTTTGAGCTCACTCATTGAGAGCTCACTCACTCTAGCTCACCTAGGAGCTCACCTTTGGAGCTCACACTTGAGCTCACCTTGAGCTCACTCACTGAGGAGCTCACAGAGCTCACTTGAGGAGCTCACTTGAGGAGCTCACTCAGGAGCTCACTGAAAGAGCTCACCAGCTCTCACTTTGACACCTTCAGGTCTAGCTCACCTTGAGCTCACTTCCAGAGCTCACAGCTCATGCTAGCTCACCTTGAGCTCACCTTGGAGCTCACACTGAGCTCACCTAAGAGCTCACTCTGGAGCTCACCTGGAGCTCACCTTGAGAGCTCACTTGGGAGCTCACCTAGAGCTCACCTTGAGCTCAGCTGAGCTCTTGAGCTCACTCTTTGAAGCTCACCTTGAGCTCACCTTGAGCTCACTGAGCTCACCTCAGAGCTCTTGAGCTCTCAACAGCTCACTCAAGAGCTCACCAAGGAGCTCACCTTGAGCTCTCACTTGAGCTCACCTTGAGACTCACTCACCTTCACCGGGAGCTCACTTGAGTAGAGCTCACCTTGGAGCTCACCTTAGCTCACTTGGGAGCTCACTAGGAGCTCACTTGGAGCTCACTTGGAGCTCACCTTGCTCACAGCTCACCTCACCTAGCTCACTCTGGAGCTCTGATGATCAGCTCAAGCTTGAGCTCACCTCAGGAGCTCACCTGAGGAGCTCACTGAGTAACTCACTCAGAACTCACTGGGAGCTCACTTGAGCTCACCTAGCTCTCTTACTTGCCTTGCAAGCTACCTTGAGCTCACCTTGCCACTCACTTGCTCACCTTGAGCTCATCTAAGCTTGAGCTCACCTCACTCACTCAGCTCACCTAGAGCTCACTTGCTCAGAGCTCACCTCATGGAGCTCACCTTTGAGCTCACTAGGAGCTCACTCAGCTCACTAGCTCACCTTCAGGAGCTCACTAGACTTAGCTCACTCACTAGCTCACTCACTCTTGAGCTAGCTCAGCTCTCACGAGTAGCTCACCTTGAGCTCACTCTAGCTCAGCTCTTGAGCTCACCTAGAGCTCACCTAGAGCTCACCTAGAGCTCACCTTGAGCTCTCCTGAGCTTGACTCAGCTAGCTCACTTGACTGAAGCTCACTTGAGAGCTCACTTGAGAGCTCACTTGAGCTCACTTGAGGAGCTCAGGAGCTCACCTAGTAGCTCACTTGAGCTCACCTTAGAGCTCACTCAGCTCACTGAGAGCTCACCTAGAGCTCACCTAAGAGCTCACCTTGCAAGTCAGCTCAGCTCTCCAAGAGCTCACCTTGAGCTCACTTGAGAGCTCACTCAAGAGCTCACTCAGTAGCTCACCTAGAGCTCACTTGAGCTCACTCACTCAACTCAGAGTCACACTGAGAGCTCACCTCTCAGCTCACCTTGAGCTCACCTAGCTCACTCACCTAGAGCTCACCTTGAGCTCACTCGGGAGCTCACAGTAGCTCACTCACTAAGCTCACATAAGAGCTCACAGTAAGCTCACTTGAGCTCACCTTGAGAGCTCACCTTTGAGCTCACCTAGGAGCTCACTTGAGGAGCTCACCTTGAGCTCACTCAGAGCTCACCTAGAGCTCACCTTGAGCTCACCTTGAGAGCTCTCAGAGCTCACCTCAGCTCACTTGCACTTGAGCTCACTTGGGAGCTCACCTTAGCTCACTTGAGCTCACCAGCTCAGCTCACTTGAGCTCACTCTGAGAGCTCACCTTGGGAGCTCACTTGAGTAGCTCACTTGAGCTCACCTTGGAGCTCACCTAGGAGCTCACTACAGCTCACTCAGGAGCTCACTCACTGAGCTCACCTGAGCTCACCAAGCTCAAACTCACCTTGAGCTCACCTTGAGCTCACTCAGAGCTCACTCACTTGCTCTCACACTTGAGCTCACTTGAGCTCACCTTGAGCTCACTTTGAGCTAGGAGAGCTCACCTAGTAGCTCACCTAGCTTCTCACTTGAGCTCATCTTGTAGCTCACCTTGAGCTCATTGAGAGCTCACCAAGTAGCTCACCTGGGAGCTCACCTGGAGCTCACCTCACTGAGAGCTCTCACTTGGAGCTCACTGAGCTCACTCACCAGAGCTCACTAGGAGCTCACCTTGGAGCTCACCTGGGAGCTCTTGAGCTCACTAAGCTCACTCACAGTAGAGCTCTTGACATTCACTTTTGAGCTCACTTGGGAGCTCACCTGAGTAGCTCACCTGGAGCTCACTTGAGAGCTCACTCTTAGGAGCTCACTAGAGCTCACTAGAGCTCACTCAGCTCACCTAGAGCTCACCTTGAGTCTCACTTGAGCTCACTCACTCTCAACTCAGGAGCTTCACTCAGCTCACTTGAGCTCACCTTGCTCAACTCACCTTGAGCTCACTCTTAGCACACCTTGAGCTCTCACTCACCTAGAGCTCACCTTGAGCTCTCCTGAGAGCTCACTCACCAGGAGCTCACCTTGGAGCTCACTTGAGCTCACCTAGGAGCTCACTTGAGAGAGCTCACTAGAGCTCACCTTGGAGCTCACAGTAGCTCACCTCTCACTTGAGGAAACTCACCTGGGAAGCTCACCTGGGAGCTCACTCACTTGACAGCTCACCTTGCTCAGGAGCTCACCATGAGCTCACCTTGAGCTTGAGCTCAGAGCTAGCTTGACTTGAGCTCACCTAGAGCTCACTCAGAGCTCACCTAGAAACTCACATGAGAGCTCACTTGAGCTCTCACTCTTGAGCTCACCTCACCTGGGAGCTCACCTTTCCAACTCGCCTTGAGCTCACCTTGAGCTCACTCACTTGAGAGCACACTTAGCTCACTTGCTTAGCTCACCTTGCTAGCTCTTCCTTGAGTAGCTCACCTAGCTTGCTCACCTTGAGCACTCAGGAGCTCTCACCTTCAGCTCACCTTGAGCTCACCTTGAGCTCACTCTTGGGAGCTCACTTGAGAGCTCACCTTGAGGAGCTCACCAGAGACTTGCTCACTCAGGGAGCTCACCTTGAGCTCACCTTGAGCTCACTAGGGAGCTCACCTTGGGAAGTCAGCTCTTGACTTTGAGCTCACTTGGAGCTCACCTGGGAGCTCTACAGGAGCTCACTCTTGAGGAACTCCTTGAGCTCACTGAGCTCACTTGAGCTCACCTCACACTCAGCTCACTCTTGAGCTCACTCTCAGTAGCTCACCTTGAGCTCACTCACCTTGAGCTCACCTCAGGAGCTCACCAGCTAGCTCACCTTGAGCTCAGCTGAGCTCACCTTGAGCTCACTTGCTAAGCTCAGCTCACTCATAGAGCTCACTCACCTGAGCTCTCACTCAGAGCTTCAGAGACTCTCACCTCACCTTGAGCTCACTCACTCTCAGGAGAGCTCACTGAGCTCACCTTGGAGCTCACCTGGAGCTCACTGACAGCTCAGAGCTCTGAGCTCACTCAGAGCTCACAGAGCTCACCTGAGAACTCTCACATGAGCTCACCTAGAGCTCACCTTAGAGCTCACCTTGAGCTCACTCACTTGAGCTCACTCAGAGAGCTTGAGCTCCTTGAGCTAAGAGCTCCACCTGAGCTCACTGGGAGCTCACCTCAGAGCTTACTCACCTGAGCTCACTTGAGAGCTCACTAAGAGAGCTCACTTGCTCAGAGCTCACTCTTGAGCTCACCTTGGTAGCTCACCTTGAGCTCACCTCAAGTAGCTCACCTTGTAGCTCACCTTGCAGCTCTCACCTAGGAGCTCACCTAGCTCACTTTGAGCTCAGAGCTCACCTGAGTAGCTCACCAGTAGCTTGACTTGAGCTCACTTGAGCTCACTCTGAGCTTCACTTGGAGCTCACTCTGGGAGCTCACCTAGGAGCTCACTTGAGAGCTCACTAGAGCTCACCTTGACCTCTCACCTAGGAGCTCACCTAAGTAGCTCACCTTGGAGCTCTTCTGGGAGCTCACTTGAGGAGCTCACTTAGCTCACTAGGAGCTCACTCAGGCTCACTCACTTGAGCTCACACAGGAGCTCACCTGGAGCTCACTCACTCTTGAGCTCACTTGAGCTCACCTTGAGCTCACCTTCTCTCAGCTCACTTGCTCACCTTGAGCTCACTTGCTCAGCTCACCTAGAGCTCACCTTGAGAGCTCTCAAGCTCACACTCAGCTCACTTGAGAGCTCATGAGCTCACTCTTTAAGCTCACCTAGAGCTCACAAGCTTGAGGAGCTCTCACTGGGAGCTCACTAGTAGAGCTCACTCACATGGAGCTCACCTAGCTCACACTTGGCTAGCTCAGCTGACTTGAGCTTTCACTTAAAACTCACACTGGAGCTCACCTACTAGAGCTCACCTTGCTCACCTGCTCACCTTGAGCTCACCTTGAGCTCACCCAGAGCTCACTTGAGCTCAGCTCACTTGAGCTCACCTCGGAGCTCACTTCAAGTAGACTCACCTCACAAAAGCTCACTGAGAGCTCACATGGGAGCTCACTTGAAACTCACACTGGGAGCTCACCTGGAGAGCTCACCTTGAGCTCACCTTGAGCTCACTAGCACTTGAGCTCACCTTGCCAACTCACCTTGAGCTCACTAGGTAGCTCACCTCAGAGCTTCATCAGCTCACTAGCTCACCTAGCTCACTCACTCAGCTCACCTAAGTAGCTCACCTTGAGCTCACCAAGTAGCTCACTGGAGCTTGACTCACTTGAGCTCACTTGAGCTCACTTGAGAGCTCACCTTGAGCTCTCTAGGAGCTCACTTGGGAGCTCACCTAGCTAGCTCACCTTGAGCTCACCTAGGAGCTCACAGGTAGCTCACTCTCAGGAGAGCTTCAGTCAGCTGAGCTTGAGCTTGAGCTCTGGGAGCTCATCAGTAACTCACTCACAGGAGCTCACCTAGGAGCTCACATGCTAGCTCACTTGCCTTAACTCACCTTGAGCTCACCTTGAGCTTGCAACTCACCTTGAGCTCTTGAGCTCTTTCAGCTCACCTTGAGCTCATATCTGGTAGCTCACATGTAAGCTCACCTCAAGATTAGCTCACCAAGCTTTGAGCTCACCTTTGAGCTCACTTAGGAGCTCACCTGGAGCTCACCTAGGAGCTCACCTTGGAGGCTCACTCAGAGCTCAGCTCAGGAGAGCTCACTTGAGCTCAGCTCAGCTTGCTCTTGAGCTTCACCCCAAGCTCACTCAGCTCAGCTCACCTAGCTCACTTGAGAGCTCACTTGCTTGAGCTCACTTGAGAAACTCACCTTGAGGAGCTCACCTTGAGAGCTCACCAGAGCTCTCCTTGAGCTCACTCATCAGCTAGCTCACCTCAGCGAGCTCACCTTGAGCTCACCTCACTGAGAGCTCACTTAAGAGCTCACTTTGAGCTCTCACAGCTCACCTTGAGCTCACTCACTCACTCACCTTGAGCTCACTCAGGGAGCTCACTTGAGAGTCAGCTCAGCTCACCTTGAGCTCACTCTCACTGGAGCTCACCTTGAGAGCTCACCTTGAGCTCATCTAGTAGCTCACTCACTTGAGCTCACTTGAGCTCAGAGCTCTCACAGGAGCTCACCTTGGGAGCTCACCTGAGCTCACTCAAAAGCTCACTTTAGCTCACTCACTTGAGAGCTCACTCGAAGCTCACCTAAGAGCTCACCTGGAGACATAGCTCACTGCTAGCTCACTCACTTAGGAGCTCACTCGAAGCTCAGCTCACTTAGCTCTCACTGAGGAGCTCACTCAAGCTCAGAGCTCACACTTGAGCTCACTTGAGCTCACTCAGCTTACTTAGCTTCTCACCTAGAGCTAGCTCACTGAGAGCTCTCAGAGGAGCTCACTTAGGAGCTCACTTGAGCTCATCACCTAGAGCTCACTTGACCAGAGCTCACTCTAAGCACTCACCTCACCTTAGCTCACCAAGAGCTCACTTTGAGCTCACCTTGAGAGCTCACTTGACTAGGAGCTTGCTAAGAGCTCACTTGAGTAGCTCACCTAGGAGCTCACTGGCTCAGCTCAGCTCACCAAAAGCTCTTCTTGAAGAGCTCACCAGGAAGCTTGCACACTAGAGCTCACCTTGAGCTCACCTTGAGCTCTCACCTGGGAGCTCACTGGAGCTCACCTTGAGGAGCTCTCTTGAGCTCTCACTGCTCACTCAAAACTCACCTAGAGCTCACTTGCTCACTCACCTCACTCAGCTCACCTTCACTCCTTGAGCTCACTCTTGCAGCTCACCTTGAGCTCACTTGAGCTCAGCTCACCTTCAGAGCTCACTTGCTCACTCAGCTCACCAGTCACCTTGAGAGCACCTTGAGCTCACCTAGTAGCTCACCTCACTCAGCTCACCTTGTAGCTCACAGGGGAGCTCACCTTGGAAAGCTCACTCATGGGAGCTCACCTTAGAGCTCACTGAGTAGCTCACTTGAGCTCACAATTCACTGAGCTCACTTGAGCTCTGACTCAGTAGCTCACTAGGAGCTCACTTGGAGCTCACTTGGAGCTCAGTAGCTCACTTGGGAGCTCACCTTAGCTCTCACTTGGAGCTCACCAAATAGCTCACTAAGTAGCTCACCTGAGCTCTTCCTGGGAGCTCTCACTCGAGCTCACTTGAGACTTGACTCACTTGAGCTCACCTTGAGTAGCTCACCTGGAACTCACCTTGAGCTCACCTCATTGCCAACTCACCTTTTAGCTCTCACCTTGCTAACTCACCTTGAGCTCATCTTGGTAGCTCACATGTAAGCTCACCTCAAGCTCAACTTTTCACTTTGAGCTCAGCTCAGGAGCTCACTAGAGCTCTCTCACCTAGGAGCTCACCTTGGAGCTCAGGAGCTCACTTGAGCTCACTCACTAGAGCTCACTCAGGAGCTCAGCTCACTCACTGAGCTCACCTCAAGCTCTTCACTTGACTAGCTCACACCTGAGAGCAGCTCACTTGCTTGAGCTCACCTTGAGCTCACTTGAGCTCACTTGAGCTCACTCAGAGCTCAGCTAGCTCACTAAAAACTCACATGAGCTCACCTGAGCTCACAGCTCACTTACAAGACTCACATTGAGCTCACCTATGTAGCTCACTTGGGAGCTCACTTGAGCTCACCTTGAGCTCACCTTGAGCTCACCTTTGGGAGCTCACCTTGAGCTCACCTTGAGCTCACTTGAGCTCACCTTGAGAGCTCACTAAGTAGTAGCTCACCTAGTAGCTCACTAGGGAGCTCACCAGCTCAGCTCACTAGGAGCTCTCAGGGAGCTCACTAGCTCACTTGGGAGCTCACCTAAAGCTCACTCACTGAGCTCAGAGCTCTCAGCTTGAGCTCACACAAGGGAGCTCACTTAGGAGCTCACCTGGGAGCTCACTTGAGCTCACCTGGAGCTCACCTAGGAGCTCACTTGAGCTCACTCAGTTCTCTCACTCTTGAGCTCACCAGGAGCTCACTCAGGAGCTCACCTTGGAGCTCACTTCTCACCTGAGAGCTCACTTGAGCTCACTCACTTGAGCTCACCTTGCTAGCTCACCTTGAGCTCACCTTGCTAACTCACCTTGAGCTCATTCACTCAGCTCACTCAGGAGCTTGATGTAAGCTCACCTCAGCTTACACTCAGAGCTCACCTTTGAGCTCACCTTGGGAGCTCACCTAGTAGCTCAGCTCACTAGCTCACCTTGGAGCTCACCTAGGAGCTCACTTGAGCTCTCACCAGAGCTCACTCAAGCTCTCAGAGCTTGAGCTTGAGAGCTCACTTGGAGCTCACTCACACCAGGGAGCTCACTTCTCACTCACTCAGCTCACCTTGAGCTTGAGCTCACTAGGAGCTTCTCCAGTGAGCTCAGCTTGAGTTGAGCTCACCTAGAGCTCATCAAGTAGCTCACCTAAAAACTCACATGGGAGCTCACTTGATAGCTCACCTTGCCAACTCACCTTGAGCTCACCTAGCTCAGCTCACCTTACTAGAGCTCACTCTCACCTGAGCTCACCTTGAGCTCACTTCTTGAGCTCACCTTGAGCTCACCTTGAGCTCACTTGAGGTAGCTCACCTTGTAGCTCACACTTGGAGCTCACCTCAGAGAGCTCACCTTGAGCTCACCTAGGAGCTCACCTAGCTTGCTGAGCTCACTTAACTAGCTCACTTGAGCTCACCTGGGAGAGCTCACTGAGGCTCAGCTCACTTGAGCTCACCTTTGACTTGAGCTCACTTGGAGCTCACTTGAGCTCACTCTTGGGAGCACTCTCAGGAGCTCACACTAGGAGCTCACTCACCTTGAGCTCACTTGGAGCTCAGCTCACAGAGAGCTCACCTAGTAGCTCACCTTGCTCACCTAGAGCTCTTGACTTGGGCTCTCTCACCTTTGAGGAGCTCAGCTCATGCCTCACTCAGTTGAGCTCTCACTTGGAGCTCACCTTGTAACTCACCTTGGAGCTCACTCACCTGACCTCACCTTACTAACTCACTTGAGCTCAGCTCATCTTGAGCTCACTCACCTCAACTCACCTTGAGCTCATCTTGGCTAGCTCACATGTAGCTCACCTTTGAGATCACCTTGACTCACTTCACCTTTGAGCTCACCTAGAGCTCACTTGGGAGCTTCACTTGGCTCAGTAGCTGAGCTCTGAGGAGCTCACCTGGAGACTTGAGCTCACTCTCACTGGACTTGAGCTCTCTCACTCAGAGAGCTCACCTGGAGCTCACTTGAGAGCTCACTTGACAAGCTCTCACTAGCTCTCAGAGCTCACCTGAGCTCACCTTGAGAGCTCACAGTAGCTCACTTGAGCTCACTGGAGCTCACCAAGTAGCTCACCTTAAAGCTCACATTAGAGCTCACTCAGCTCACTCACTCACTGAGCTCACATGGGAGCTCACCTTATCACTCACTTGCCTAGGCTCACCTTGGAGCTCACTTGCTCAGGAGCTCTCACCTTGAGCTCACTTGAGCTCACCTTGCTCTCTCACTTGAGCTCACTTCATGAGTCACCTTAGAGCTCACCTCAGAGCTCACCAAGAGCTCAGCTCACTTAGGAGCTCATCTAGCTCACTCACTTGGGAGCTCACCTAGAGCTCACACGAGCTCACCAGGAGCTTTCACTTGAGCTCAGAGCTCACTTAGAGCTCACCTAAGTAGCTCACTTGAGCTCACTTGAGCTCTCACTTGGGAGCTCACCTTGAGCTCACCTTGAGCTCACCTGGAGCTCACTCACTAGGGAGCTCACTTGAGTCACTTGACTCAGAGCTCACTTGTAGCTCTAGAGCTCATGCTCAGGCTCTCTCTTGAGCTCACCTAGGAGCTCACCAAGTAGCTCACCTCACTCTCACCTGAGCTCACTTGAGGAGCTCACCTCACCTTCACCTAGAGCTCACTTGAGCTCACCTTGGAGCTCACCTAGAGCTCACTCAGCTCACCTGAGCTCACTCAGAGCTCACCTAGGAGCTCACTCAGAGAGCTCACTTCAGGCTCAGCTCACTTGAGCTCTCAGGAGCTCTCACTGAGCTCACTAGCTCACAGCTCACCTTGGAGCTCACTCACCTAGAGCTCACTCTGACCTTGAGGAGCTCACCTTGGAAGCTTTCACCTTGAGCTCACTCACTCACTACTAGAGCTCACTCTTGAGCTCATCTAGTAGCTCACC
Source organism: Taxus wallichiana var. yunnanensis (assembly GCA_018340775.1). NCBI lineage: Eukaryota > Viridiplantae > Streptophyta > Pinopsida > Cupressales > Taxaceae > Taxus > Taxus wallichiana. The sequence goes on along the minus strand of CM031243.1, from coordinate 561,815,435 downwards.
TGAAGAGCTCACCTCGAGATCACTAGCTCACCTCAGGAGCTCACCTTGAGCTAGGGAGCTCACTCACCTAGAGCTCACCAAGGAGCTCTCACCTAGGAGCTCACTTGCTCACTTGAGCTCACCAGCTCAGCTCACTCTAGAGCTCACCTAGAGAACTTGACTTGGAGCTCACCTAGAAAGCTCACTGGGAGCTCACCTGAAGCTCACCAAAGCTGCTCAGCTCTTGAGGAGCTCACCAGAGCTCACACTTGAGCTCACTGAGGAGCTCACAAAGCTCAGCTCAGTAGCTCACTCAGGAGCTCACCTGACTAGAGCTCACTCTAAGCTCACTCACTCAGAGCTCACATCTCACAGGAGCTCACCTTGAGAGCTCACTTGAGCTAGCTCACCTTGAGCTCACTCACTGAGGAGCTCACCTTGAGAGCTCACCTTGAGCTCACTTGAGGGTAGCTCACCTTGAGCTCACTCAGTAGCTCTCACTCACTTGCTCTTCACTAGAGCTCACTCACCTTAGCTCACCTTGAGAGCTCACCTTAGCTCACTTGGGAGCTCACCTAGAGCTCACTGGAGCTCACAGGAGCTCACTTGAGCTCACTCACTAGAGCTCACCTAGTAGCTCCTTGGGAGCTCACCTTGAGCTCACCTTGATTAGCTCACTTGAGATCACTCTCACAGCTCACTCGAGCTCACCTGGGAGCTCACAGGGAGCTCTCCTATAGCTCTGAGCTCACCAGAGAGCACTTGAGCTCACCTTGAGAGCTCACCTTGAGCTCACCTTGAGCTCATCACTAGCTCTCACCTGGAGCTCACTTGAGCTCACCTTAAGCTCACCTTGAGAGCTCAGAGCTCAGCTCACTAGAGCTCACCATGAGAGCTCACCTAGGAGCTCACCTTGAGCTCACACTGGGAGCTTCCTGAGGAGCTCACTGAGCTCACCTCTCAAATAGAGCTCACCAGAGCTCACCTCGAGCTCACCTGGGAGCTCTTGAGCTCTCACTTGGGAGCTCACCTTGAGCTCACCTCACTAAACTCACTAGGAGCACAGATCTCACTTGAGCTTCAGCTCACCTAGGCTCACCTTGAGCTTCAGCTCACCTTGAGCTCACAGGGAGCTCACCTTGAGTAGCTCACTTGGGAAGACTCATAGTAGCTCACTAGACTTTGGGAGCTCTTGCAGCTCAGGAGCTCACTTGTCTCACTTGAGCTCACTCAAGAGCTCACTTACTAAGCTCACTATTGAGCTCACTGGGAGCTCACTTGACTCACTCACACTCACACTCAGAGCTCACTTTGAGCTCACTCACTTGAAGCTCACTGAGAAGCTCACTTGAGCTCACTTGGGAGCTCAGAGCTCACTCAGCTCACTCACCTAGAGCTCACCAGTGACTCACTTGAGCTCACTAGAGCTCACCTTGAGCTCAGCTCACTGGAGCTCACCTCTCACCTAGAGCTCACTGAGTAGCTCACCTAGCTCACCTTGAGAGAGCTCACTTGAGCTCACTCAGCTCTCAGCTCACCTTACCAGCTCACCTGAGCTCACTCACCTTGAAGCTCACTCAGAGCTCTCACCTGGGAGCTCACCTAGGAGCTCACCTGAGCTAGCTCACTTGAGCTCACTAGAGCTCAGCAAGAGCTCACCTAGAGCTTGAGTAGCTCACCTGAGGAGCTCACTGGGAGCTCATTTGAGCTCACTCACCAGGAGCTCACTGAGGACTCACACTCACCTCAGCTCACCTTATAGCTCACCTTGCTCTCACCTTGAGCACCTAGGAGCTCACCTTGACCTTTCACTTACTTGAGCTCACTCAGCTCAGCTCAGGAGCTCACCAAGCTTGAGCTCACTTGAGCTCACCTAGAGCTCACACCTGAGCTCACCTAGAAACTCACCTTGAGCACTCACTCACCAAAGCTCACCTAAAGCTCACTTGATGGGAGCTCACCTTGGCTCACACCTAGCTCTCAGCTCACTTGGAGCTCACTCAGAGCTCACTTTGAGCTCACTTGAGAGCTCTCACATTGGGAGCTCACCTCAAAGCTCACTCTCTCAGCTCACTTGAGCTCATTGAGAGCTCACCTAGAGCTCAGCTCAGTTCACATGAGCTCACTTGAGCTCACCTAAGGAGCTCACTCAGGAGCTCACCTAGAGCTCACAGAGCTAGCTTGACTTGAGCTCACTTGTGAGCTCACTTGAGCTCTCACTGCTGAGCTCACTCACCTGGAGCTCACAAGTAGCTCACTTTGGAGCTCACCTTGGCTCTCACTTGAGGAGCTCACCTTGAGAAGCTCACCAAGTAGCTCACCTGAATAGCTCTTCTCCTTGAGCTCAGCTCACTTTGGAGCTCACTAGGAGCTCAGCTCACTTTGAGCTCACTTGGGAGCTCATAAGTAAACTCACTCACTAGGGAGCTCACTCACCTAGAGCTCACTAGGAGCTCACTTTGCTCAAGCTCACCTTGAGCTCACCTTGAGCTCACTTGCTCACTCACCTTGAGCTTGAGCTCACCTTGCCCTTGACTCACCTTGAGCTCATTCTAGAGCTCTCACATGTAAGCTCACCTCAGAGCTCACCTTGAGCTCAAGCTCACCTTTGAGCTCACTTGGGAGCTCACCTAGAAAGCTCACCTCAGGAGCTCAGCTTGGGCTCAGCTCAGCTCAGCTCAGCTCTCCTGGAGCTCACCTAGAGCTCACTTGAGCTTACACTAGGAGCTCACTCTTGGAGCTCACTTGATAGCTCACCTTACCAGCTCACCTTGAGCTCACTCTAGGAGCTCACCTCAGCTCACTTGAGCTCACTCGAGCTCATGAGCTCACTACTGGAGCTCATCAGAAAGCTCACTCACTCACTTTGAGCTCACTCACTCTGGGAGCTCACCTTGGAGCTCAAGCTTCAAGCTCACCTTGATCTCACTCTTGCCTGCTCACTTGAGAGCTCACTCAGGAGCTTACTGAGATCAGCTCACTTGAGCTCACCTCACCTTGAGCTCACCTTGAGCTCATTTTGTAGCTCACCTCAGAGTAGCTCACTTGTAGCTCACCTAGAACTCACCTCAGCTCACCTACAGAGCTCAGCTAGCTCACTGAGCTCACCAGCTAGCTCTCACAGGGAGCTCACTTGGGAGCTCACTTGGGAGCTCACTTGGGAGCTCACTGTAGCTCACTTGAGCTCTTGCTGAGTAGCTCACCAAGTAGCTCACCTGGGAGCTCTTCTGGAGCTCACCAATCAGCTCAAGTTGAGCTCACCTAGGAGCTCATCAGAGTAACTCACCTGGGAACTCACCTAGGAGCTCACCTAAGGAGCTCACCTTGACTTGACTCACCTCACCTGAGCTCACCTTGACAGCTCACCTTGAGCTCACCTTGCCAGCTCACCTTGAGCTCACTCAGCTCACCTGTAAGAGCTCACCTCAAGAGATCACTGACAAGATCACCTTTGAGCTCTCACTTGAGCTCACCTTGAGGAGTAGCTCACCTAGGAGCTCACTTTGGCTCACTCTGGTCACTTAGCTCACTAGAGCTCAGCTCACTCAGAGCTCACTTGAGCTTGCTCACCTTTCTTGGAACTCACTAGGAGCTCACCTTTGAGCTCACTCACCTTGCAGCTCACCTTGAGCTCACCTAGCTCACCAAGAGCTCAGCTTGAGCTGAGCTCACCTCGAGAGCTCATCAAGAAGCTCACCTAAAAACTCACATGAGAGCTCACTTGACAGCTCACTCAGCTCTCACATGGGAGCTCACCTATCAGCTCACCTTGAGCTCACCTTGAGGAGGAGCTCACCTTGCTAACTCACCTTGAGCTCACTCTTGCTCACTCACTTGAGCTCACCTTCGAGAAGCTCACCTTGAGCTAGCTCAGCTCACTTGTAAGCTCACCTTGAGCTCACCGGGAGCTCACTCAGAGCTCACCTCAAGCTCACTAGGAGCTCACCTCAGCTCTCAGCTCGAGTAGGTTGACTTGAGCTCACTTGTGAGCTCACTTGCTCAGAGCTCACTTGGGGAGCTCACTCTCAGGAGCTCTTAGAGGGAGCTCACTTGAGCTCACTCAAGTAGCTCTCACTGAGAGCTCACCTTGGAGCTCACTCAAGCTAGCTCACCAAGCTCAGCTCTCACTTGGGAGCTCTTCTCTTGGAGCTCACTCGATCAGCTTCAGTTGAGAGCTCACCTTGGAGCTCTCACCGAGTAACTCACCTACGAACTCACCTGGAGCTCACCCTGAGCTCACCTTAGCTAACTCCTTGAGCTTGCACTTGCAGACTCACCTCACTCAGCTCACCTTTGCTCAACTCACCTTGAGCTCATCTTGAGAGCTCACCTTGTAAGCTCACCTGAGCTCACCTAAGATTTCACTCATAAGCTCACCTTTGAGCTCTCACTGAGCTCACTCAGGAGCTCACTAAGTAGCTCACCTAGAGACTCGGTCCTAGGAGCTCACTTGAGCTCAGCTCACTCAAGCTCTCAGGAGCTCTTGGCTCAGCAGCTCACTCACTTGAGCTCACCTAGAAGCTCACTCTTGGAGCTCACCTTGCCAGCTCACCTTGAGCTCACCTTGAGCTCTCACTCAAGTAGCTCACATTGAGCTCTCACCACAGAGCTCACAAGGAACTCACCTCAAAAAAACTCACCTAGGAGCTCACTAGGGAGCTCCTCACTTCACTAAACTCACCTGGCTCACTCACTTGAGGAGCTCACCTTGCTAGAGCTCACCTTGAGCTCACTTGAGCACTCACCTAGGAGCTCACCTCTCACCTCAGAGCTCATCAAGTAGCTCCTTGAGCTCACTTAGCTCACTCAAGAGCTCACTCACTAGAGCTCACTCACTAAGCTCACTCAGCTCAGTAGCTCACTAGCTCAGTCACTTGACTTGAGCTCACTTGTGAGCTCACCGAGCTCTCACCTGGCTCACTCACCAGGAGCTCACCAAGTAGCTCACTTGGAGAGCTCACCTAGAGCTCACCTAGGGAGCTCACTTCTCAAAAGCTCACTCAAGTAGCTCACTCAGGGAGCTCACTAGGGAGCTCACTTTCTCTCAGAGCTCACTCTTGAGCTCACCTGGGAGCTCACTGAGTAACTCACTCAGGAGCTCACCTCAGGAGCTCACCTCAAAAGCTCACCTTGAGCTCACTGACTCTCACCTTGAGCTCACCTTGCTCAGCTCACTTCCTTGAGCTCACCACTCAGCTTGAGCTCACCTTAGCTAGCTCACTCTAAGCTTGACCTCACCTAGCTAGTAGCTCACCTTGAGCTCACTCAATAAGCTCACTCACTTGAGCTCACCTTTGAGCTCACCTAGGAGCTCACCTAGGAGCTCACTGAGGAGCTGCCTAGTAGCTCACTCACAGCTCATCAAGTAGCTCACTTGAGCTTTCCTAAAAACTCACCTGGGAGCTCACTTGATAGCTCACCTTGCTAGCTCACCTTGAGCTCACCTGAGCTCACCTTGGAGCTCACTTGCTCAGTAGCTCACTTGAGCTCACTCACTGGAGCTCACCTCAAGAGCTCACCTCAAAAGCTCACATGAGAGCTCACCATCGATCACCTTGAGCTCACCTTGAGAAGCTCACCTTGGGAGCTCACTTGAGTTGAGCTCACCTTGACCAGCTTGCCTTGAGCTCACACCTTGCTCAGCTCACCTTGAGCTCACCTTGAGCTCACTCTTGAGCTCACTCAGCTCACCTCAGTAGCTCACATTGTAGCTCACCTCGGAGATCACTTGAGCTCCTGGAGCTCACCTGTGAGCACACCTAGAGCTCACCTCAGAGCTCACCAGTCAGTAGCTCACTCACCTAGAGCTCTCTCTTGGGAGCTCACTCACTCAAGTAGCTCACCTGGAGCTCACCTTGAGTAGCTCACTTGAGCTTACTAGACTCTCACCTGGAGCTCACTAGCTCACTTGACCTCACTCAGGAGCTCACCTTGACCTTGAGCTCACCAGGGAGGAGCTCACCAGTAGCTCAGCTCACTTGAGCTCACCTTGGAGCTCATCAAGCTCAGCTCACCTCAGAACTCACTCTGGGAGCTCATCTAGAGCTCACTCAGAGCTCACTTGAGCTCACCTTGAGAGCTCACTCACCTTGAGCTCAAGAGCTCACCTTGAGCTCACACCTAGCTCAGCTCACTTACCTAGCTCACTCAGCTCACCAAGTAGCTCACCTTGAGCTCAGCTAGCTCACTCAGAGCTCACCTTGCTCACTTGGGAGCTCACCTTGAGCTCACTGAGAGCTCAGCTTGAGCTCAAGAGCTCACCAAGTAGCTCACCTAAGAGCTCTTCTAGGAGCTCACCATCAGCTCACAGTTTTGAGCTCACCTAGAGCTCACAAGAGCTAGCTCACTTGAGAGCTCACTAGGAGCTCACAGAGCTCACATGAAGCTAGCTCACGAAGAGCTCAGCTCTCAGAGCTCACTCCTTGAGCTCACTTGAACTCACCTTGAGCTCACCTTGAGCTCACTCACCTTAGCTCAGCTCACTCAGTAGCTCACATGTAAGCTCACCTTGACTAGATTCACCAAAAAGCTCACCTTGAGCTCACTTGAGCTCACTCCTAGAGCTCTCACTCACTAGGAGCTCACCTAGGAGCTCACTAGGAGCTCACCTAGCTCACTCAGAGCTCATCTGAGCTTGACTTGAGCTCACCTAGAGATCTTCACCTTAGCTCACCTTGGGAGCTCACTCACCTAATAGCTCACCTTGCTAGCTCACCTTGAGCTCACCTCAGGAGCTCACCTTAGCTCACTCTGAGCTCACAGCTAGAGCTCACTCAGAGCTCACTCAGGAGCTCACTGAGCTCACTCACTGAGCTCAGCTAGCTCACCTAGAAACTCACATGGGAGCTCACCTAGTCAGCTCACCTGAGAGCTCACTCACTTGAGCTCACCTTGGGAGCTCACCTTGCTCTCACCTCCTAGAGCTCACTTTAGCTCAGCTCTACCAGTTCACTTGAGAGCTCCTTGAGAGCTCACCTGAGTCAGCTCAAGCTCACCTGGGCTCTAACAAGCTCACTCAGAGCTCACCTAGATAGCTCACTCTAGGAGCTCACCAGTAGCTCACCAGAGTAGGTTGACTTGAGAGCTCACTTGAGAGCTCTGAGAGAGCTCACTGGGGACTCACCTAGGGAGCTCACCAAGTAGCTCACTTGGGAGCTCACCTAGCTAGCTCACTCTTGGGAGCTCACTAGCTCACCAGGAGCTCACTAAGTAGCTCACCTGGGAGCTCACCTCAAGTTCTCGGGAGCTCACCGAGAGCTCAGCTTCAGCTGAGCTCACTCTTGAGAGCACACTTGAGTAACTCACTCTAAGGAGCTCACTCAGCTCACCTTGAGAGCTCACCTTGAGGAGCTCACTAGGAGCTCACCTTGAGCTCTCACTTGAGCTCACCTTGAGCTCACCTTGAGCTCACCTTGAGCTCAGCTCTCAGCTTGAGCTCACCTGGTAGCTCACATGTAAGCTCACCTTAGATTCACTGATCAAGCTCACCTTTGAGCTCACTCTTGGCTCACTCACCTGAGCTCACCTTTGCACTTGAGTAGCTCACCAGGAGCTCAGCTCACTGGGCTCACTTGAGCAGCAAGCTCACATGGGAGCTCACTCATGAGCTCACTCTGCTCACTCACTCATTGAGCTTTCTTGAGCTCACTTTCTGGGAGCTCACCTGAGAGCTCACCTTGAGCTCACCTTGAGACACTCTCACTTGGAGCTCACCTAAGCTAGCACTTTGAGCTCACCTGGGAGCTCACTTGAGGAGCTCACCTTAAAAACTCACATGGAGCTCACCTGAGCTAAGCTCACTTTGAAAACTCAAGGCACTGAGCTTGAGCTCACCTTACTCAGCTCTTGCCTTGAGCTCAGCTCTTGAGCTCACCTTGAGCTCAGCAGCTCACTTTGAGCTCACCTCACTCATCAGCTCACCTAGCTCACTTGGAGCTCACTTATAGCTCACTCTAGCTCACTCAGAGAGCTCACTTGCCACCTGACTCACTAGAGCTCTACAGAGTAGGAGAGCTCACCTTGAGCTCACCTTGAGCTCACCTGAGCTCACCAAGGAGCTCACACTGAGGAGCTCACCTGAGCTCACTTCAAGTAGGAGCTCAGCTCTCACTTGCAGCTCACTCAAGTAGCTCACTTGAGCTCTTTTGGGAGCTCACCTTGGAGCTCACCTTGAGAGCTCACCAAGCTCAGCTCACCAGTCTCACTCAGGGAGCTCACCAGAGCTCACTCACCTGGGAGCTCACAGAGCTCACCTCACTGAGCTCACCTGAGCTCACTCTCACCAAGCTCACCTTCAGCTCAGCTCACCTTGCCAACTCACCTTGAGCTCACTAGAGCTCACTTAGCTCATCTAAGCTCACCTTAGAGCTTGCTCAATAAGCTCACAGCTCAGCTCCTTGAGCTCACCTAGAGCTCACCTAGCTCTAGAGCTCTCACCAAGGTCAGCTCACTCAGTAGCTCACCTAGAGCTCACAGAGTACTCACTTGAGCTTGCCAAGAGCTCACTGGGAGCTCACTTGAAGCTCACTTGCTAGCTCACCTTGAGCTCACTTGCTCAGAGCTCACTCAGAGCTCACTTGAGCTCACTCTTGAGCTCACCTCACTCGAGCTCTTGCTAGAGCTCACCTGAAACTCACATGAGAGCTTTCACATAAGGCTCACCTCAGTAACTCACCAGGGAGCTCACTTAGCTCAGCTCACCTCACTTGATAGCTCACCTGAGCTCACTTGCTAACTCACCTTGAGCTCACTCACTCAACTCACCTAGCTCACATGTCAGCCTGAGCTCACCTTGAGCTCTCACCTAGATAGCTCACCTTGCAAGCTCACCTTTGAGCTCACTCTTGGAGCTCTCACCAGTAAGCTCACTAGTAGCTCACTAGGAGCTCAGCTCAGGAGCTCAAGCTCAGAGAGCTCACCCAGAGCTCACTGAGTAGCTCACTTGAGCTTACCTAGAAAGCTCACCTTGGAGCTCACTTGAGGAGCTCACCTTGACCAGCTCTTGAGCTCACCTAGGAGCTCACCTTGAGCTCACTACAGTGAGCTCACTTGAGCTCACCTGGGAGCTCATCTCAAAGCTCACTCACACTGAAGCTCACATGGAGCTCACCTAGCTCTCAGCTCTCACTGAGGAGCTCACTGAGATCACTCACTTGAAGCTCACCTTGAGCTCACCAGGAAGCTCACCTTGCTAGAGCTCACTCTTGAGCTCACCTCACCTTAGAGCTCACCTTGAGCTCATCAAGTAGCTCACCTTGTAGCTCACCTTGGAGCTCACCTCAAGGAGCTCACCTAGAGCTCACCAGAGCACTGGGAGCTCACCTAGGAGCTCACCTGAGCTCAGAGCTAGCTCTCTCACTTGGAGCTCACTCAAGGAGCACTAAGAGCTCACTTGAGCTCATCTAGAAGCTCAGCTCAAGCTCACTCACTCTAGGAGCTCGAGCTCAAGAGTACTCACTGGGAACTCACACTAGGAGCTCACTCTAATAGCTCTCACTAGCTCACCTTGAGCTCACCTTGAGCTCACTGAACCTCACTTGGGAAGTCACTCACCTTGAGCTCACCTTGGAGCTCACCTTGAGCTCACCTTCAGTAGCTCATCTCACCTCGAGAGCTCACCTTAGAGCTCACCTTGGAAGCTCACCTTGAGCTCACCTGAGTCAGCTAACTCACTTGGAGCTCACTTGGGAGCTCACCTAGGAGCTCACCTAAGAGCTCAGCTCTCTGAGAGCACTCAGAGCTCACTTGAAAGCTTGAGCTCACCTTGAGCTCACTCTTGAGCTTGCACTTGAGAACTCACCTTGAGCTCACCTAATGAGCTCTCACCTTGAGCTCACCTTCAGCTCCTGAGCTCACTCGAAGAGCTCACTTGAGAGCTCACCTTGAGCTCACCAAGAGCTCACTTGGCTCACCTCAAAACTCACCACAGGAGCTCACTGAAAACTCACCATGGGAGCTCACTGGGAGCTCACTTGAAGCTCAAACTCACCTTGAGCTCACTGAGCTCACTCACTTGAGCTCACCTTGAGCTCACTTGAGCTCACTCACTCTAGCTCACTTGGGAGCTCACCAGAGCTCATCTCGAAGCTCACTCAAGTAGAGTCACTCACCTTAAGCTCACTGAGCTCACTCAGCTTCAGCTCACTCACAGAGCTCACCTAAGCTAGCTCACTTAGCTCACTCAGCTCAGCTCACTTGAGCTCAGCTCAGCAGAGCTCACTTGAGCTCACTTGAGAGCTCACCAAGTCAGCTCACCTTGGGACTCTCACCGGAGCTCACCAGTAGCTCACTAGGGCTCACACTTGGGAGCTCACCTTGGAGCTCACCTCAGCTCAGCTCAGCTCTCACCAAGAGCTCACTTGAGCTCACTGGGAGCTCACCTAGCTCAGCTCACTTGGAGCTCACTCTGGGAGCTCACTCTCGAAGCTCACCTAGGAACTCACTCTCACCTTGAGGAGCTCACTCACTCTTAGCTCACCTGAAGCTCACTCACTCACTTGAGCTCACCTTGCTAACTCACCTTGAGCTCACCTTGCTCACCTTACTCACCTTGAGCTTGCACCTTGGAGCTCATCTCACCAGTAGCTCACATGTAAGCTCACCTCAGAGATTTCTGATAAGCTCACCTTTGAGCTCACCTGGGAGCTCACTCAGCTCTACTAAGTAGCTCACCTAGGAGCTCAGGCTGGGAGCTCAGCAAAAGCTCACCTGGAGCTCACCAGAGCTCAACTTGAGCTTTCCTGGAAACTCACCTCACCAAGGAGCTCTGGCTACTCACTTGCACCTGAGCTCACCTCAGAGCTCACCTTGAGCTCACTCAGAGAGCTCACTAAGCTAGCTCACTTGAGCTCACCTAGGAGCTCACATAGCTCAGCTCACACTAAAAGCTCACTCTGGGAGCTCTCACTTACAGCTCACCTTGAAAACTCACCTTGGGAGCTCACCTTGCAGCTCACTTGCTTCAGCTCACCTCAGAGCTACTTGAGCTCACCTCAGAGCTCACCTTGAGAGTCACCTAGCTCTCACCTTGAGCTTCTCACCTGGGAGCTCACCTAAGTAGCTCACCTAGTAGCTCACTAGTCAGCTCACTGAGTAGCTCACCAGAGCTGAGCTCTCAGAGCTCACTCACTGAGCTCAGCTTCAGCTCAGGGACCTCACTCACAGGGAGCTCACTTGGAGTAGCTCACTTGGGAGCTCACCTAGAGCTCACCTAGGAGCTCACCAAAGCTCTCACTGTAGCTCAGCTCTCACTGGGAGCTCTTAGGGAGCTCACCATCAGTCAAGTTGAGCTCTCATGAGGAGCTCATCAGTAACTCACCAGGAGCTCTCACTGAGAGCTCAGCTCTCAGCTTGCTCACCTTGCTAACTCACCTTGAGCTCACCTTGCTTGAGCTCACCTTGAGCTCACCTAGAGCTCACCTTAAGCTCACCTTAGAGCTCACCTTAGCTCACTTTGAGCTCACCTTTGAGCTCACCAGGAGCTCACCTAGGAGCTCACTGGGAGCTCAGCTCACCTTGAGTTCAGCTCACTTAGGAGCTCACCTTAGCTCACTTGAGCTCTCACTCTTGAGCTTCTCAGGAGCTTTCTAGCTTCACCTGGGAGCACTCATAGCTCACTTGCTAGCTCACCTTGAGCTCACTCACTTAGCTCACCAGTCAGCTCTCACTTGAGCTCACCAGAGCTCACCTTGAGCTCAAGGAGCTCACCTTCAAGAAACTCACATAGGAGCTCACTGCTGGGAGCTCACCTTGCTCAACTCACTGCTCAGCTCACTGATTAGCTCATGGGAGCTTGGGACCTCACGAGTCACCTTGCAGCTTTCTTGCTCTTGCTCAGAGTAGCTCACCTTGAGCTCACCTTGAGCTCACACTTGGAGCTCACCTCGAGTCTCACCAGCTCAGCTAGCTCACCAAGCTCACCTAGTAGCTCACAGAGCTCACCTAAGGAGCTCACCTAGGAAACTCACTTGAGCTCACCTAGGCTCACTTGAGCTCACTTGGAGCTCACCTAGAGCTCACTCGAGAGCTCACTCTAGAGCTCACTCACCTAGCTCACCTGGGAGCTCACTCTAGGAGCTCTCTCAGCTCAGCTCATCAGCTCTCAAGCTTGAGTTGAGCTCACTCAAGGGAGCTCACTCAAGTCACTCACCTCAGGAAGCTCACATGGGAGAGCTCTCACTGAGTTGAGCTCACCAGTAACTCACCTGAGCTCACCTTGAGCTCACCTTGAGCTCACCTTGAGCTCACCTTGAGCTCACCTTGAGCTCACCTTGAGCTCTCACCTTGAGCTCTTCTCGGTAGCTCACATGAAAGCACCTTAGAGATTCCCGACAGAGCTCACTCATCAGCTTTCTCTTGGGAGCTCACTCAGTAGCTCACACTAGGAGCTCACTTGGGCTCAAGAGTAGGTCTCACCTAGGAGCTCACCTGGAGCTCATCACCTTGAGCTTGAGCTCACTCAAAACTCACTTGAGCTCACCTAGGAGCTCTCACCTAGCTCACTACCTTGAGCTCACTTGAGCTCACTTACACTGAGCTCACCTAGCAAAGCTCAGCTTGCTCACTCAGAGCTCACCTTGCTCAGCTCACTGAGCTCACTAGCTCACTCACTCACTAAGCTCACTCAGCTCATGAGAGCTCACCTTGAGCTCACCTCAGAGGCTCACCTAAGCTAGCTCACCTCAGGAGCTCACCTAAGCTCTCACTTGAATAGCTCACTTGAGAGAGCTCACTAATAGAGCTCTCACCTAGCTCACTAAGCTCACTCTCACTTGAGGTCTTGATTCGTAGCTCACCTAGGAGCTCAGGGAGCTCAAGTAGCTCACTTCAGGAGCTCACCTAGAGTAGCTCACTCAGGAGCTCACCAAAGCAGCTCACCTAAGTAGCTCACTTGAGAGCTCACTTGGCTCTCTGGAGCTCACTTTGAGAGCTCACTCAGTTGAGCTCACTTGGAGCTTAGCTCCCTGGAGCTCACCAAGTAACTCACCTAGGAACTCACTGGGCTCACTTGAGCTCACTCACCTCACTTGAGCTCACTCTTGAGCTTGCTCTTTGCCAACTCACCTTGAGCTCACTCTGGTAGCTCACATGAGCAAGCTCACCTCGGAGAGCTCTACACCTAGCTCACTTTGAGCTCACCTCTTGAGGAGCTCACCAAGCTTGAGCTCACCTAGGAGCTCACTTGGAGCTCACCAGAGCTCACTTGAGAGCTCACTCACTAGAGCTCACCTTGAGCTTTCACCTAAAAACTCACTTGAGCTCACTCTAAGCTCAGCTCACCTTGAGCTCAGAGCTCAGAGCTAGAGCTCACCTTGGAGCTCACCTTGAGCTCACCTTGAGCTCAGCTCACCTTGAGCTCACTCAGAGCTCACCAAGACTCAGAGCTCTCACCTTGGAAAGCTCACATTACCTGAGCTCACCTGAGAGCTCACTCTTGAGCTCACTAACTCACTTACAATCAATCACTCACTCACTTGAGCTTGCACTTGAGCTCACTCACCTTGAGCTCTTGAGCTCACTCACCTAGCTCACTCACCAACTCACCTTGAGCTCAGCTCTAGGCTCACCTCAGGAGCTTCATCTAGTAGTTTCACTGGGAGCTCACTACATGAAGCTCACCTAGAGCTCCAAGCACTCAGTTGAGCTCACTCTCACTACTCTCACTAGCTCTCACTTCAGAGAGCTCACTAGAGCTCACTCACCTAGCTCTTACCTGGAGCTCACTCACCTTGCTCACTCACTTGATAGCTCACTTGAGCTCACTCAGAGCTCACTCCCAGTACTCACCTTGAGCTCACTCAGAAGTCTCACCTTGCACTTGGGAGCTCACCTGAGCTCACTCAGAGCTCACCTAGTAGCTCAGCTCACAGAGAGCACTTGAGACTCACTCACTTGAGCTCACAGAGCTCACCTGAGAGCTCACCACTCACCTGCTCAGCTCACTCTGAGAGCTCAAGTAGCTCACTCAGCTCTCACTCTTGAGCTCAGCTCACTCACCCGAGTAGCTCACTCTGAGCTCACCTAGGACTCTCACTGAACTCACCTAGGAGCTCACATGGGAGCTCACCTTGAGCTCACTCACCTGGAGCTCACCTTGCTAACTCACCTTGAGCTCACCTTGAGCTCACTCATGTAAGCTCACCTCAGTAGCTCACTTAAGCTCTCACATGATTTGAGCTCACCTCAGAGCTCACCAAGTAGCTCACCTAGGCTCACTGGCTAGCTTAGCTAGCTTTCTCACCTTGGGCTCATCACTTGAGCTCACTTGAGCTTCACTCACTCAAGCTCACCTTGGGAACTCACACACTTTGAGCTCACAGCTCACCTTGAGCTCACCTAGAGCTCACCTTAGAGCTCACCTTGCTCACCTTGAGCTCACCAAGCTTTTCACTCTGAGAGCTCACCCGGTAAGCTCACTCATGAGCTCACTCAGCTCACCTGAAACTCTCACCTTGCTCACTCTCATGGCTCACCTTGGGAGCTCACTTGGGAGCTCACTCTTGAGCTCACTCACCTTGAGCTCACCTTGAGCTCACTTGCACTCAGCCTTGAGACTCACCTTGAGCTCACCAAGAGCTCACCTTGAGCTTCACTTACTAGCTCACCTTAAGCTCACTTGAGCAGCTCACCTACTAGTAGCTCACCTAGGAGCTCACTAGGAGCTCAGCTCTCAGAGTAGCTTGACTTGAGCTTGACTTGTGAGCTCACTCGAGAGCTCACTCACCTAGGAGCTCACCTAGGAGCTCACCAGGAGCTCACCAGCTCACCAGTAGCTCACTTGGGAGCTCAGCTCACCTAGCTAGCTCTCTTGGGAGCTCACCTTGAATAGCTTCTAAGTAGCTCACTTGGGAGCTCTCTTGGGAGCTCACCTCAGATCAGCTTAGCTCAGAGTAGCTCACCTGAGCTCACCTAGAGCTCACTCACTGGGAACTCACCTAGGAGCTCACCTAGCAGCTCACCTGGGAGCTCACTCACGAGCTCACTTAGAGCTCTCAACTCACCTTGAGCTCTCAGCTCAACTCACCTTGAGCTCACTTGAGCTCACAAGCTCACCTTGAGCTCACTTGAGCTCACTCTAGGAGCTCATCTGAGCTCTCACCTCGAGCTCATCAGAGCTCACTCACTTTGAGCTCACTTGAGAGCTCACCTGGCTAGCTCACTCTAGTCAGCTCGGTAGAGCTAGCTCACTCATTGCAGCTTGAGCTCACCTTGAGCTCAGCTCACTCACTGAGAGCTTTCACCTTGAGCTCACTCAAAACTCACTCGAGCTCACCTAGGAGCTCACCAGAGCTAGCTCACCTTGCTCCTCACCTTGAGCTCACCTAGGAGCTCACCAAGAGCAAGCTCACTTGAGCTCACTCACCTAGACTTGTAGCTCACCTGAGCTCACTCACCTCAAGCTCACACTGAGCTTGCATGCTAAGCTCACTCAGCTCAGCTCAGCTTGGCTCACTTGAGCTCACCTTGAGCTCACTTGAGGAGCTCACCTTGCCAACTCACCTTGAGCTCTCAGTAGCTCACCTCGAGCTCACCTCACCTAGCTCACTCACTCGAGAGCTCACCTAGGAGCTCACCTAAGAGCTCACTCAGGAGCTCACCTAACAGCTCACACTACCGAGAGCTCACCAGTAGCTCTCACTGAGTAGCTGACTTTGAGCTCACTCACTGAGCTCAGCTCATTTGAGTAGCTCACTCCTGGGAGCTCACTTGGGAGCTCACCAAGTGACTCTCACTTGGGAGCTCACTTAGCAGCTCACTTTGAAGCTCACCAAAGCTCTCACTAAGTAGCTCACCAGGAGCTCAGAGCTCTTCTCTTCTCAGCTCACCTAGGAGCTCACTGTAGCTCACCTTAGGAGCACCTTAGAGCTCACTAGAGACTAGCTCACTCAACTCACCTAGGAGCTCACCTGATAGCTCACCTTACTCACCTTCACTCACTTGACTCAGCTCACTAGAGCTCAGCTTCACTCAACTCACTTGAGCTCATCTTGTAGCTCACATGTAAGCTCACCTCAGAGATTACCTCAAGCTCTCACCTTTTTAGCTCACTAGGAGCTCACTCAGCTCACCTAGGAGCTCACTTGGAGCTTCACCAGAGCTCACCTTGGCTCACCTAGAGCTCAGCTTGAGTAGCTCACTTGAGCTCTTGCAGTTGAAACTCTCTCAGCTCACTCAGGAGAGCTCTGCTTCACTCTGCTGAGCTCACTTAGAGCTCACTTGAGCTCACCTCGAGCTCACCTCAGAGCTCACCAGTAGCTCAACTTGAGCTCACCTTGAGCTCCTCAAGCTCACTCACTCAGAAGCTCACTGGGAGCTCACTTGAAAGCTCACACTTGAACTCACATGGGAGCTCTCACTGAGCTCTCACTCACCTTGCTAGCTCACCTTGAGCTTGACTCACCTTGAGCTCACCTTGCCAGCTCACTTGAGCTCATCTTGAGCTCAGCTCACCTCACAGTTCACTTGAGCTCTCAGTAGCTCACCTGTCTCACTAGCACCTCAAGCTAGCTTGGGCTCACCTAAGAGCTCACTTCAGCTCACTTGAGAGCTCACTTGAGCTCACTGAGCTCAGCTCACCTAGTAGCTCACCGGCTCACTCACTCTCACTTGGAGCTCACTCTAGCTCACTTGCAAGTAGCTCACTTGGGAGCTCACCTAGTAGCTCACCTAGGAGCTCACTCAATAGCACTCAAGCTCTCTCACCTAGGAGCTCTCCTAGGAGCTCTTCTGAGCTTCACCAAGCTCAGCTTCAGCTTGAGCTCACTGGTAAGCTCAGCTTGAGTAGCTCACACTAGGAGCTCACTGAGCTAGCTCACTCACCTTACTCACCTTCACTTGCTCACTCTTAGAGCTCACCTTGAGCTCACTTGCTTGAAACTCATCTCTTGAGCTCATTTGGTAGCTCACATGTAAGCTCACCTCAAGAGCTTTCACCTGAGTAAGCTCACCTTTGAGCTCACTGGGAGCTCACCTAGACTCACTCACTGAGAGCTCACTGGGAGCTCAGCCAAGTAGCTCACTCAGAGAGCTCACTTGAGAGCTCACTAGAGCTCACCTAACAGCTCACCTAGGAGCTCACCTTGAAGCTCACCTTGCTCTCACTGAGCTCACCTTGAGCTCACCTAGCTCACTTGAGCTCACCTTGAGCTCATCAAGGAGCTCACTAAAAACTCACATGGGAGCTCACTAGGAGCTCACCTAGCTCACTCTTACCTTGGAGCTCACCTGGGAGCTTGCCTACTCTCACTTTTGAGCTCACCTCAGCTCACCTCAGCTCACTTGAGCTCACCTTGAGCTCAAAGCTCACTTGAGCTCATCTAGTAGCTCACTCTAAGTAGCTCACCTAAGTAGCTCACCTTGGAGAGCTCACCTCTAGCTCACTTGCTCACAGCTCACTCGAGAGCTCACCTACTAGCTCACTAGAGCTCACTTCACTCACTTGAGCTCACCTGAGCTCACTTGAGCTCACCTTGAGACTCTGAGCTCTGAGAGCTCACCAGGAGCTCACCTAACTTAGCTCACTTGGGAGCTCACCTAAGCTCACCAAGGAGCTCACTCAAGAGCTCACAAGAGCTCACCTGAGCTCTCACTAAGAGCTCACCTTGAGCTCACCTGAGCTCACTCAAGGAGCTCACCTAAGAGCTCACTTCTTAGCTCACTCGAGCTAGCTCTTCTTGCTCAAACTCACTTGAGCTCACCTGGAGCTCACCTTAGAGCTCACCTAGTAACTAACTCACTTGGGAGCTCACCTGACCTTGAGCTCACTTGCACTCACCTTGAGCTCACTTGCTCACAGCTCTCTCAGAGCTCATCTCTTAGCTCACTCTAGTAGCTCACCTAGAGCTCACCGAAGCTCACCTAAGAGCTCACCTAATAAGAGCTCACCTAGGAGCTCACCGAGTAGCTCACCTAGGAGCTCACCTAGGAGCTCACAAAGATCTCACTCTAGAGCTCACCTTGAGCTCAGAGCTCACTTGAGCTCACTTTCTTGCTCTCACCTAGAGCTCACCTACCAGAGCTCTCCTTGAGCTCTTACTCACTTGAGCTCACCTGAGCTCACCAGAGCTCACACTTAGAGCTCACCTGGGAGCTCATCAAGTAGCTCACCTAGCTCACTTGCAACTCATTGGAGCTCACCTAGAACTCACTTACCTGGGAAGCTCACTTCATGAGCTCACCTTGCTAACTCAGCTCACTGAGCTCACTTACTTGAGCTCACCTGAGCTCACCTTGAGCTCACTGGAGCTTGAGCTCACTCGAGTCACAGCTCACCTCAGAGCTCACTCGAGTAGCTCACTCAGCTCACTCAGCTCACTCAAAGTAGCTCACTCACCTAGAGCTCACCTAAGCAGCTCACACCGGGAGCTCACTAGCTAAGCTCTCACTTGGAGCTCACTCAAGTAGCTCACTGAGTAGCTCACCTGAGCTTGAGCTCACTTGTGAGCTCACCAGAGCTCTCACTGACTGAGCTTCTCACTTGGAGCTCTCACCTGGAGCTCTCACCTAGGAGCTCTCACTCTCACCTAGCTCACTCACTATCACTCAGTAGCTCACCTAAGCTCACTCTAAGCTCACCAGAGTAGCTCACCTAGGAGCTCACTAGAGAGCTTCAAGTCAGCTTGAGCTCACTGAGCTCACTCTTGAGCTCACCTCAGCTCTCACTCAGCTCACTCACTCTTTGAGCTCACCTTGAGCTCACCTTGAAGCTCACCTTGAGCTTCACCTTGCTAACTCACTTACCTTGAGCTCACTCTCTAGCTCACTCACACCTGAGCTCACCTCAGAGCTCACCAAGTAGCTCACCTGAGCTTTTTGAGAGCTCACTCAGGAGCTCACCTAGGAGCTCACTCTGAGCTCAGCTCACCTTGGGAGCTCACCTAGCTCACAGAGCTCACCTTAGCTCACTGAGCTTGAGCAAGTAGCACCTTAAACTCACCTGGGAGCTTACCTAATAGCTCACCTTACCAGCTCACCTTGAGCTCACCTGGAGCTCAGCTCTCAGCTCACTTGAGCTTCACCTAGGAGCTCACTCTGAGCTCATCACCAAGCTCACCGAGGGAGCTCACATGGGAGCTCACCTAGCAGCTCACCTTGAGCTCACCTTGAGCTCACCAGAGCTCTCACCTTTCAGCTCACTCAGAGCTCACCAGTAGCTCACTGAGGAGCTCACCTTGAGCTCTCTGAGGAGCTCACCTAGAGCTCACTCTTGAGCTCACCGAGCTAGCTCTCACCTAGGACCTGAGCTCACCTAGAGCTCACCTTGAGTAGCTCACCTAGGAGCTTCACTGGGAGCTCACAGCTTGCACAAGAGCTCACTTGGAGCTCACCTTGAGAGCTCACCTAGTAGCTCACTAGGAGCTCAGCTCTCACTTGGAGCTCACCTAGCTCACTTGAGGAGCTCACCTTGAGCTCACCTTAAGAGCTTAGCTCAGGTCAGCTCACTCAGCTCACGCAAGAGCTCACTCAGCTCACTAGTAGCTCACTTGGAGCTCTCTTACCAGGAGCTCACTTGAGCTCATTGTTCACTCACTGAGCTCTCACCGAGTAACTCACTTGGGAACTCACTGGGAGCTCACTAAGAGCTCACTCTTTAGAGCTCACCTTAGCTCACTGAGCTCACTGAGCTCACCTCAGCTCACTTGCCAAGCTCACTCTTGAGCTCACTTGAGCTCACTCACCAGAGCTCATCTGGTAGCTCACCATTTAAGTTAGCTCACTTGAGCTCTAGAGATTGATCACTTGAAAGCTCACCTTGAGCTCACTTGAGCTCACCTAGAGCTCACCTAGGAGCTCAGCTCAGGAGCTCACTCTAGAGCTCACCTAGAGAGCTCACTTAGCTCACTCAGAGCTCACAAGTAGCTCACCTGAAGCTCACTTGGAGCTCACCTGAGCTAGCTCACCTTGAGCTCACCTTAGCTCATCTCACTCACCTCAGAGCTCACTCTAGAGCTCACTAGAGCTCACCTCAGAGCTCACCGAGAGCTCACCTAAAAGCTCACTACCAGAGCTCACCTGAGTAGCTCACTAGAGCTCACTCTTGAGCTCACCTGGGAGCTCACATGGGAGCTCTCAAGCTCACTCTCACGCTTGCTCACCTTGAGCTCACCGAGGAGCTCACCTCAGCTAGCTCACTCACCTTGAGCTCACTCTCTAGCTCACTCACTTCACCTCAAAGCTCACCTTGGGAGCTCTCACTAGGCTCAGCTCACCTAAGTAGCTCACCTAGAGCTCACCTAAGAGCTCACCTAGAGCTCACTGACTTGAGCTCACCTGAGAGCTCACCTTGAGTAGCTCACCTTGAGCTCACTTGAGCACTCAGAGCTCTCACCTGAGTAGCTCACTTGAGCTCAGCTCAGCTCACTCACCAAGCTCACTTGAGCTCACCCAGAGCTCACTGCTGAGCTCACCTGGGAGCTCTGAGGAGCTCTCTGGAGCTCACCTAGAGCTCACTTAGCTCACTTGGAGCTCTCTCAGCTCACTCAGGAAGCTCACCGAGCTCACTCAAGAAATAGCTCACCAAGTAGCTCACCTTGAGCTCTTCTTAGAGCTCACCTCAGCAGCTCAAGTTGAGCTCACTCTCAAGGAGCTCACCGAGAACTCACCTAGGAACTCACCTGGAGCTCACCTTGACCTGAGCTCACTCAGCTCACCTTTCCTCTCACCTTGAGCTCACTTTGCCTCTAACTCACCTTCCTTGAGCTCATCTGGTAGCTCACATGTAAGCTCACCTAAGAGATTACTAATAAGCTCACCTTTGAGCTCACACTGGGAGCTCATCGAGTAGCTCACTAGAGCTCACTCTAGGAGCTCAGCAGCTCACTGAGGAGCTCACCTCACTTGGAGAGCTCACTCTAAGCAGCTCACTTGAGCTTCCTTGAAACTCACCTAGGAGCTCACCTGACAGCTCACCTTGCTAGCTCACCTTGAGCTCACCTAAGAGCTCACTGAGCAGCTCACTTGAGCTCACCTAGAGAGCTCATCAAGTAGCTCACCTTGAAGCTCAGCTCTCATGGGAGCTCTCACATGGGAGCTCACCTTGACCTAAGCTCACACTTAGCTCACTCACCTGGGAGCTCACTTCCTAGCTCACCTTGAGCTCACCTTGCCTCACTAGCTCAAGCTCACCTTGAGCTCACCTTGAGCTCACCTAGAGCTCACCTCTCAAATTGACCTTGAGCTCACCTCGCTTGAGCTCACTTAGAGCTCACCTCGAGTTCTCACTGAGAGCTCACTCAGTAGCTCACTTGGGAGCTTGCCTAACAGCTCACCTAGGAGCTCACTAAGCTCACCACTCACCTGAGATCTCACTTTGACTTGAGCTCACTTGAGCTCACTCTGCTCACTCACCTCAGCTCACCTTGTAGCTCACTGCTCACCTAGCTAGCTCACTTACCAGAGCTCACTCAGCTCACTCACAGACTCAGCTCACAGAGCTCACCAAGAAGCTCACCTGAGCTCACCTAACTAGCTCACTCTTGAGCTCACCTAGAGCTAGCTCACCAGTAGTCACTTCACTGCTGAGAGCTCACTCAGCTCACTTGAGAGCTCACTTGAGCTCACTCCTTGAGCTCACCTTGGGCTCACCTTGAGAACTCTCAGAGCTCACTTTGAGCTCACCTCAGAGCTCACCTTAGAGCTCTTCCAAGCTCAGCTCACTCAAGCTCCTTGAAAGCTCACTAGAGCTCACCTAAGAGCTTGCAGTAGCTCACCTAGAGCTCACCTTGAGCTCACCCTCGAGGAGCTCACCTGAGCTCAACTCACCTAGAGCCTTGAGCTCACCTTGAGCTCACTTGAGCTCAACTCACTCACTTGAGCTCACCTAAGAGCTCATTCAAGCTCACCTTGCAAACTCACTCATCTTGAGCTCACCTAGTAGCTCACCTTAAGCTCACCTTAGAGCTTACCAAGGGAGCTCACCTTTGAGCTCACCTTGCAGAGAGTCACTCACAAGAGCTCTCACCTAGAGCTCACCTTGAGCTCTCACTAAGTAGCTCACCTGGGAGCTCACCTAGAAGCTCACTCACTAGAGCTCACCAGAGCTCACCTAGCTTGAGAGCTCAGGTCACCTTAGAGAGCTCACCTAGGAGCTCACTCAAGTGGACTCACCTTGAGCTCACCTGAGCTCACTTGAGAGCTCACTTGAGTCTCACTCACTCACTGAGAGCTCACCACTAGAGCTCACCTCAAGTAGCTCACCTGAAGAGCTCACTGGGCTCACCTCACTCAAGCTCAGAGTCACTCAAGTAGCTTGAGCTCACCTCAGAGCTCTCACTCTGAGAGCTCACCTTGAGCTTTACCTTGAGCTCACCTTGAGAGCTCACCTTGAGCTCACCTTGAGCTCACCTTGAGCTTGAGCTCACCTTTCACCTTGCTCTTGCACTTGAGCTCACTTGAGCTCACTGTAAGCTCACCTTAGAGAGCTCACCTGACTCAACAAGAAGCTCACCTTTGAGCTCACTCACTAGGGAGCTCACCGAGTAGCTCACTAGAGCTCACCTGGGAGCTCATCAGAGCTCACCAGGAGCACTAGAGCTCATCACCAGAGCTTCACTTGAGCTTTCCTAGAAAACTTCACTCTGGAGCTCACCTAGCTCACTTGACTTGAGCTCACCTTTCACCTTGAGCTCACCTTGAGCTCACCTTGAGCTCACCTCAGCTCACAAGAGCTCTCACCTTGAGCTCACCAGCTCACTTAGAGCTCACAAGTAGCTCACCTGAAAGCTCACATGAGCTCACTCACCAAGCTCACTCAAAAGCTCACATGGGAGCTCACCTATGGAGCTCACCTTGAGTAGCTCACCTTGAGCTCACCTTGAGCTCACTCAAGGAGCTCACTTGAGACTCACCTCACTGAGCTCACCTTGAGAGCTCACCTAAGTAGCTCACCTCGAGTAGCTCACTCAGTAGCTCACCTTGAGCTCACCTGGGAGCTCACTAAAGCTCACCTGGGAGCTCACCAAGGAGCTCACTAAGAGCTCACTCAGAGTAGGTTGACTTGAGCTCACTTGTGAGCTCACCGAGTAGCTCACTGGGGACTCACTTAGGAGCTCACCAAGTAGCTCACTTGGAGCTCACCTAGCAGCTCACCTAGGAGCTCACCAAGAGCTCACCTACTCAGCTACTCAGTAGCTCACCTAGGAGAGCTCTTCTAGGGAGCTCACCAGATCAGCTCAGCTGAGCTCACCTGGAGCTCATCAGTAACTCACCTGGAACTCACCTGGGAGCTCACCTGATAGCTCACCTTGCTCACCTGACTCACTCACCTTGACTCACCTCACTCACTCACAGCAGCTCACCTTGCTAACTCACCTTGAGCTCACTCTCACCTCTTGAGCTCAGCTCTCACACTAAGCTCACCTCAAGGAGAGCTCACTCACAAAAGCTCACCTTGAGCTCACCTCAGGAGCTCACCTTGGAGCTCACCTTGAGAGCTTCAGCTCACTCACTAGAGCTCACCTTGGAGCTCACGAGCTCACAAGCTCAGCTCACCTGAGCTTCACTTGAGCTCACCTTGCTCTCACCTTGAGGAGCTCACTAAGCTCTCACCTTGCTCAGCTCACCTTGAGCTCACTCAGTAGCTTTCCTTGAGCTCACTTGAGCTCAGCTCACTCACTTGAGCTTGCAAGAAGCTCACTCAGCTCACCTACTGAGCTTCACCTTAGAGCTCACCTTAAGAGCTCACCTTGGGAGCTCACTTAGCTTCACTCACTTGGAGCTCACCTTGAGCTCACTGAGTAGCTCACTGCTCCAGGAGCTCACCAAGTAGCTCACTAGCTCAGCTCTTGAGCTAGCTCACTAAGGAGCTCACCTTGCCAGTAGCTCACCTGAGCTCACTGCAGTTGAGCTCACCTAGAGCTCACTGCAGTAGCTCACCTCACTTGAGCTCACTAGAGAGCTCACCTAGAGCTCACTTAGAGCTCCTTGGAGCTCACTTGGCTCACTTCAGAGCTCACTCAAGGAGCTCACCAAATAGCTTCACTGAGAGCTCACCTTGAGCTTACTCAGAGCTTTCCTCAGCTCAGTTGAGCTCACCCTAGGAGCTCATCAAGTAACTCACCTGGGAACTCACTGAGCTCACCTGAGCTCACTCAGCTTGACTCACCTTCCAACTCACCTTGAGCTCACCTTGAAGCTCACCTACAGCTCTACTCAGCTCACTCTCACCTTGAGCTCATCTGTAGCTCACCTTAAGCTCACCTTGAGCTTACCTTGCTCAAGCTCACTCACCTAGAGCTCACCTAGAGCTCACCTAGAGCTCACCTAGAGCTCACTTGGGAGCTCACTCAGCTCAAGGCTTGCTTAGAGCTCACCTGGAGCTCTCACCTGAGAGCTCACTTGAGCTCTCACCTTGCAGCTCACCTTGAGCTCACCTAGAGCTCACCTTGAGCACTCACTCACTTGAGCTCACCTCGAGAGCACCTCTCACCAGTAGCTCACACTGAAAACTCACACTCACTGGGAGCTCACCTTGAGTAGCTCACCTTCACTACTCACCTGAGAGCTCACCTATGAGCTTAGCTCATGAGCTTGCCAGCTCACCTTGAGCTCACTCTAGGAGCTCACCTTGCTCAAACTCACCTTGAGCTCACTAGTAGCTCACCTTAGCTCACCTCGAGAGCTCACCTAGTAGCTCACCAAGAGCTCACCTAGAGCTCTCACCTAACTCTCACCTTAGCTCACCTAATAGCTCACCTCGAGAGCTCACCGAGTAGCTTCACTTGAGTAGGCTTACTTGAGCTCACTTAGAGCTCACCTGAGCTCACTCACTGTAGGAGCTCACCTAGCTCACCACCAGAGCTCACTCAGGGAGCTCACTAGGAGCTCACCCTAAGCTCACCTAGGGAGCTCACTTACCAGTAGCTCACTTGAGCTCACTCTACTAGAGCTCTTCTCAACTCACCTCAGATCAGACTCGAGTTGAGCTCACCTGGTAGCTCATTGAGTAGCTCACCTAGGAGCTCACCTAGGAGCTCACCTAAGAAGCTCACCTTGCTCTAAGCTCACCTTGCTAAGCTTGAGCTCACTGGGAGCTCACCTTGAAGCTCACTCAGCTTCACCTTGAGCTCACTTGAGCTC
Source organism: Taxus wallichiana var. yunnanensis (assembly GCA_018340775.1). Classification (NCBI taxonomy): domain Eukaryota; kingdom Viridiplantae; phylum Streptophyta; class Pinopsida; order Cupressales; family Taxaceae; genus Taxus; species Taxus wallichiana. The sequence continues at coordinate 561,790,382 of CM031243.1, read as the reverse complement.
ACTCACTCAGCTCACTTGAGCTCACTTTGAGCTCACATGTAAGCTCACCTCAAGAGCTCACCTTGCTCAAGCTCACTTTGAGAGCTCACTCTCTGAGCTTACCTGAGAGCTCACCTAGGAGCTCAGCTCAGAGCTCACTAGAAGCTCACCTGAGAGCTCATCAAGTAGCTCACTTGAGCTTTTGCGAAAACCTTGAGCTCACCCTGAGCTCACTCAGAGCTCACCTTCACAGCTCACCTTGAGCTCACCTAGAGGAGCTCACCCAAGCAGCTTGACTTGAGCTCACCTAGAGAGCTCACCAAGAGCTCACACTCACCAAGCTCACCTCAAAGCTCACCTGAGCTCACACTGAGCTCACTGAGGCTCTCACCTTGAGCTCACTTAGAAGCTCACCTTGAGCTCACCTTGAGCTCACCTTGAGCTCACCTAGAGCTCACTTGAGCTCACCTTGAGCTCACCTTGAGCTCACTTGTAGCTCAGTCACCTAGGAGCTCACTTTGAAGCTCACCTTGGCTAGAGCTAGCTCACCTCACTAGAGCTCACTCACTAACAGCTCACCTTAGGAGCTCATCCTTTCAAGTAGCTCACCAAGCTCACTCACTTGAGAGCTCACTCTAGCTCACTCAGAGCTCACACTTGAGCTCTCACCTTCACCGGTCTCACCTTGAGCTCACTTCTCAGCTCACTCGAGAGCTCACTTGAGCTCACCTAGAGCTCACCTGACAGCTCACCTGGGAGCTCACCTAACCAGCTCACCTAAGTAGCTCACCAAGTAGCTCACCTGTAGCTCACTTGGAGATCTTCTAGAGAGCTCACGATCAGCTCAGCTTGACTCACTAGAGCTCACCTAGAGCTCACTCAGAGTAAATCACCTAGAAGCTCTCACCTGAGAGCTCACCTGAACTCACTCAGCTCACTTGCTTGAAGCTCACCTTGAGCTCACCTTGAGCTCACTTGAGCTCACCTTAACTCACTCACCACTCTCACTTGAGCTCACTCATAGCTTGGGAGCTCAATAGCTAAGCTCACCTCACCTCTAGCTCACTCAAGAGCTCACCTCACTTGAACTCACCAGGAGCTCACTTGAGCTCACCTAGAAGCTTAGCTCACCAGAGCTTCACTGAGAAGCTCACCTAGGAGCTCACTCAGCAGCTCAGCTTGACTTCAGAGCTTCTCTGAGCTCACTCTGGGAGCTCACACTTGAGATGCTTGCCTCTCACCTCGAGCTCTTGAGCTCAGCTCACCAAGAGCTCACCAGAGCTCACTTGAGCTCAGGGAGCTAGAGCTCACTCAAGAGCTCACCTGAGGATCAGCTCTGACACACCCAAAGCTCACATGGGAGCTCACCTGATAGCTCACCTTGCTAACTCACATGGGAGCTCACCTATCAGCTCACCTTTGACTCACCTTGAGCTTGCCAAGTAGCTCACTTGCCAACTCACCTTGAGCTCACTTGTAGCTCACCTAAAGTAGCTCACCTTTGAGCTCACCTTAGCTCTCACTTGAGAGCTCACTTGAGAGCTCACCTGAGTAGCTCACCTGCCTAGCTCACTCACAGAGCTCACTTGAGCTCACTCACAGAGCTCACTGAGCTCACCAGCTTTCTCAGGAGCTTGAGCTAGGGACTCACCTTGGGAGCTCACCTAGTAGCTCACTTGGAGCTCACTCACTACCGAGCTCACCCTAGTAGCTCACCTCAGAGCTCACCTTTCAGAGCTCATCGAGCTCACCGAGCTCAGCTCGAGCTGAGCTCACCTAGAGCTCACTCAGTAACTCACCTAGGAACTCACTCCTAGGAGCTCACCTCATAGCTCACTCTTAACTCACCTAGAGCTCACACTCACCTTGAGCTCACCTAATTCCTGAGCTCACCTTGAGCTCACCTTGCTAACTCACCTTGAGCTCACTAGTAGCTCAGCTCATGTAAGCTCACTACAGTAGCTCACCTTAGAGATTATCCACAAGCTCTCCTTTGAGCTCACCTGAGAGCTCACCGAGTAGCTCACCTAGGAGCTTAGCACTGGAGCTCTGAGCTCACTGTAGAGCTCACTCACTCATGGAGCTCACTTGAGCTCTTGACTTGAGCTCACCTAAGATAGCTCACACCTAGCTAGCTCTCACCTCGAGCTCACTGACTAAGAGCTCAGTGAGAGCTCACCTCAGCTCACTTGAGCTCACCCTCCAGCTCACAAATGGGAGCTCACCACTTGAGCTCTCACATGGAGCTCACAAAGCTAGCTCACCTAAAGCTCACCTGGGAGCTCACCTATGAGCTCACCTTGCTAGCTCACATGAGCTCACCTAGAGCTCACCTCGGGAGCTCACCAGAGCTCACTTGAGCTCACCTTGCCAGCTCACCTTGAGCTCACTTGAGCTAGCTCACCTCGAGTTCAGCTCACTGAGTAGCTCACCAAGTAGCTCACCTAGAGCTCACCTAAGAGCTCACCTTGACTAATCACCTTGAGCTCACTCGAGCTCACTGAGTTCACTTGAGCTCACTTGAGCTCACCAAGGGAGCTCACCTAGTAGCTCACTTGAGCTCATTGCTCACCTTAGAGCCTTTCACAGCTCACCTTGGAGGGAGCTCACTTGGGAGCTCACCAAGTAGCTCACTTGGGAGCTCACCTAGAGCTCACCTAGAGCTTGCTTGCTCAAGCTCACCTACAGCTCACCAGAGCTCACCTTCTAAGCTCTCACTCTCTCAGCTGAGCTCACCTGAGCTCAATGAGCTCACCGAGAGTTTACCTTGAGCTCACATCTCACCTAGCTCACTCAGTAGCTCTCACTTAAGCTCAGCTCACTTGAGCTTGCTCACCTAGCCTCACTCGAGCTCACCTTGAGCTCACCTTTTGAAGCTCACCTTGAGCTCACTGGTAGCTCACCTGTAAGCTCACCTTAGAGCTCACCTCAAGAGCTCACCTTAAGCTCACCTGAGCTCACCTAGCCTCACTTGAGCTCACCTCAGAGCTCAGCAAGAAGATTCACTGAGCTCACTTGAAGCTCACTTGACTCACCTCGAGAGCTCACTAAGTAGCTCACTGAGCTCACCTAATCATTGAGCTTCACCTTAGAGCTCACTCACCTAGAGCTCACCTAGAGCTCACTCACCTTGAGCTCACCTCACTTGAGCTTCCGAGAGCTCACCTAGAGCTCACTCCGAGAGCTCAAGCTCTCACTTGAGCTCACCTCCTACTTAAGCTCACCTGGAGAGCTCACCCGCTCATCACTCACTTGCAGCTCACTAGCTCACTCACCTAAGAGCTCACCTTGAGCTCACCACCAGAGCTCACCTTAAGCTCACCTTGAGCTCATCCTGAGCTCACTGTCAAGCTCACCTGCTCACCAAAAGCTCACTGAGAGCTCACTCGAGTAGCTCACCTTGAAAGCACTTGAGCTCACTTGAGCTCAGCTCACTTGAGCTCACCTTAGCTCACCTTGAGCTTGTCACAAGAGCTCACTCTGAGCTCACCTCTAGCTCACTCTAGCTTCACCAAGAGCTCACTCAGAGCTCTTCTAGCTCACCTGGGAGCTCACCTTAGAGCTCACCTGGAGCTCACCTGAGTCACTCTTCACCTTAGAGCACACCTGTGAGCTCACTAAGTAGCTCACTTAGCTCACCTTGAGAGCTTCACCTAAGCTCACTTTGAGCCAGCTCACCTTGAGGAGCTCACTTTGGAGCTCACTAAGTAGCTCACTGCTAAGCTGAGCTTTCAGCTCACTCACTTGGAGCTCACTTAACAAGCTCACCAACTAGCTCACCTGGGAGCTCTTCTCACCTTGAGCTCACTCAGGATCAGCTTGAGTTCACCTAGAGCTCACTTGGGAGCTCACCTTGAGCTCACCTAGAGCTCACTCACCTTACGAGCTCACTAACTCACCTTGAGCTCACCTTGCTAAGAGCACTCTTGAGCTCAAGAGCTCACTCGAGCTCACATGTAGCTCACCATAGTAGAGCTCACCTAAGCTAATTCAATGAGCTCACCTTAGAGCTCACCTAAGAGCTCACCTTGAGTCACTCACTGGAGCTCACCTAGCTAGCTCACCTTGAACTCACATGGGAGCTCATCTATAGCTTACCTTGAGCAGCTCACCTTGAGCTCACCTAGAGCTCACTGAGAGCTCACTTCTCGAGCTCACATGGGAGCTCACTTGGAGCTCACCTAAAGCTCACACTGGGAGCTCACCGAGTAGCTCACCTAGCTAACTCATGGGAGCTCTCCTATTCAGCTTGACTCTCAAGCTACCAGCTCACCTTGAGCTTTCATACGAGCTCACTCACCGAGCTACTCAAGAGCTCACTTAATCTCATCTACTCAGTAGCTTGCACTGAGTCTAATCGGAGCTCACCTCAGTAGCTCACCTGAAGTAGCTCACCTAGGGAGCTCACCTAATAGCTCACCTGGGAGCTCACCTAAGTAGCTCACTGAGTAGCTCTCAGCTTACCTGAGAAGCTCTCCTTGAGCTCAGCTCACCTAACTCACCTTGAGCTCACCTTGCAACTCACCTTGAGCTCATCTTGTAGCTCACATGTAAGCTCACCTTAGAGATTTCCGACAAGCTCACCTTTGAGCTCACCTGGAGCTCACCGAGTAGCTCACCTAGGAGCTTGGCTGGGAGTCAGCCTGAGCATCTCACCTAAGAGAGCTCATCTAAGCAGCTCACTTGAGCTTCCTCAAAACTCACTGAGGAGCTCACCTTCACAGCTCACTTCTCACTCTGCCTGCTCACTCACCTCAAAGAGCTTCTCCAATGTAGCTCACAGTCTCATCTAAGAGCTTATCAAGTAGCTCACTAAAAACTCACCTAGAAACTCCTATAAGCTCATGGGAGCTCACTTGATAGCTCACCTTACAACTCACATGGAGCTCACAGCTTAGCTCACCTTGAGCTCACTAAGGAGCTCACCTTGCTAACTCACCTTGAGCTCATCTGTATCTCACCTTAGAGTTTGTCGAGTAGCTCACCAAGTATCTCACCTGAGCTCATCTAAGTAGCTCACCTGTGAGCTCTCACTAACAGCTTCACCTTGGATCTCACTCACCTCAGTAGCTCACTTGGGAGCTCAAGCTAGCTCACCTAGAGCTCACCAGAGCTCACCGAATTAGCTCACTACGGAGCTCACCTGGAGCTCGCTAGTAACTCACCTGTGAGCTCACTCATAGTTCAGCTCTTGCTTGACCTTGAGCACACCTTGCCAACTCACCTTGAGCTCATCTCGTAGCTCACATGTATGCTCAACTTAGATATTACAAAAATATTACCTTTGAGCTCACTCTAGATCACCGAGTAGCACTCATGTAGGAGCTCAGCTAGGAGCTCGATAAATACTCTAAGAGTCACCGAGGAGCTCATTAGCTAGCAACTTGAGCTTACCTCGTAAACTCACCGGAGCTCACTTGATAGCTTGCCTTGAGCAGCTCACCTTGAGCTCACCTAGGCTCTTGTTGAGTAGCTCAAGTTGAGCTCACCTAAAAACTCACATGGGAGCTCACCTGATAGCTCACCTTACAACTCACATGGGAGCTTGCCTATCAAAGTAAACCTTATAAGCTTACACTTGAGCTCCCGAGGAGCTCACCTTGAACTCAC